>OX940974.1:32255123-32576544 GCA_954871275.1 Leptopterna dolabrata | reverse complement strand
AACTGATTGTTGATGGAACTTGAAACGGAGAGAAACGGAGGGTTGAAACCAGCAGGAGGCAACAACACCATTGGCGACTGCCTGTTGTCCCTGCTCCTTCCCTTTTTCTGACGTTCCCTCATTCCGTTCCACCGGGCGCATGGTGCGGTGACCTCCTTCCCGCAAAACGGAGGGATAACGGGAACGGAACAAAAACTGTCAATCCCAACAGGCCCATAAAGGATTAGGTGTTGGTCAATGACCGCTAACCGGAGGTCGACGCAACGGAAGGATGAAAACGGACGGTGTAAACATACACTAATTACCAAAGAGAGCGCCATTGCGTTTCACCGCAACGTCGAGCGGAGTTGGTATTTGGAGCGGATCGGATTGTTGAGTCGGAAGGCGTTGTTAAATTGTTTGATACATTCGGTGGCGAAATTCGCTGGCTCTGAATCTCTTTTTGGAGAAAGCAGCCGTTAGAGTAAAGCATAAAAAGCTAAAGTGAATAAGAATATCTCTCAAGACAAACACCATGCTCTCTTCGAAGGACTGCTTGAGTGGAAAGAAGAATCGGAAAGGAGGCAGAAGCGGATGAGTGGTGGTATGGGAAGTTGTGTGTTTGTGGCGGTGTTGGGGGGGGGGGGGGGGGGGCTGTAGTTTAGCTCCTCCATTCACCCTAGAAAGAGCTTTGGGTCTTCCTTCGCCTCTTTATAATTTCCCTTTTCGTTCCTCTCCCATCTTTACCTTACTCCATTGTATTAACAACTTGGAACTAATTAGATAAATATCTTATTATACTTGTAAAGGCATCCGAGTTTGTGAACGCACTTCACCAGCTTTGCGCGGGTCTTTCACCATTTTCCGCTTGACTCGAATAATTTGACGTTTCTCCGTTGACGAATCTTGCGTGCGTCACGGATTTTCATTTATAATTACTAAACCCCTCCCCACCCACGTCCTTATCGCCCCATCATCACGCATAACATAAAATACTTACAGCGGTTGTCAGAATTCTTCCTCATATGGTTAGTACGATTGTGTTCTGAATAAAACTCACCTCAAAAAATGAGAAATCGCTTCGTGAAACTCTTCTGAGAATGCCTGCAACCTACAATGGCGCGGCGCTCTGGACTAACAAGTTGAGGCGCTAGGACCGCCACGAGTATAAATAGCTACACTAGATACATGAATTACGAAGACGCTGCACTGCTAAGAAAGTGGCTTATCAGTAAATGGAGCGAATTTGATCTGCCAGAGCTGCCAACAGTCGAAAGTATTCGAAGCCGTGCAGTCAACGCTAAACGTTCCCCGAATTGTGCATTTGCTGGCGTTATTCTCTCAAATAAAATAAGGATATTGAAAAATATCGTCATCCATCTCTTTTATGTTCTATTTTTGCTTTATGATGGATGATGAAATTGTAACTTCCCAGCTGAGACAGTAGGATTACGGGGGAATGAAAGTGAAAGTTCACTCTCGCATTGCTCATGTAATAACTATATGTGGAACATATTATGTGGAATGTGGTTCACTGCGGTAGTCTATTTCGTTTTCTGATTTTTCGTCATTTTTTGAAATAACGCCGAGTACCTACCTAACTGTTTTGACCGAATGGTAGGTACGAGTCTTACCCACTACATAGGAAGGCAAGAAAATTAAAGGGTGCATCGGTGATGGTGAGTGCTTTAATCCAAGATACCAGTACAAGAAACATAATGGAGACAATACATGACCAAGATACATGAAGGAGACAATAATCCAAGATACCACTTTGAATAGTCTTGATCCCGATAATTTCTTTAATGCCGTGGACAGTTTAGAGAAATTAGGAATTCCAGAGCTGGGATATATAGGTATATATACATAATAAAATGTACATAAATTTAAATATATATAAACATTATATACATTTTTGTTAGGGATGAATTCAGGATGCTCTGAAACGGATTTGCCTGTACAGAATTTCAAAAATGCATGTTCTGAAAATGTGGGACCCATTGCAATAGCTTCATATTCTTTGAACATTCGCAAAAAAATTGGAAACTTGCATAAAGCTACCCTTGTGAAAATTTTCCTTTTTTATTTTTTATTTTATTATTTTTTTTTCTAAGTTAAAAAAAAGAACCTCTAAAAATTGGCGACCACAAGCAGGATATTCGCTGATCAGTTTAAACAATATACGAGGCGACCAACATGCAACCCTGCCTCCACTTCCAGCAACTCCACCGTCAAATCCTGCAGCAAAACAGAACGTAGTTCCTGGATTGAGTAGGGAACCAACATAACGTTGTCGATATGGATGCCATAAAAACAGCAGCTACGATACTACCAACAGTCACATGCGGACTGAGAGCTGCTAAAGAAGAGGAACCAGCCCAAGAGAGGTTTTCCATCAAGGAATTAGGCCACCGGCTGAAATGTTTACACCAAGTAAAATACAAATTGAAGATCCACTGTTTACATACAAACAACACTGGAAGACCGGGATAAACATTCTTATCAAACAAAAGACATGAACACAGCGCCTCACGTATTCATACGTAGAGAACTAAACAAAATGAGCCTAAGTTCACCACCCTATGAGGGACCTTATCGAGTAAAAAAACGTGGAAATAAAACCATGATAATGATATTATCGGATCGAGCTCCGAAGTATCACTAGACAGACTAAAACCTGCTTGCCTCATACCAATGGAAAACCCATAAGAAGGATGTGATGAATTTAAAATTCTCATCACGGTGGCGTGGAAGGAAGGTGAGTGAGTGAATTTAGGTAAAGGAGAGAGAAGGAGGAAAAGTCGCAGGCGGCTGTAGTCAACCGAACATCTACGACTTTTGGAGGAGAGAGAGGTGGTGTGGAAGGAAGGTGAGGAAAAGTCGCAGGCGGCTGTAGTCAACCGAACATCTACGACTTTGGAGGAGAGAGAGGTGGAGGAGGGAATTTCACCTAGGCGGCTGTAGTCAACCGTTCATCTAGGTGAAGGAGAGGAAAGGAGAGGTCCCTTGTCTAGGCGGCTGTATTCAACCGATCATCTAGACAAGGAGGAGGAGAGAGGAGGTGAAATTCCCAGGCGGCTGTATTCAACCGATCATCTGGGAGGTAAGGTAAGAGAGAGAAGAGAGAGCTGGTTAGAGGAAGTGTCGAATGAATCTTGAGCGCCAGGATCCGGGGTTTTATAGTACTTGGGGGCCTCTCCCTCCAGCTCCTTGCTGGGAGCTGGTAGTGGGGCCCCAGGTTGAGTAACCCTGGGTTCTGTCGCCTGTCCCCACTCATATCTTTATTTACGGAGCTTTAGTTTGGCGTTTGGATATTGGTGAGAACTTAATATGATAGGAGTGTTCCCGGGAGGGACTCACGACAGAGGTCCCCCCAGTTTGAACCAATATTGGTGCTGAAGGCGCAAGATGACAGGAGCTGAGGGCTACGGCAAACAAGAGGTGGTCGCTGAAGGCGCAAAATGACAGGAGCTGAGGGCTACGGCAAATAAGAGGAGGAGCTGAAGGCGCAAAGTGACAGGGGCTGAGGGCCGATGCAAACAGAGGTTGAGCTGAAGGCGGTCCTTAAAAACTAGTAGTAACATGGTTGTAAGTATAAGTAACATGATTATAAGTAGGTAGATGATAAGTAGGTAGAATATAAGGTAGCTAACATAAGGTAGAATATAAGGTAGATGATAAGTAGGTAGAACATAAGGTAGGCAATATAAGGTAGAATAAGTAGGATGAGATGGCGAGAGTATATACAGTATGATGGGAGCAGTGGTCAGGATCCATAAACATGTGGCATTTAGGGAAGTGATCGGCAAGGGCGAGATGAGGAGGATGAACAATATTTACAAGTACGATATTTACAAGGTGAAAGTGAGCGGCAAGGGCGAGATGAGGAGGGTGAACAATATTTACAATAACGATATTTACAATGTGAAAGCGAGCGGCAAGGGCGAGATGAGGAGGATGAACAATATTTACAAACATGATATTTACAAGGTGTGTAGAGGTTACAAAACTCGCAATATGTACAATATTTACAGCCTTCGTGCAAATTCGGGGAACAAAGCGGAACGGGGTGACGGGAATCCGCCGATTCCTGGGTGTGTGTTGGGTGTGTTGAGTGACAGTGTGTGCGTGAGTGTAGTGTGTGGGGGCGGCGGTTGCTCCGAGCTCGTGGCGAGGCGGGCACGGCGGAGCTCCGAGTTCCGGTACAGTGCGAGTGGGTTAAGAAGACACTTGCACTGTCCCGGAATCTCAAGGCCCCGCCGTGATTGCTCATAGCGGGGCGGGGGATTTGGCCGCCGGGACGAGGGGAACATGGGGACGCTCCCTCCGTCCGTTTCGCCGCCCGGGCCGTTTCGTCCCGGCGGAAACTATAGTGGATATCCCCGGCGATGGAGGGGGGGGAGGGGGTGTCGGAGGGGGAGAAGTTGATACGGGGGGGTCGAAAATCGAAAACGGGGGGGGTGGTAAAATTGGTGGGGTTGCAATTTTGGGGGGGTTGGTGATTTGAACGGGGGGTGGGGGTTTGAAATTTATTGGGGGCAAGCAAATTTGAACGGGGGGCGGTGGGGGCATGAGTTCCGCGAGGCGGAACTCGCGAAGGATGGAGGACATTAGGGGGTCTGTGGGGGAGTAGGGAGGGTGTACCCCCGTGGCCTGCGCCGTGCGAAATTCGCGCAGTATTTTCCACTGGGGGTACTTCCATCGCCGGGGCCGGGGAGGTAGTCCGGTGATCCGTTGCGGGACGAATGGAAGCGGTGTAGTCGGCCCGGGCGAAGGGGGTAGGGGGGAGAGCGGGTCCGGGACGAAAACGTCCCGGAGAATCGCCGCCATTTCCGGATCCGAGTCGAAGTCCGGAAACGGCGACGGAGGTGACTGGTACATCGGGGAGCAGTGTGACATAGCGAACGGACGGCGGGAGACTGATAGTGTCTGTGGGTTGGGTTAGCACAGGTGCGGGTTTACACCTGGCTAACGGGACTGTATGTGGTTTGCCGTCAATTAACAGGGTCGCGGTGGTGTGTGTTGTGCGAATGACTTGAAAGGGCCCGGCATAAAGTGGTTGGAAAGTTTTATGGATGCCGGGCTCTTTCAGGTACATGTGTGTGGTGGTGAAAAATCGTTTGGGATAAGTGGTGTCGTTTGTCGGTGTTGTTGAGTGTAGCGGTTCCCTGTTAATAGACGGCGTGTGATTTGGGGTGAAAATGTCGGCTGGTAGACGTAACGGGTCTTTAAATGCGTTTTGTGCGGGGCTGGTTTGGTCTGAAGGACGGGCTGAAGTGCGTAGGCTGAGTAAAATGTAGGGGAGGGATTTAGTCCAGGAAGGGGAATTTGTTGAAGTAGAAATGGCCTGTTTCAGGACCGAGTGCCACCGCTCTATTTTCCCGTTGGATTGGGGATGGTATGGGGTAGTGTGGATTTTGTGGATGCCGAGGGAACGTAGTAAATCGGAAAAGTGGGCGGACTCAAACTGCCTCCCTTGATCGACCGTGACTGTTCGCGGACAACCGTAACGGCTAACCCATTGAGAGAGGAAAGCCGTTGCGACGGTGTCCGCGGTGATATTTGAGAGTGGGATGCATTCCACCCAGTTGGTGGCACGGTCGATCATCGTGAGGCAGTATTTTTTCCCCTCGGACGGGGGAAGGGGGCCCACTAAATCCAGATGAACATGTTCCCACGGTAGGGAGTCGGGAATGGTATGAGGTGGGACATGGGGGTGGGCCGAGACCTTAAACCGCTGGCACTTCTGGCACCCCAGAACCCAGTTACGAATATCTGTGTTCATGTGGGGCCAGAAGTACCGCGTCTTGATAAGGTCCCGGCTAGCCCGAATGCCAGGATGGTGAAGGGAGTGATAGTGGAGGAACAACTGCCGCCTCAGCTCCGGTGGGACGTAAGGGCGCGGTGTATCGGCCGTTACGTCACACCAGAGGTCGAGGGGCGGCAGCTGTTCCAATTTGGAGGCGGAAATGAGATTGGAGAGGGCGGGGTCGGAATGTGGAGTTTGCTTTGATTTTAGGATTTGTGGTGAAGGGAAGGGCAGTAACTCCGCCACCGGCGCGGGGGTAGGGGTGGGTCGGGATAGCGCGTCCGCCACGCAGTTGTCGGCCCCCGGCAAGTATCGGATATCGGACGTAAATTGCCCGATAAACTCGAGTTGCCGGAGGCGACGCGGGGAGGCGGATTTGCGGTTCTGTAGGAGGGCGTGGGTCAGGGGCTTGTGATCAGTGACGACAGAGAACTGCCTGCCCTCCACGAAGTCACGAAAGTGCTTGATGGCTTCGTGGATGGCGAGGAGTTCTCTGTCGAACGTGGAGTAATTTTTTTGGGTGGGGGATAGCGTTTTGGAAAAGAAGCCTAGGGGTTGGGGGGTGGCGCCGGTGTGCTGGTGGAGCACTGCCCCGATGGCCCAGTCGGACGCATCGGTGGTGATGGATAAGGGGGCGTGAGGATCGGGATGGGCCAATAGAGCGGCGTCTACTAGGTCCTGTTTGCAAATTTTGAAGGAGGAGATGAGTTGGGGGGTCCAGGTAATGGGGCGGTTGTCATTTTTTTTGGAGGGTTGGGGAATGGCGTGTATGAGTGGTTGTTGATGTTGTGCTGCGTGTTTGATGTGTCTGCGGTAAAAGTTTAACATACCCAGGAAGCGGCGGAGTTCCGTCACGGTGCGGGGTTGCGGGAAGTCACTAATGGCGTGGACTTTGTCTGCGAGGGGTTTGATGCCCTCGGATGAAACGTGGTGGCCGAGGCAGCGGACGGAGGGTTGGCCGAGAACGCACTTGTCTGTGTTGACCAGGAGGCCTTCGGAGGAGAAGATGTCAAGGATCTGTTGGAGATGGCGGAGGTGTTCGTCCGGCGTCCTGGAGGCCACCAGGACGTCGTCGAGGAAGCAAAAGACGAACGGTAGGCCTCGCAGGATGCTGTCCATATAGCGCTGCCAAGTTTGTGCAGCGTTCCTCAACCCGAAGCCCATCTTAACATACTCGAAAAGTCCGAACGGGGTAATGATGGCGGTTTTCTGGACATCGGGGGGGTGAATGTTGATGTGGTGGAACGCCCGTGAAATGTCGAGGGTAGAGAAGATATTAGCGCCATGGAGGTGCGACGAGAAGTCCCGTAGGTGGGGAACATTATAAAGGTCCGGCGTGGTTTTCGAATTGAGTCGCCGGTAGTCCCCGCAGGGGCGGATATCCCCATTGGGCTTCTGCACGATGTGGAGTGGAGAAGCCCAAGGGGATTTTGAGGGGCGGACGATGCCGTCGGCTATGAGTTTATTAAAATGTTGCCGGGCTTTTGATAGTTGCAGGGGGTGGAGTCGTCGGGCTTTTGCTGTGATGGGGGGGCCGGAAGTCTCTATGTGGTGTTGAATGGTGGAGATGTGGGCAGAGGGGCGGCGCTGGGGGCGGTAGTTGAGGAGGAGGCGTTCAAATTGCGTAGGGGGGTGGTTGATGGCATGAATGAATCCGGGTATGGGTGTTTTTGTGGCGGGGTCAATCAGGCGCGCGTTCCGGACGTCGACCTGGAGACCGAAATATGTGAGAAAATCGGCCCCCAGGATCGCCTTCTCCACGTCCGCCACGGTAAATTCCCACTCGTACGCGAGCCCGCTCATGTAAACAGAGGAGCGGTACGTCCCGTACGAGGGGATGGTGGTACCGTTGGCGGCGTAGAGAAGCTGCCGGTAGCAGCGCGCCTGACGACGGAGGATGTTGTTGGGAAATATTGATAGCGCCGCCCCCGTGTCCACCAAGAAAGGTACATTGGTTTTCCTGCAGCGCAGGAAAAGTCGCTGGTGGGTCGGGAGGGCGTTGGGTACAATTGCGGAGGTAGGTACGTGTGTCGGCGTTGGCTGGTCCGCCGCGAAGGAGACGCGAGGCGGTTTCTTGTCGTTCCGGAGGGGGGGAACGGTGGAGTCTGCAGGGGGGCTGGCCAGTTTGGTAGGAGGAGGCTTCGCCTCGTTCCGGGGAGGGGGAACGGTAGTGGCGGGCTGAGCGGTGGCCGGAGGGGGTTGTGCCCTGGAGGCGGGCGTGGAGGTTCCGTTCCGTGGTGGGGAAACGGACGCGGCGGCGTGAGTGGTGGCCGGGAGGTTGTCTGCCCTGTTGGCGGGCGTGGAGGGGCCGTTCCGGGGTGGTGGAACGGTAGCGGCGGCGTGAGTGGCGGCCGGAAGGTTGGTTGCCCTGGTGGCGGGCGGGGAGGGGTTGCTCCGTTTGTGGTGGGGTGAGGGATTTGGCGGCGCTGCAGGCGCGGCCGGGAGGTTGGCAGCCGTGGCGGCGGCGTAGGAGGGGTAGCGTGGCTTGGTGGTGGTGGCAGTGTGAATGCGGGTGGGGGGGGTATGTGCATGGTCCCCCCCCGTGTTGGCGAGGAGGGGGGCCCGCCGGATTTACCGGCGGGCGTCTGCGTTTCCCTGCTTAGGGGCGAAGGAGCAGGGGGGTTGGCACTTGCGGGCCTCCCCACCGAAGTTTACGTGATAGAAACAACGGTTGGGGTGGTCCGCAGGTAGGTAGGCGGAGTTGGTGGGGCGGGCTGCGTTGGATGCGCGCGCGGCTGCTGGGGATCGACCTCTGCGCTGGCGGGGAGGGGATGCGTTGCGGCGCTCGGGTGAGCGCTGGCGGCGGCGGTCGGCGGACGAGTCGCGTCGGCGATCCGCCGAAAGTGGTCGACGGCCGTCGAGGGAGGGTGCCCGGCCGCGGTCCCGGGATTTTGTGCGGTCCCGGAAAGGCGGGGGGTGGCGCGGCGTACGCACCTCACTGACGGCGGCCGCAGCGGCCAAGTCGTGCACGGTGTCCGCGAGGCGCAGGAGGGGCTCGTCGGGACCGTCGAGATGGCTGGCCAGGACCATCTGGATGGGGTGGGGAAGGGCACGTAACCAGAACGTGCGTGCGATGTCGGCGGTCATAATCCCCTGCAGCTGGTGTCGCAGCCGTCGGTAGAGGTGGGAGGGCTTCTGGTCGCCGAGGTGTTGAGGTTGGGAGAGGGCGGCGACTCGGGCGATTTTCGACGGCTGGTAGGTGTTGATGAGGCGGCTGCGGAGGTCGTCGTACGCAGCGGCGGCGTCGGGGGAGATATCAGAAGTCTGCAGCAGGATCTCGTAGGGCAGTAGCGAAATGATCCGGGAATATCGGGTTTTCTGGCTGCGGATGTTGGCGGCCGAAAACGCTGCGTCCACTTGGAAAAACCAAAGCGCCGGGTCGTGCGTGTAGAAGGGGGGCAGTGACAGAGGGAACGCAGCGGACGCCGTCATGACGTTGGCGGCGGCTGCGGCCATAGCGGCGGCGGCGGCGGCGGCGGTGTCCGATGTCGCAGAGGTCGGCGGGGAGAGCGTGGAGAAAGGGTTGTCGGCCAATGCGTCGGATGTCGCAGCGGCGGGCGGCTGCAGTGTGGCTGGTCGCAGGAGCGGCGGCGTCGGTGAGTTCGGGTCCATTTCTGTAACTAAAATTCAAAAATTTGACGTGGTTTTGAATTTTGAAATTCGCAATCGGCGGGAGCGGTGGTGCGTTGAGTTGAGAGTTGAGTGGTGAGGTTGGGCCAAGAATTGCGAATTTACACTGACTGTTGAAATTTGAATTTAAAATTTGGGACACCGAACTATACTGGGGCGACACATGAGGCGGGAAGGTGGGAAGGAAGAAGGTTGAGTGAACGTCGGGTTCACCACTGTGATGAATTTAAAATTCTCATCACGGTGGCGTGGAAGGAAGGTGAGTGAGTGAATTTAGGTAAAGGAGAGAGAAGGAGGAAAAGTCGCAGGCGGCTGTAGTCAACCGAACATCTACGACTTTTGGAGGAGAGAGAGGTGGTGTGGAAGGAAGGTGAGGAAAAGTCGCAGGCGGCTGTAGTCAACCGAACATCTACGACTTTGGAGGAGAGAGAGGTGGAGGAGGGAATTTCACCTAGGCGGCTGTAGTCAACCGTTCATCTAGGTGAAGGAGAGGAAAGGAGAGGTCCCTTGTCTAGGCGGCTGTATTCAACCGATCATCTAGACAAGGAGGAGGAGAGAGGAGGTGAAATTCCCAGGCGGCTGTATTCAACCGATCATCTGGGAGGTAAGGTAAGAGAGAGAAGAGAGAGCTGGTTAGAGGAAGTGTCGAATGAATCTTGAGCGCCAGGATCCGGGGTTTTATAGTACTTGGGGGCCTCTCCCTCCAGCTCCTTGCTGGGAGCTGGTAGTGGGGCCCCAGGTTGAGTAACCCTGGGTTCTGTCGCCTGTCCCCACTCATATCTTTATTTACGGAGCTTTAGTTTGGCGTTTGGATATTGGTGAGAACTTAATATGATAGGAGTGTTCCCGGGAGGGACTCACGACAAAGGAATTGATAGTATAAAAACATGACTAATCAAAACACAGAAAATAACATATTAGTCGAAATTAGCTTCCAAGAAATTCTCTAAAAGTTAAGGAACGACAGGGCATACTTCTGCATTTAGAAACCCCTTCACCCCATTAACACCTGATCCGGACCGTGTGATGATGGCACCGCCAACCGCAGGCCCCCCAAAGCCATTTTGGCGGGATGATCATAATAAACTACAAAACACCCAGAAGCCATAACCAGGACGTTCATATGAGCCTATGGATACCACACCAACGCCATATGAACCAACCACTCCACTTGACACACCACTCAGGTACAGGGACCTAAAAACAGACCCCGAGGAAGATATTAGATGAAAGCGAAAATAAAATAATGGAACGAAAAAACCATTGGGCAAATAAGAGAAGAATGAAGAAAAATGTAGTCAACCGAACTCCAAAATGCTCCATTTACATTACTAATCCATCTAAAGATGAAGGAGTTTGTTACGCTTCACCTTACTGGTGGCACTAGGCTTCGCTGAGTGGACTGGATTCTAATAATTTAATCCCAGAGTTCTCAACTGCGTCAAATTTTCAACAATAAAAATAATAAAACTAAGAAAATATACTAGGATAAATTCAAAAAAAATTCCCTTTAGTTGGACGCCACCTTTGTTAAGCGTGGGCTATGAGAAGGAACCCCGTACCTGGACAGGTATCAGAATACCCAAGTGGTAATCAAAATTGTCATGCAAAGACCCAGGAAGTAGGTAAGTAGATAGTTTGAATTACCAAACTGGAATTAGAAATGTTGTAATTAGACCAAAAATAAATGAAGGAACGGAAACTAACGACTAGTACCTTCAGACCATACGAAGAAATAAAAGTACAAAAGAATAAATAGGTACCTATTACTATCCCTATTTTGTATCAGAACAGCCGATTGCCACCCTAAAACTAGAGGGGTATTTCGGATATTATACAAAAAGGGGCATAGGTACCTGAAATGCGGTGAGCATTTTGGTGGACAACAACCATTTTGGTGGACAACACTTCCAAAAATCCGCTTAATCACCAGGTCCTGTTTAGTGCAGTGTAATAGTACTCAGTACTGATCATTCGAAATATAACAAAATGCGAAAGGCAGTAATATTCAAGTATACGAGCGTGGCGGTTCTGAGGCAGCACTACATACAAATCCGTGTAGGGAAGGGAGGAAGTGGAAGCTCGGCTCGAACAGGTCGCTCGGACGAAAGGCGACTTCGATAAGGCACCGACTTCGATGAGTCTTTATTGCTTCCCACCTACTTCTGATTGTAACAAGTTCATAAAAACTTTGGAAATACCAAAGAAACCCAGAACATCCTGCGAAAATGTTTTAACTAAGCTCCAAGCAACCACGTATCAAGGGTCCTCTGTAGGACCACCAAAAACACTCTAGAATTAATTTAGGAAAACATAGCCCTTCATCTTGGTCGATGGGGGGGGGGGGGGGCTATGTAACGGCTATTTCTCACCCAGTTTGGGTGACTTAGGGTGTCCAACGGATACCAGATCTCGCCTGAACGAATCGGCACTTCAGCCCAGATCACTTATCATCCCATGTGCTTCCTAGTTCTGGATCGGGGGTTGTCGGTGGCTGCTGAGGCTTGGGAGGATTCTGACTGCCAGAGATTCGACCACCTGTTTTCAGAGTGATTGTGACACCCTGCTCTGCCACACATCAGGGTGATCGCACTAACGGAAAGCTTGCGGTGAAATAAGTAGGAGAAAAAAAAAGCATAAAGCAAAGCTTCTCTTCCGATTTTTTTTTATTTGAAAAAAAAATAGCTTCCTCAGTCCCGTTTGAATTACAGTGAAATTTGACTGTAACTTTATTATACGCATGCACAAACGTTAAATTCGTGCCACGCTCTTAACTGCCCAGGAGAGTGGTCGCAATAAGAAGTAATTCTCAGGTAAGTAACGGTTAGGTCTTGGATGGGTCCATATCAAGTCTAATTTGAGCACGCGCAACCCCCCACAAGTATCAGAAGAAGAATATAGGACCCCTCCTCCCCCAAAGCATCAAAATACTAATAGTGCAGAACAGCTATCAATCTCGACCTTGTTATGGATGCGTAGAAGACGATATGTGACTCTTGCACGGATATACTTCCGTACATTCGCTACAAGAATGGAAGCAAACTAGACAGTGTATATCCACTACTCAATGGAATAACTGGATCAGAACTAGTGATTAAAGAACTAGAGAACCAGTGATGCGGTGGTGCGTTTGTGGTGGTGTGTATTTGAAGAACTAGTGATTTACTGTCCAAAGACGGCGGGAAATTTCAGTTGGTATTCAATTCAGATAGTTTGAGGACATAAATCCGAAAATTCGCTCATTAGGTCCTTCACTCAAAGTGAACTTCTATAAATCCCCTTCCCCACCAATTCTGAGGTGGTCTCGATCGAATCCGCCTACCACGTAACATTACAAATCCCTCAGGTCCGCCAAAAGTCAATAAATAATAATCTTTTACATTATCAGCTTGACAGGAGACCGCATCATTTTGCTCATGGCATTTTCAGTGAGAATACCACTCAGTGAATAGCGCTGAGAGCGGAGAGAATCCCTGGAAAACTGTATGTCCAGGGGTTCCATCTCCTCCAGGGATCCTGTCTCTAATAGCAATTATATATTTAGAGGATTAGTATACGGAGATCATTCAACTCTATCTTTAAAACGGAGAGAAAACTCAATTTTATAATTCTACTTACCTGAACCCCACGTGCCGTGATTATAGGCAAATATGGAAACGCATAATTTCCAAGAACCGATTCCAATCAGGCATACACCTACTTCGTCAATAAAACATACTGTTTAAATGATTTCTATGTATTTCTTGAACTATTTACTGAACATTCACTCACAGCGACCTCTTCTTTTCAGAAATGCCGGGCTGTCACCATTCTCGTAATCGGTAAGAAATTTTCATTTTATTAGCGACTAGCTGGATTTCCCGTACGTTGTACATTATAGTATTAATTAGAATAATAAAGTAAACAGTCGTTCCAGGCTGGGGCTTTTCTTCCGACTGCCCTGCCAGCGTCGCGACGTGATCAGCTGTCATCCATATGATCAGAAATGATCAGAATTCGCTCTGTTCATTTCGATTTTAACTTGGCTACTCATTGCCTCACTCACACCAGCACCGGCATGTGTACATGAGCTGTGCAGTTGTCAGTAAACATTAAAATCTTCCGATTTGCTGGTTTCATGTGTGCCACCAGCCATTACTTGCATTGAAATCACCGATGCCCAGTACAGAGGAGAAACTGCACGCTTTTTTGGTTTATTATTTTCAACAAAGAACCTTTGGAATCGACCATGGACTCCCCCCCCCCCCCCCCCCAACTTCATGGTTTACGTTTCAATGTGTAATGGATGAGGGGTTTAACTACGCCCCCCATACAGCGTAGTTTCCCCCTCTCCATCCTCAAGAAAGGTAGGGAGGTAGTGTGACAGCTGCCCCCGGAGACAATGGTTTGATTATAACGCAATGCCTCCAGGAGTTGACGATTCGTTTCCGCGAATCGACCGCCCCTTCAGCCGCGTGTCAAAAAGATCGGGAAGAGCCCGCATCCAAGATGGACGGGATTCCCATATATACCGTCACAAAGGGAAGTAGAATACGAATATCGAATAAAAATATTTCCCTCCGTCCGCCGTACACGGCTTTTTCCTGAGTTCCCATGAACCAAAATTCACGAACTTTGGTATATGGGTGAAGTTTGGGCTCTAGTTGGTCCTCGAAGGTCGGCGTTACTGTCACTCAACTCTAAGGGGCAAAAAATAGGAGTGGAAATATCTGGAGTATGTACCTATCTAGGAAATTTGTATGTTGAGGTATTCAAGATTTTTAAATTGTTCGATTTTGGTTTATTATTTTCAATAATGAACCTCTGGAATCGAGCATGGGAAAAAAATGTTAACCCCCTCAACATTTTTGATGGTTGAGGGGGTCAAGATAATATGTAGAATCCGAAAATGCAATGAAAACATTTTTTGTCTGTCCGCCATACGCCGTACTTAGCGCTTTTCTTACTTACCATGAACAAAAGTCAATGAAATTTGGTTTGTAGGTCCCGATTGGGGTCTAGTTGGTCCTCGAAGCTCGGCCTTACTGTCAGTCATCTCTAAGGGGTGAAAAATAGGGGTTGACATTTTCAGAACGCCGGCCGTAGCTTGAAAACTTTCAAAGAAGGGTATGGTTTGTTTACGTTTTTTAATTGATCCTGAACTAAAGAATTTTTTGAGACCACCCGGAGCATTGTACGACCAGCCGTTCGTTTGCACCGACAAGCTTCGTCAACATGATCGTAAATCAAACGGAATAAATCCGGCCCAGATACCATTGCTAGGGAGCACCTGATTATATTCACGGATGGCTGTATGAAGTCGAGTTGGGTATTGTGTGATATTATTTCATTTGAAAAATGATGAACCTTTTGGATTTTCTTGATATATACTTTTGCAACTTGAACAAACGTTGAAGTATCATTGGGTAAATTATTACACAACAGTACATTATTACGCAACGGTAAATTATTACACAACGGTTTATTATTTACCTTATGTTTATGAATAACTACAAATAATTAATGATTGAATTATTGAATCCCGCGCATTTGTATGAAAATTTGATTCCGGGGCCGGCTCCAGTACTCGATTTAGGACTTTCCTGGGGGGAGCTTGAGGGTACTGACCACAGAAAACAGTGATCTACGCAGAAGGGGCATCTATACAGGTAAATAATACACCGTTGTGTAATAATATGCAGCATTTTTTCTGAATTTTCGAGACCATCGGGTGCGTTCTACGATTTCGCTATAAAACTGGCTATGAAGTTTGCCCTAAAGAGCATCTTGAACATTCAACACATGATTTTAATTTGTAGCGGCGAATAGGTACTAAACTACGGAGGGGCTGTGATCTATACATAAGTGCTATCTATACAGAGAGCTGTGATCCGAAGCAGAAGGGTGTTCTGTGCAGAGAACTGTGATCTATAACAGAAGGGTGTTCTATACAAAATAATAAACAGTTGTGTAGGAATTCTTGAATCAGGGGGCCGTTCTCGGGAACATTTTTGTAAACATTGTTTTCACCTATTGAACTAAACAGTCTCCAAATCATGTTTCTCATCCGGTTTGAGTCTTTTCGATTTGTCCTTCTGTGCACTCTGCTTTAATCTTATTACAGTTTTTCATTACACGGTACACTATGTACTGACGGAGAAACCTCGTATTCACTGCACAATTCATCCCGGCTTTTCCCACGTCTGAATCCTTGATGAGCTTCAATTTGCAGCTAACATCTAAAACGTTAAGTTTGCGCTTAGGAGTATACATTGCGCACAAGGTTACTAACTGAACTGAACGAAAGGGAACTACTCTTCACTACTCTTGATTTATCACTGAAAGTTGTTCAAACATGCGGGAAAAAATAACGTCACTAATAGAGGTTGAGAGGCAGGGGATTGTCACTCATAGAGGAGAGCAGAACCAGTCACTTATAGAGATCTGGCGAAAGTCACTGTCACTTATAGAGGTCGTGGCCAAGAAATGGATTGTCCCTTATAGAGGTCAAAATTAGTCACTTATCCAGGATTTTGGGCCTCGAAGTAACGGGACCAGAACACTTGTGTCACACATCCAGGATTTCTCACTAACCCATGTTCCACTTGCCAGGTTCAACTGTACACAAATAATTCAGTATGTGTGTGCAGTGATCAAGAATCGCGAAATTTGATGTCGTTTTATGTCATTTGAAGAAGAACGTCATCATCTCAATTTGTCTCTGTCTATCTGAACGGCTTGTCTCTGTTGGTTCTGAAGGTAGACGAACTTACAATCTCCGATCATCGACATCTCACTAGTTGGTCGGGAACGTACGGAAGGGGGGGGTTACAGAAATTCATCTCCGAATCCTACATAAATTACATTACGGCATCTCCGGTGTAGGGGGGGAGGGGGGGGGGGGTGTTTTCTTATGAGATGCGAGCGTTGGCAACAAACTAGACCATTTATCTATAATGAATATATCGTGCTATAATAAAACTATCAACCTAGGTACCTACTAAACCCAAGTCCGACAGTAGAGATCATTCCAAGACCTCTGTCGAGCTAAGGGTCTCTGCGTGTCCAAAAGCAATTGCGTTCTCTTCGTTTCAAACATTTACTGACCATTCCGCCATTAGGATGATAGGGGGAAAAAATCGTTATTGACAATATAGCAGTTATATTCAACAATTCATTAATGTCTCCAATCAAAATTTTACTCAGTTCCAGTTAGCTCTTTAAATGAACCTCCCTCTTCTCGTTCCGAAGACTGAATATGTATTGGGGACAAGATTTATGAGATGGAATAGTCAGGTTATAGTATATTGTTAAATACATGAATTTAACTATATACTATATAGTTTATATACTATGCATTATACTATATATACTATACAGATTATGTTGTATAGTTAAATATAGTTAAATAGGTTAATATAGTAAACTACTAGTAGGTATATAGTTAAATACTTGAATTTTTGAAGAATGTTTCGATTCTTCTTCTGGTTATTGAAATAGTCCTTTTGACTTCAAAGTCACCATTATATTATAATTTTTGTCGATTTTGGATATTAAAGAGATATTTAAACAGTCGTATTTTGATGATCACTATATTGGAACAAACCTCTGTCCCCACTCACCTTTGTATTATACAAGTAGGTGTATGTGGCCGTTTCAAGCGTATTGCGCAGGGAACTGAGATCTATATAGAAGATTAGGTATCTATACAGAAGTAGATAATAATAAACCTTTACGTAAGAGTTTGAAGCTTTTTCGTAAGTGTTCCTGAAAGAGAAACGACCTTTTTCCACAGATGTTTCCGAGAGCGGGTGGGCATGGAGGGAAACTATTTGAAGACTCCAAAAGATAATCACACACAAGGGCAAAAAAGGTGAGGTGGAAGGGGGTGTGTGGTGAAAAGGGGGATGGATAGAAAGGAGAAGTTGGTCGGGGGCACAGCCACAAAAAGGCCTTGCTGAAACCATCTCACCAACCCAGGGCTTGAAAGGTTTTTCACTTGGAGTAAGTTCGAGCTCGAAGTCTAATTATATTAGGAATTTAATGAGCAAAGTACTTTTAATTGGGAAGAACTAAAATGAAAACATGGAAGGTAAACCGCTAATTTCACTCATCGGAACGGGCAAACTCAAACCACGATCCTTGTTTCGCCTCACCCACTTCTTATTCAAAACAACATTTTCAATTCAGAAAAGCCGGATGATTAAAAATGGAAGAAAACAAGGTTCGGGTCCCGCGATTCTACTAACACGAACTACGAATCCTTTATACCTACAGTTTGGCTAAAGGTAACTTACGTGTTATGAGAGTCATGGTGACTGCAAATACCTTCATTATCTCCCGTATCGAAACCGTTAACAGGCAATTTCCAAGATAAAAATCTTTGGACGCCCGTCAGAAGCTGGTATTTAGCAATAAGGGAGCTCTGTTGATTTTGATGTTTAGGGGAGGGGTTGCAACTTGAAGCTATAACCCCCCCCCCCCCCCCCCACCACCACCTACACACACCTCTGGATCAGCCACTGGGTTTTATATTAACAACTCGTTATTCAGTCCGTACATTTATTGCGAAATTTCATGTGCCCCGTTTGAAGAAGATTGGCACCATCATTTCAATTTTTCTGTGCGTATGTATGTTTGTTCGCTCATTACGGCTGCACAAATTATCAGAATTTGACGAAACTAGGGGGATATAATTATAGCCTACCTTAAAATTTGCAGTCATCGGCATTTTAAAAATCGAACCGGAAGGCGATACACAAGTTCTCCTCAAAATCCACTGTTTTACCATGGGGGGGGGGGGGGGGTGGGGGTGGATGTTGGTTTCGTTTTGAGATGCGAGCCTCTGCAAGAGCGAATCGCCTGAATTAGGTGAAACTTGATGAGGCTCATGTCGAGGCTCATCCGACCAGGAGGTGCAGTTTGGGGCGTTGCAGTAGTGGCGGAGAGGGGATGGGGTGGTGCATAACTGAAGTTGAGATACATAAGATTTTTTGAGTCGAATACAACTTAGAGAACTAATCTGTCAAAGGCAGTTCAGGTATGAATATCTGAGGTCACCAGAATCGCAGATAGTGGTGGGGGTACCATCCGATTCGACAGGCAGTACCCATTACTATACTATGCAACGCACGGGTTTTTCAGCTAGAGGTCAGTAAAGAGAGCGTGATAGAAGAGGCTGTAACAAGGGATGTGACCGTAATAAACACAACTGACCCCCTGTGCATGAAAAAGTCACCAGGCCAACAATGGAACCATAAACGGTAAAATACGTTGTAACACCACGTAAAGTCAGAGTTCAGGAAACAAACACTACGATGTCGGGTTAAATGAGTGGCCCGAATGGTATATGGAAAACAAGGATATCACAGAGTCATACAGGGCAATAATAAAGGAACAGTATAGGAAAGGGCAAAGAACTGAGTGGATACATGATCATAAGGCTTGCACACCAAATTTCACTTAAGAAGCAGTTTACAGTTCTGATTTTTATGTGATGCATAAACTTCAAAAATTTATATAGGATGGTGACTAGTAAAAGAGCTCCAGTCGTGTGGCATGATCATATAACATAATTTCGGAAGTAAAGTGCATGCTTAAATTACCTTTGAAGCTAATGCTCGATTAAATATTTTAAATGGTTACTGATATAGTCCATCTCTGCCTCGAGCCACCATCCTGTGAATTTTTGACGAATTCGAAGTATTGTTGGTTACCAATCTATTTTTAACGGGTTTCCAGTGGTTTTTGACCTACACAAATTTATTTTGACCGACTTTGGCGGAATTAGGAATTTTACGGTGGGTTCAAAATGCTGTACAACGGACATGTCTCAGAAATATTTTTTTAAACCAGTGTGCCAAAAATGAATTGGGCCCATTGCAATAGACCTCAATAGTAACAAAAATTGTGTTGCTCTGATGTGACCTAGTTTTTTTCCTCACTAAAAAATTTCTCAAACTTGAAAGAGCAACAAAAAAGGAAGAAGTCAGTAATTTGAATCAAAAAGTAATTTTGACCAACAAGACTGCTAATGAGTGAACGTCTTGTGGGCAAAGCAATGACAATTTCTATTAAAATGTAGAAAGGTTAGTTTGTTTGGAAATTCGCTCATATGGTCGTGCTCCACGGCTGGACCCACATCGGTTCACATTTCTCAATTGGTAGTGTTCGGACGTAGGTACATAAACGCCCGAAGTAGTGCGTCTAGTGTCCGCTCGAGCGCTAGCTGCGGCTAGCGGGGTCGATCAGATCATGAGGTTTCTTTTAGGTCTTAGAACGAACGAATATAATTGTGCTTATATTAATGAATTACAGCAAGCATCACGTCAGCCATAGGCGGTGCAATTTCGGTCTGTCGGTTCGGAGTTATGAAATACGTTCTTTCATGTAGTTCTTTGATTTTTCAAACCTGAGCCCCTCTCGAACGGCAAGATGGCGTAGCTCCTCCGAGAGAGAAAGTTATAAGAAGAAATTTTTAATGCGAACATTGTCATCTAAGTCGATCGTTTTTCTCGTTCGTTCAATAAACCAGTTCAAGTGAAGTTCCGTAGTGTTTTTCATTCCTGAACAAACAGGTAGGACTGTGAGATCCCGCTGGAAAGGATTTGGTTGAGCGAAGGAAATGTGTGATCATGAAAGTTACAAACTGTTATCGAATACTTAGTCCCAAGTGCTCTATCACCAGAATAAATTCAAAGAGCTGGAAGGGTGGGCTATGACTTCCATTAGGATGAAGGAAATGACGCGGTCCATAATTCAATGTGAGATGAAATATTATTTATAATAAGGATAAAGAAACGGTCTGAAGCTAAAAGCACCCTTTACTCAATGTACTGGCTTTTAGTCTGGTTCGTTATTTATATGTCCGAAAGGGAGTTTTCAGAGTGGCCTCACCAGTTTACAGTGAGGGGAGGGGGGGGGGGGATGAGCCTGCCACAATGACCTCAGAGGTTCACGAACACCGCTGATAAAAATGAAAAATAATGACGAAGGGGGAAAAAACACTGTCATCACTTGAACTGGATGGAGGGGGGGGGGAGAGATTTTTTAGTATATATATATACTTTTTTTTTCTCTCTTCGTAACTCGGGAACGGCTGATAATGAACTCATGGGAGGTTGGGGAGTTCATGGGGTGCTGAATCCCCCCTCCCCCCTCCCCCTCGCTGCATCGTTAACGACTCATGTTATAGCACACTTCACACACAATTCGCTCACACAAAGATTCGAATGAAACGTGATACAGACCGACTTGAATCGCGATTGGGGGACGGAAAAGAGGGGAGGGGGGACTAGTTTTCGTAGGTAAGTGATTCATCAAGGCGCGATCTTAGTGATATTTGGGCTCTTTGCAAATATAATGGTAAGCAGTTCTGGATAACTGGAAAAACACTCCGGGTGCAGAGGGAGTTTGATTCGATTTTTCTGTGGGGAAAAAGTTCTACGGACTTACTGTTCTACATATTTCTAAAAGAGAAATTTCCCTCGTTCTGCGGAATTTTGAAGACCAGAGCTGAGAGTTAAGTGGGTAGCTATCAGAAAACCATTCATTTGACGGCCCGGTTCATTCATGTGAAATATAAATAGTTCACCTTCTGTTCTTATTTTGCTTACAAAATCATTGGGGCTATCATATATGTGTTAGACAGCTGGTCTAGAACCCTCTTCGATTTCTATCTCACCAAATCCCATAATCGGTTTGGTTCACTAGTCCAGAAATTGCATTAAAGAAAGCTGGGGCACGTCCGAACGCTGGCTACATGATCGTGAGGGATTCCAAAATTCTTGCAGTTCACGCAACATGGACGCAGTGACTACAGGTTTTCTGATGAGCGTCTTGCGATATTTAGACCTATTTGATTGCACACTATTAAGCGCAAGGCGAGTAACTTCTCTAAATCTTCAAATCTGGGGCAATTTAGCTTCTCCCTATTTTCTAGTATGGGCGATTTTGATAATACCTTCAGCTAGCGGTTGAAAACGTTGTTAATATCTGTTTGAATTTCTTCCAATTTTTTAAACTGCTCCTACGTCGAAAAAACAAACACTGTAATCGGCTTGTAGAGTTTCCTTCATTACTTTCTCTTTTAATACGGTTGTATTAGAAGCAAAAGTAATCGAGAAATCCTAGAGCTTGGTCTCTTTCGGAGGAAGGGCTGAAGAAATTAACTAGGTACCTAATTAAGGCAGAAAACGCGAGGCAAGTTTTTTTCACCATTAGCCAATTTTGAGCGCGTGTATCTCGGAAACTATGCGAGATTGCTAAAAAAAAATGAATGAAGTCAATTTTGTAGCACATTTTGTGAGCATTAATTTTATATGGAGTGGTCTTATCGCACAGTTTCCGACAGCGCATAGTTTCCGAAGTAGGCATAAACGAAAAATCGAAAGACGGACCTTCTACGTGCCCCCCTACACCCCGCTCACCTACTACGAGTGGGGATTCTAGTATGTTTACCTCCGAACTAGTCCTAACAAAGTCCCAAAGTTAAAAATTGTGTTCCTACCATTTCCCTCTATATATAGACCTTCGTAGACTTGACTGGATGCTTTGCATTGGCCATTATGTAGGCAGCCTCCTACTTCCCGATCTTATTTTCTTTGCTTATAAAAAGTGAGTTATTTTCAGCTCATACTTGCTAATTCCCTGAACCTTTAACTGTGTGTTTTCCTCCATAGTGGCCTCTCCGGACTTGAGTGAACTCATGGTGGACGTCTCCAACGCAGCGTTTCGGTCCGCGATCCACATTATTGCACAACCGGGTCTCAAAGACGACTCAGATCTTATTTTGGATTGGGGAAAGTGGGAGCAAGGTGTTCAGGTCTCGGTGGAGACCTGCTGATCTCATCGGAATTCAACACCAATCACCCCCCGACTCGGACCATCAGAGTTCTGGCTGGGAACCTCCCTGCATTATTAAAGAGATTTTCAACTCGGGTGAGGATGGCACGAAAGATGCGGTCCAAGATTGTTGTCAAATGGAGTTCCTAGGAGGTTCAAGGCCAGTAGGATGTGCCCTGTATGTTGTTGCGCAAGATTGCAGACTTTTATTTCGTATGCCAAGTCAAGTCTAGGTACCGCACTACTGGATTTGAATAAATGAAATGAAAAATAAATGCTCTATTTAGAACCATACTGGTACATATCCTCTGAAAAATCACCATCAGTCTTAGCCTAAGCCATGAGGCTTGGTTGGCTGCTTGCAGATATAAATGGACAGTCTCTCCTCATCTTTACAAAACTCAAAATATTAAGCAAGGCAGTAGGTGATAATCTTGTTGCCGTTAATAAATTAGTAAAATATAACGTGAACTTGGGATTCCCAGTAAACTTTCGTAATGCACAGTGATCAGTTTATGTTCCTATAGGTACAATTCTTATTTTTTCCTTTAATAAATTACTTATCCTTTAACGGAATAATTGTTCTTATTTATATTTTATAATTTTATTTCCATCATTTCAGTCTCACGCTCGTGTAATATTGGTATATGCATATTTTAATTACATTTGGTAGGTACAGTATTTTTAATTATGTTATTTATTAAGTAATATATTTTATACCGCATTAGTAACTAAATTGTTGCAGTAAATCCCATCTATAGAACCATGTCTCACGGGCAAAACCAGCCACCTTCTTCGGGGATTCCTCCCTCAGCGCAACTCTCTTCCCGGTCCAGCACGCTGCTTCCCAGCCATGTTTTCCTTATTTCTGTTAGGAGATCTTCAGCCTGGATGGGCTTTCTGCCACTACTTCCCTATAATGGGCATAGAAAGCTGAGAGACCGGCTCGATCTAGCCATCCTTCTCTCTACCCGTTGTTCATCGCCAACTCCATTGTCTTCCATTTCGTGCTATGGCACGATCAAGATACTGGCGTACGTAGACGATGTGATTTTGCTGTCCCTGGAATCTGTCACGCTGCAGTTATCAACTACTTGTGCAAATATGGTGAAAAATGGAACATGAAGATAGATTTACAAAAATCCAGGATAATGGTGTTTTTACCCGGCGGGAGGTCGGCGGAGACAGAGTAATGTATTTATAACAAGAAAATCGAGGTGGTCCGCGAATATAAGTACCTAGGAATGTGGTTTACTCCAGGACTCTCCTCTGAAACACACTGGAAGAACAAGATAGTTACCGCAAATTGTGCTGTGAATAGAATTTGGGCGCCCCTGCTTTCAAAACAGGAAGTTTCCCTCGACTGCAGATAGAAGGTTTATGATGCAACAGTGCGTCCAGTTATGTGCTACGCCGCAGAAGTCTGGGGCTTTAAGCACTATGAGACAGTGGAACGAAGTCAGTAGGTGCTTCTTAAGAAAACTGTTTTATCTCCCAGAAAAAAAAAAAACACCAGCGTACATATTGCACCTGGAGACTGGCAGACAGCCACTTTTCCTGACAACGCTCGCCCTGCACGTTTGATTCATTTCAAGAGTTTTAGCACTCCCATAAAGCAGACTGACTAATATAGTTGCAAAAGATGAAAAGATAAGGACTAACATTTCTTGGGCTAGGGAGCCGGCTAAGGTGGGCGAAAAGTGCAATGTTGGTTTCGGTTTTGGCCAACCTGGTAACCGGTGCTGGATTTTAATGGACATCTAAAGTTTGAGGTAGGAGGAAGCGCGCCACTAATCTGGAGGCCATTCCGGTGTTTTCTATGCACTATAGCCATGCGATGGGCTACAACGGGCGAGTAGTTTACCATGTAAAATGCAAATAACACTCCAGGGGTGAATACATTCATTTGACACTGAACATTCAACCAAGTATTATTAGCATTACTGACGGAAGCTCGTGAGTCGGACAGGTTTTCCAAGCTTGTGCGTTCGTGTTTTGAGGTATACGTGTGTCGTATGTTCTTCCCACAACAGCGGCTATTGATCTCGACATAGTTATACCGCATACAGAAATATATTATTTAATAAACATCGTCATATTGGGAAACAAATTGCCTACTCCGTCTAATAACGAGTTCCCCAGTTATTTGCAGGAAGTGGTTGCGGTTCCGTGGTGGTGGCGTGGGCGACTGGGAGGGGTATGTTTGTGTGAGGGTCGAGATAGAGCTGAAAATCCTACTTTAATTAACGTTGAAGGTTTACGACTAGCCACCCACAAAATTAATACAGACCCCCCTCTCCACACCCGCGTCCAAGGCCTTATCCAACTCATAAGCTATGAAAGATTTTCAATCAGTGGGTTGCTCGAACTATCGAGCGATCCAGCGGGAATCGATCTCCGTAACTTCACTATTAGGGTTAGATGAAGCGAAACCTTCATTATTCGAATACATTCGACAATTTCGGTTCCTCGTAGGTCAACGTAACGCGCTGTGTAACAAGTTAAGTCCACAGAAATGTCGGAGTATGAAATCTGATTACTCAGTACTTTGGTACAGTCCACTTAACTCAGTTAGTCGAAAATCAATAATATAGGTGCGTTCACAATGCATTTTTCTGGTGCTTGGTTTTTTTTAAATGTAAATTTTATTTAGCATTACATGATTATACAAAGCCATGAGTTCAGTGTATCAATACATTCATATTTTTATGTAACATTTATTTAAAAAAAATTGCAATTCTTTGTGAACAAATAAGTTCTTTGATGCTAAAATATAGTTTAAAGTAATATTAGTTCTCCTTCGCACTGCACTGAAACACTCCGACCGCTTCCTATCAGGTTCCTCACAATCCATAAATTAAGTGCTCCAGTGATCCATTGGAATATCCACATGCACGGTATTGAGGGGTATCTAATTGTTGTATCCTATGTAGATATTCCTCACAAATTTCACAGTTAACCGTTAACATAAATATTGTTCTTCCTAGGCTTTTGTTTACATCTTTTTTGAAGAACCATCGTATTGGAGGTGGGAAGGGTTTGATTTGTTTATAAGACTCGCCGTTATTTGTCTTTCCATTCCTCCCTGTATTTCTTGTTGATCAGTTGTATCAACTCCTTAGCCATGGGGAGGCCCCATACCCCCCCCCCCCCCTGTTTCCCTTCCTGTTTCTGCTCCCTGTTTTGCTAGTTGATCTACCCTTTTCATTTGAAAATAGTCCTGCGTGGGCTTTCACCGAGACAAATATTTTTTTGTGTCATCTTCACAAATTTTGAGAAGTCTGAGCAGTCGAGAAATCATGTTGTTTTCTACCCTTTGGATGTTACTTGTCATTATTGGTTGAATTGTGCTCAGTCTGTGCAAATCAAAAACACTCCGATATTTATGCAGGGGATGTATTAAAAAAATCCCCTGCATAAAATAATTTTTTTTTTCAAATGATGCTTCAATGGGTTTGGGGTATTCAGGGCGAAATCACTCGCACACTACAGACTGCTAATCGGTGATGTCCCTTGTGCTGGACTAAAGTACTGGTACTGCACTGGTTTGGATCTGATTTTGAGGATACGCTCCCGATCCTTGAAACTAAATAGTGGGATTTACAGTTTTCTTGCGGAATATCTAAATTTACCGAACATTTTCAAATTGCTCTACTTTTTCATAGGTGGGATAGGGGGTCCCCATTCGCCTCGTTCCTCTTCATAAAATGCGCATTCCATCATTTTGTAGACCATATCCTTCTCTACGCTGCAGTGCTCACGATTCGGAGTATCTGAAACTCCCACCAGATGTGGGCTACAGTTTTATTTTACCATGGTTTGTCCTTAATCTGACCGTTTGGACAATATCTTGTCGATTGAAAGGAAGGTTGAAAAACTATGATTCGGGACGGATGTAGGGCTGAATCATAAAATGGTGGTACTCCTTTCGAATTATACCTGGTCATTTACTTATATTATGTTTTGCCACACTACTATTGTAGCCCTGTTAGTGAGTTGAAGCGCGCCGGGTAAGGGTGCTATATCACAGAGATACTACTTTAGAAAGAAGGGGTGCATCGTCTACATAGAGCTAAATTTACTCCAACTGGGACTGTGGAAGATGTGCGGTGTCCATGTGGGCGCAGGACAACAAATCAGCTCCACTACGCATCAATCACCCCAATTCGTTTTTTGAAGAGGAAAAACGTGGAAGCACCCACACGGTCCTGTCCCGGGAAGCCTCGGGGGCTGCTGAGTACTCAGTGTTGGTTGGAGCACTGCTTGAACGTATACCTGTAGATGTGAGTGACGATGTGAGTGCGTCTGGGTGAGTAGGTACCTACGTCATTGTGTTCGAAGGAGGATGCGCATCATCTTTGAGCTCCAGCTCCCTCGAGCAATCAACATTCCTCGAGTCGAACTTTTTTGAATTCATGAAGATAATAGAAAAAATTTCACTCATGCAGCATGGCAATAATTATGATCGATTTTTTGAAGTTGGTGAAGTTTTAGCCATTTTTGACTCCCTACAACTTGAATTAGGTTCACTTTGTTGGTGAAAAAATATTGTTCACTATTGAAACATATTGTTTACGTGTCTTCACAATTTTATGTCAGATTTGGTGAATTTATATCAGTTTTCGGTGATATTAATCAAGTTTTACATGATTTTTATGGATATTTGATCCGCAAAAAATCAACTTTGATTCACTTTTTTGGGGAGAAAATTGTTTTCAACTGTTATTCTTTTTCAGTATCATGCCACCTGGTTATGTTACACATTCAAAACTATGGCCTTTCTTCCGAGATCATTTTTATTATGACGCATGCGCACCTACTCAGCCTGTTACAAACCACTCACCTGCAAGCCGCATGTTGTGTTTCGCTCCTTTTCCCGCCTCTCTACAATTCAATCTAATTGAAGCAGTTGAAATTTGTGGTGTAGTTCACATTACTTGTATATTGTCTTTAGAAAACCAGTGCTGTGCCCTGAATGCCCCCCTTGTTGACAAAGCACACCATCAGTGAAATTCTAGCCTCCAGGAACCACCACGTTTTCTCCCGGGCCCTGGACATTCTCTCTTCGTCGCATACTTAAGTACCTACCTCGTATTTCACTCATATTTGTCAACAATTTATCTTCATTTTCCCGAATGGTAATCCAGTACTTACTTTACCCAAGGTCCATCGAACAGTCGTACTTGTTATACCGCCCGGGTAAGAAGCCTTTACCTTCCATTTAGTACTCTGTTTTTAATCAGAGTTGTTGGCGCTAAAATCAAATGAAGCAGGCTGTTATTTAAACACCACCGTTCCATAACATTTTTGGTTATTAACATTAAATATGTCAATAATTATTTATAACAATATTTAATGCCAAAATATATTAATATTAGCTACAGTGAAGTGGTGATAGGTAAGAGGCAATTCCAAGTTCAGGTTGAACAATTTCAAGTGGTTGACCGTGTGCCTGGGTTTAATATGAAAACCATATTTAAAACGTACGCGCCACCCTGAGCTTCTTCCTGTTGGCCAAGAAGAGTGAAAGGGTGGAAATCGAGTCGCAGAATGTAAGGATCAGTTAAAGCAATTGCTAAATTCTTTTTCAACCTGTCAGGTGTAAATTTGCCAAATAATCTCTATCCTTAAAGAGTGCAGGCTTCCGTAACCCCTCCAAGAAAGATTCCGAGTCAAAACTAGGCCAAGGGACTGATTGGCACGGAGTGAGGAATTAATTGGGTGGGGGGGGGGGGGCTTCAGTTTACAAAACTCAACCGCAAAATGGAATTCTGAACTAACAATAAACAGCATGCTAACATCCTAAACACTTAACAACATAAGCCAATTAACCCGGACGTCGCTAGGGATGGCCAATTTGACGAATAAGGAGGAATTCCGGAGGTGAGACGAATCACCATGAAACTTCCCTGTGCAGTTCCAGTCATGTATGCAGTATAGATTTAGGTACCTTCAGTATGATATCCTGTCCTGTTGTCGCGTCATCACCACTAATAACAACAGCAATTTCATCAACAGTTGGTGAATTTGTCTGCCGTTTATGAACACCTGCTACGGCTATATCCCGAATGACAATTTTTACGTCTTCACTAGGCCAACAGCTCATCACCTCTTTTTTGTATATACATTTAAGTTGTTTTACGTGAAAGTGGTTTGCGTGGAATCTCCGTTCCCTACGAAATATACCTGCAGGAATTTGGCAGATGTGCTTTCAGGGCCAGGTAGTAAACTCCCTATGCGATGATGTAGTCAACCCGATAAGGCTAAATGTAACGCTTTTAGTTGCAAAACCTGCCACCACGTGGCAGCACCAAAATGAAGGAAATTTCCTTGACTCCTCACAGGAGAACGAATCAAGATATTTTGAATCTGAAAACGGATTTGATAAGATATCAACCCATAGTTTGGACGAAATTGGTTTAAAAAATTTGCACAATTTTTTTGCGCACTGTTCAAAAAAAAATTTGATTAAATTGAAACTTTTTCAAAAATGTGGCCTTATACAGCAGTGTGCCCATGCATACAGTGTACAAATCCGTTTTCAGAATTTCGATCGGTCAAAAATTACGATCGTAATCCTTAAGATTGGTGAAACAATAGATTGGAAACAATAGTATGGCTGACGGGGTGGAGGAGTGCGCTCGAGCGAGGGGGGCATTTTAGTGAGGTGGGGCCCGCCGCCTCGACCCCTCCGCCGCTTGGACCCCTCGCATGAACATTCTCGGAATCGAGTCTTCCTGATGTTGGTTGGAAAAGAAGTTTTGTCTGTGAGCAGGATTGGGTCATAGCCAAGTCAAATTGGACTTGTGCTTGCTGCCTGATAAATTTGCACTAGCTGGAAATTATTTTAATCGAATTTGGGCATAATACGAGTAATGTGAGTTTGCGACGGACTCTGGCTTGTGCTAAACTCTTGAGAGCCAAAAAACTGCGAAATTTTCGGACCTTTTTCAGCTTTTTCGCTTCTCGAAAACTATTTTCACTATAATTATGCTAGAATAAGGAGCATAAAATTGCGCGTCGATTGGAGTTTAGTACGTCAAAATCGCTTCAGCCATTTAGCTAAAATCGCCAAAAATAAGTCTTATTTCGATTTTTCCCAAATTTGTCGATACCTCCCTAAAATTTTGATACGTGATTCCTAAAAGCACATATTTTTCAAAATAGGCTCAAATTTCACATTTTTAGACGCTTTTTCCCAAAATTGGTATTTTCGGAAACTGGCGGTGCGGTATCCTAGAGTGTGATTGTCTATTAGAAGATGAATAAATCGTTTTGGTTTATTATTCTGTGAATAATACACCTATGTAGTCGTTCAGCAAAAATTTTTTGGAACACCCCCTCAAAATTGTTTCTTACACGTTTCAAGGTGTCTAGATTCAAAAAATGCAATGTCCGTCGCCGTCCGCCGTGTCACGCATAACTGCCTCAAAATTGGTCCAATTGAGTCGAAATTTGCACCAAATACTCATCTAGGGCAGACATGGTGCCCGCAAGCTTTTCAGCTCGATCGGACCAACGGTTTGGATTTTATGGACAAAAAACTGGCAAAAATGAGGCGTTTTTTAGGAGTTTTGAAGTGAAAACCGTTGAACGGGTAGTAACGCCCATAATTACCGTAAAAATGGTCGAATGTGATTCAAATTTGGAGGGTAGGTGGGGGTTGGTCCAAAGATGGTATCTATATTAGGGATGTTTGTTACCTAAAAGTATCGGAAAAAACACGGGAAAAACGAATTAATGGCACATTGTTTATAAATGGTGAAAAAATTGTTTGACATTTTGATATTGATGGAGTACAGTTCTATATGTCCGCAAGAATAATAAACCCATGTGACAAGTACTTTGCAGCGTTTTTTATTTACTTTTGTACATATATTGTGATAACATAAATAGGTATATATGCTTTTTGCCGTGAAAAGAATCACAGTTTCACAGACAGACAAAGATTCGAATTTATACCTAATATAATAAGGATAATAAGGATAGAGATAGAGATAATAATAACCCCTACACATATATCCATGTCACGAGGTATCTGCTTACAGAGTACCTAGATAGTTCCTCTTATGAACTCGCCAAAAAGGTTGCCCAAATTCCAAGAAGCCGACACTTCGATTTGATTTGGATTTGATTTTTTTTCGAAATCAGGTGACATTTATGCAACTGTGTTTACATAACTATTATAGTCGATGAATCTGAATGGTATTTACTTTGCCAACAGTATGTACCTACCTGATGTTTTTGATGTGCCAAAACTTTATTGCACTGCTCCAACAAAAATTGGCTTCACAAAAATGGACTTCTACAACAACACGTGCGTCCATATTTCGTAACTCCGTTACCCAATTTCCATGGAAAATGTTGCGATCATAGTGTTTAGTAGATTTCATGAGTCTGTTTGGTGCATTACTATGGTGCGAAACTTTAGTGTTTCCAGAGCGAAAACTCTGGACACAAATTTAAAAATTTTTGTTTGGGTAAAGATAAAAAACTTAAAAAAACTAGCGACTACTTCTTCCAAATTCAAGGACAATTGGAAATAACGATGAGAGAGCGTTGTTTTTTCGTAGTGTGGACCCCTAGGGATCTACATTACGAGATAATACAAAGGGATCGCTCATTCTGGGAGGACAAAATGATAACAAAGTTGAAATATTGTTATGAAAATGTTCTGCTCCCAGAAATTATTGATCCAAGGATACCACGTTCGCTGGAAATACGGGAGCCTACCCAGGACTTGGGATGAAAATTCCTCAAAGTATAATACTTTATTTTGAAAGCAAATATAGTATATTCAACAGCAGAAATGTTTCAAGTGTTTGATGATCTGTACCTATATGTCCCCTAATTTCGATACTGCTCAGATTTGAAATACCCAGTTTAATTTTTCAAGACTAGATTCATTATCGACTTGTATTTTTTGAAACATCTATATGCATGTAGGCACGCTGTTGTAGGTACCTGCCAATCTTTGTGAACAATACAAAATTGTTGCAGTGCGCAAAAGTAACAAAATTATTTTGAAAGTGTGTATGTAGTCTGTATGTATGTATTTGGGGACACAACTTGCAATACAATCTAAAATTATTTGAGTTTTGAAATACTTCACTACTAAATTCCGGATGTGACAATACGTTTTGGAGATATAGCGAAAAATACGAGAAAAAAAATTGGATTTCACAACGCGGTTTTGAGAGTGGTGGTAGGTATGGTATTTTAGCTGTATCTCGGAAACTATTGAGTCTACCGAGCCTATTCTAGTATTCTAGCAAATCTAATTCAGTTTCAAAATGTACACTTTTTGTCAAAAACGCGCTCTATCATGGCCAAAATGGGGGAAAAACAAAAAAAGTGCGAAAATTTTGAAGTTTCTCGCATTTTGACCAAAGTTTTGGGGGCCACCGTTGTCAAAAACATGGATTTTGCGTATCAGTCACATCCCCTACAAGAAAAAAACGAAATCTACTACCCCCAACTTAGGCCCCCCTTTTCTCGTAGTCCACAAACGTGAGACAAGGCTTGACCCAATCCTGTTCACAGACAAAACTTCTTTTCCAACCAACATCAGGAAGACTCGATTTTGATGCCGACCTTGAGTAGGAGAATTCGGAGAACGTTCATACGAGGGGTCCAGGCGGCCGGCACCACCTCAACAAACTGCCCCCCTCGCTCGAGCGCACTCCTCCACCCCGTCAGCCCTACTATTGTTTCACCAATCTTAAGGATTACGATCGTAATTTTTGACCAATCTCAATTCTGAAAACGGATTTGTACACTGTATGCATGGGCACACTGCTGTATAAGGCGACATTTTTGAAAAAGTCTCAATTTAATCAAAAAATTTTTGAACAGTGCGCAAAAAAATTGTGCAAATTTTTTAAACCAATTTCGTCCAAACTATGGGTTGATATCTTATCAAATCCGTTTTCAGATTCAAAATATCTTGATTCGTTCTCCTGTGAGGAGTCAAGGAAATTTGCCCCCGATAGTGCTGCCATCTCTTATCTGAGAATCTCACTAACTTGTCGTTACATTTAGCCTTAAACGTTGGCATAAAGTCGTTCTCTCGCAATTTACTGCACCCCAACTATGTCATTGCCAAAGCGTTATTTTTGCGATCTAATCTTATTCAAAAATCGATCACTGCGAGCGTTGGTGCCAGTTGCACCTTTTCCCCATTGTAACAAAACCATTCCACACTACAGCTGAGCAAAACTGACATTGTATTTTGATCCTTATTCTGTTATTTCAGAAGAATTCTACTCTCGTTCGGCAACGTTTATTCCACTATTCGGTTTTTTGTTCCGTGGCGTCGCACCGTCTACACTGCCTCTTTGAAGTGAGCTGCATTAATTGATGAATGGTGCTTAATAATTTTTCGCGTCACTTTATAATGCTCAATACCATTCTACCGAATAATTTTGCCAACAGACCGTTGCTATAGGGATGGCCATTTTTCAAAAATGCAAGTGCGGCCGACGTTGGCGTTCAAGTGGGCGAGCTAAACCTGCAATAAATTATGCAGTCGTTCATTTTAGTTTCGCCAGATACGGCCGTGAATTGGCAATCCATACTTTCAACACCCTGATTGCCCCCAGGCACCTATCAACTGATTCGGTCGGTTGTTGCCGCCTAGCTAGCAGTTGATATTTTGCAAACACTACGTTTACAGGTTACCAAAATACAGGGTTTTCAGAATAGAGACAGCCTCCTTTGTAAGTACGGCAATGGCTGATATGCTCGAAGATGGCGGGTGACGCATAATTGACGAGAATTTGTCGCTTATTACATTCTGCTCCATTTGCTGCTCGAGTGGAGTTTGTAAACATCTAAATTCATCGAGTCCAATGAGAATTCGCTGATTTTGTTTCTGGATCGACATCGAGGATAGGTCGAGGTTTCATTGGACTTTCCATTCCGTACAATAAACTCCCCAACACCACCCTTTTGTAAAAATTTGCCCGGCAAGAAACCCCCTTCAACCGCTAAGAAGGATTGATATAAATTATGCCAGCCAAAGTAGCAAAGCATTGTTTCTGTATATGTATTCCAAGAGCGAGGTGCGAAGGTTTTTCGGCTGAGGAGGTTTTCTTGGCAGGTAATTATTACAACAGAGTTGTTATTGGGGATATCACACTTTTAGCATTGATAGTTTTATGGTTATTTCTGATACCATTAACTATCAAATGAAGTTCAATTAAAAGAAATATCAAATAAAAATGAAAATAATTGTTCATTGTTTTATTTGAAATGTTTTTGAAATTAATTTCTTTTAAAATTAATGTTTACATTTGAAAACTTTTTTAGTACGCAAGATAAATGTATAATTCGCGGAAGTTACAGCGCTCCAAAGCAAAAAACGCTGCAAATCCCTGCACAACGGTTTATTATTTTGTACAGAATACCCTTCTGTTACAGATCACAGCTCTCTGTGTAGATAACCCGCCTATTATAATATGTACTATTCTATACATGTTATGTAGATCGCAGATCCTCCGTAGGTTAGTACCTAACCCCGTACTCGTTACGAGGTACCTACCTAAATCACGAAAAAACAATGACAACAGCAACTAAAATGGCAAAAATAAGCGCAAATAATGGAGTTCTGAAGTGAAATTGTTGATGTGGAGTGAAAAAAGTTGCATTTAAGTGCCTACCAACAATACCTATCTAGCCCCTTCTACGTAGATGGTATAATGAACCGTTTTGTAATAATTTACCATTGTGTAATAATTTACCCATCAATAATGCTTCAAGGTTTGTTCAAGTTTCGATACCTATCAACAAACTCCAAAAGAGCCATCATTTTTCAAATGAAATAATATCACAGAACAAACAACTCGACTTCATACTCCTTGATTATAATCACGTGATCCCTAGCAGTGTAGTATTCCCGTTAGTTAGCGCGTCCCTGGCGATGATTTTTGGGCTGAATGTATACAGTTTCATTCACCCTGTTGTTGAAAATGCCTGTCGGTGCAAACTTCTGGGCATTGCTGTGAACGAACGGCTGGACGTGCAATGCTCCGGATGGTCTTAAAAATCTCGTAAGTTCGAGAACTACTTAAAACCGTAAAAAATCCGAGATAACGGTGTCGTGGAGACTCCAACCCCTATTTTTCACCCCTTAGGGATGACTGACATTAACGCCAAGCTTCGCCGACCAACTAGACCCCAAATGGGACCTAGAAACAGAGTTTCGTCAATGTTGGTTCATGGTAAATAATAAAAGTGCTCAGTACGGCGTACGACGCACGGTGTGCGACGGACGGACCGAAATTCTTTTATTGCATTTTCGGATTCTACATACCATGAAACGGAAACCATCAAACTTTGAGGGGGGGGGGGACATTTTTTTTCATGCTCGATTCCAAAGGTTAATTATTGAAAATAATAAACAAAAAAAGGTTATTTTACCATAACTTGTAGCTTTCTAAAACAGTTATAATCGGGTTTAACAGAACCGATCGGGTTCAGATTTTGATAACTTCATCACTCTACCGTACTCCTAAAAACTGCCCCTTCGTAAATGGAGGGGGGGGGGGGGGCAAATTGGGCGGAGAACAATTTGCGCAAAAGGTACCTACGTGGAGCATAAAGAATGTGTGTGCAATATTTCAGCTCGATCCGTTGCGTCTGTATCCCTGTCAAAGCAGCAGAACAAGAACAAGAAAAACGCTGCAAAGTCCTTGTCACATGAGTTTATTATTCTACTGGACACACAAAAATGTTGGCTGTTTATTTACCTATTGTTTCTTTCGTGTGAAATAATTGAAATAGCTATTCCTGATGGTTTCCACCAATTTTGGCCAATAAAATACAAAAATTAGGTACGCTCCTTTTTTTTCAAATTATCTTTGATCATTGGTAGTGCCATTTAATGTTCTTGAGCCACGTGTTGAAAATTTTTCCAGTGTAATTATACAAATTGATGGTGATCTCAGACGATTTCCCAGGTTTTCACTCATAAAAAATCAATTTTGGGAGCTGAACATTTGTTAGAACTCAATTTTCCACTCTTTGGTCAAAATCAACTTCATATTCAGTCTTCTCGTCCCCAAAAACATGGAAAACGATATCTCAAAAGCTTATGTTACTAACATGTTACTAAAACACAAAGAGTACTTACCTAATTTTACACACATTTTCAATCATAACACCCCTGGGTATATTCCGATCGGGCTGCAAAGTTTCGGGACACAACTAGGGCTCAAATGGAGCATGTGGGCGATAGAACGACTTCTTTCGACCGAAAATGAAGCCGGTACACGTGATACGGCGGACGGCGGACGGACATTGCATTTTTGGAATCTACGCACCTTGAAACGGAAAATGAAAAATTTTGAGGGGTTGTTATAAAATTTCTTTGCTGAGCGAATACATAGGTGTATTATTCACAGAATAATAAACCAAAACAAGTGGAAAAACTTGAAAAGTAGCGATTTCCCCGTAACTCCGGCACCTGATGGTTCCGAGGGTTGAAATTTGGTATACACGTCCTCAATGGATGTACAAAACGCTGCAAAGTCCTTGTCACATGGGTTTATTATTCTATTGGACATACCTACAGAAACTTTGGTTGTTCATTTATTGTTTCTTTCATATAAAATATTTGAAATAGCTATTTCTGGTGGTTTCCACCAATTTTGGCCCCCAAAACGCGAATTAGGTACGCTCCTTTTTTTTTCAAATTATCTTTGATCATTGATAGTACCATTTAATTGTCTTGATCCACCTGTTGATACTTTTTCTAGTGTTATTCCACAAATTGATGGTGATTTCAGACGGTTTCCCAGGTTATTGACTCATAAAAAATCAATTTTGGGAGCTGAACATCTGATACAACCTCAGTTTTCCACTCTTTGGTCAAAATCGACTTCATATTCGGTCTTCTCGTCCCCAAAAACATGAAAAACGATACCTCAAAAGCTCATTTTACTAACATGTTACTAAAACACAAAAAGTACCTATTTTCATACACATTTTCACTCATAACTCCCCTGGGTATATTCCGATCGGGCTGAAAAGTTTCGGGACACAACTAGGGCCCAAATGGAGCATCTGTGCGAAAGAACGAATTTTTTAGACCGAAAATGAAGCCTGTACACGTGATACGGCGGACGGCGTACGGTGTACGGCGGACGGACATTGCATTTTTGGAATCTACGCACCTTGAAACGGAAAAGAAAAAATGTTGAGGGGGTGTTATAAAAATTTTTTGCTGAGCGAATACATAGGTGTATTATTCATAGAATAATAAACCAAAATCAACAACGGTGACCCCCTGGTGGCCGAGTTATTGAGAGGGTGTGGGGGGGTGTAAATCCTACATGTTCTGTCGCGTACAAACAGTGTTCTTGGATGCTTGGAGCTGTTCTAGATTGTACGGAATAAATCGTAAACGAGGGTCGGTAATATGACGTGTAAGAATAGCAGTGGGGAATTCGTAACTTAGTGACTGATACGCCAAACACCAAACATGCGATGTGGATTATTATTAGTAGTTTGATTTCAAATTTTCAACTGAGACGGGACTTGTGAGGACGAGTGACGTAAAATGATATTCAGCACCCAGCGAGGGGCACCCGGCCGGTGGAATACCATCGGGTTCAGAGCGGCTCTCACATATATAAGATCCGATCCCTTTTCCGAAACTCTGCCTAATTACTGGTTTAACCCTCGAAGGGCTTACGCGCTTGTTCCGGAGGTAAGCTCTAATTGACCACTTTGCGATGGGTCCCGTACCAGCCCTACAGCTCTGCCAGTGCTATTGTTCCACCTTTCACCGACGATATTCAATTCAAAAGCTGAAATGCGGGGCGATGTTTGGAGGCGGATGCAATGCCGATTGAATCTACTTCCATTAACCTCTTCAATGACCCTCCCTCTACAATTGGATCAACCTAGCTGATTTCATTTGAAGCGTCTGCGTCCAACAACTTCAGTGACGAATTCCAATCGATTATCTCATCATCACATTTTCTACCGAGCAAAACACTATGATGATGATGATGATGATGATTAACATGCTTTATTGTGTAACATATATGCAACAAACTTACAATAATAATAGCATGGTACAGTTTTGGTACATTTACCGTGAACTGGGAGTTCGCCTGGTAGTTCCTTCATTTAACATTCAGAAAACATTAGAACACATGCAACAATATTAATAGGTAAATGAAAACGGAGAGAGAATTGCTGAGGAAATGGATTTTCAGTATATACACTCGAGATTTTAATAAATTATAGGTCATATGTATGGTATTTTGGATATAGTAATCAACACATTTACATTTAATAAGTTTTACATACTGTTAGCATTTATAACGTTTAACATGTTACCTATAACACTGTCATCTTGTATTACCTATCACATACCTATATATATATTTTTAAATTTGTTTTATTATTATTTATTTATTTATTTTTTCCATTATCTTAATCTAAGTGGTTTCTACATTGTTACTGTAGTTGAAATTGGATACAAGGTACTGTCTGTAGCTCCACGCTGCTTTCATGTATCGAGCTAATAAACGCCAATCTGCCCCGCTTAAATAATACAAGGCTTCCTCGTGTGAGAGACTTGATTTCCCTAGGTATGACATCCTAAAATTTCCAAGTATTTGGCAGCGCCCTATGAAATGTTCCGCCGTTTCATTTTCTCCCATACTGCACAGTGGACACAAATTTAAATTTCCCTCTATCCATGGTTTATGGTTTAGATTGAGGACCTCGCATCGCGCCCGAAAAATCATTTTAACATGACTGAAGTCCCTTCCATCTGCAATACAGGGGGTGACCAAACTCAAGTCCTTGTAAAGCAGATGGTATTCCGCTGCAGTCGCCCTAACCCGGAGTTCCTCCCGAAAATCTATCCTTAACTCTCATCCTGCAACACGTTTAGCTGATTCGGCAACAGATCCATCTTCCCGAAATCCAGCGCCACCCCATGTTCCGAAGCCAGACTGTGCCACTGACACGCCCATTAGCAGTTCTTTTTTAATACTACTGCGGAACTATTTCGTGTAAATCGGTGCGCTGGTTGTCTGAGAACTTTTAGGAGATAGTCCGCACATAATTTGAGAGAGTGTGAAAACATGCTTTCAAACCCCGTTTCCAGCTTGTAACAGTGTGGGCCGTTCTCGATACATTTGTTCTTCCGGTGGAGACGGGATCGGTTTGGGGAAGCCTAATCGATATCCCTTCTTAACCGGTGATAATCTCGCTGGTATAGGAGGGGGACTCTTGAGGTCCACCCTCACTGTTACACTCTGTCACATGGTAGCAGAGCGTGGTTCGGTAGTATGCGCTGGGCGCTTCACCATACTCCATCCACTTTTTTTGGGCTTATCAGAAGGATAAGCCCAGCGGTTTCCCAGAAGGATTCCTTTACTAACAACCTTCAATTCAATTTTTTTATTCAGCAAATACTTTATACAACAGATATAATGATTTTTAGAGAGTCTATATACATAATACAAGATCTAAACTTATGTTGGTTTATGAGCATAAGGTCAATGGCCCGTCCAGGCTCGTCTCTTCTACCACTATTTATTACTGCGTATGTATGTACCAGCAGTTTCAATGGCAAAACACACCTTAAGTGTTTGGAGAATGAGTTAGTCAAGAACCAACAGTATTTACAGGTTATTCCAAAGTAGTTAGTAAATACACTTAATGCTACGAAGGCTGATTTGTATTTTTATCGTAATTTAAACTTATTTATAACAACACTTTCGTTATTTTCAAGCTCAAAATATTCTAGAACTAGTTTTTTAAATTTTCCTGTTGATGTTGAAGTCTTGGTTAGGAGCGGTAACTGTTCAAATAGTGCTGGAGCTAGCCATGGAAATTGTCGAGTGTAGAAATCATTATGTGCCTGTGGTATCTGGAGGACATAGTTGGCATTTGTTCGCGTCGGTCTAATCACCGCTTGCTTAGTAAATAAATGCAGGTGTTTATGCACATATAAAACAGTTCTGTGAATACAAGCCGTTCTGGGAGTGAGAACACCGAAGTGTTTGTATAGGTAACTAGAAGTACGTTTATGGGAATTAGTTGCAATTCTCAAAACTGTATTCATTGCTATGTTTATACTATTAAAGGTTGACGCATAAGTACCTCCCCAGACAATGATACCATGAGTTAAAATGCTATATACATGAGCATAATACACCATTTTAAGGTTTTCTTTCGTTAGCCATCTTCGTAGCAGCAGAAAGTAGTGCATGGATTTCCTGATTTTATTCACAAATTCAGCTACATGATCCTTCCACTTGAGATGCTGATCCACGTGCACTCCTAGGTATTTTATTGTATTCAGCCTTTCTATTTCCATGCAGCTGCACAAATTTCTTACTACGCCACAGTTTTCCTTGTGCACTATGAGTTTAGAGTCATTTGGAAGTCCTGTTTTGTTTATTGAGAATGTAATGTCCTTGGTTTTCGAAAGGTTCATGGTGAGACTATTTGTGCTAAACCATTTGGCTACTTCATAGACAAACCTGTCCCTTTGATAATACATACATCTGTTGGCTTCCCCATCCCCTTTCCCCCCTTTAGAGTGTCAGTATAATTAAAATATACTGAGCTCATTAGAAGGCGATTGATGCCAAGTCCCAATTGACAAGTCCCAGTAGTTGTTCCATCCCAATGATGGAGGTAGATCGCCTAGAGGTTGCCCGGATGAGCACAATTCACTGGACAACAACCTCTGACAACAATATCCGCCAATACTCGTATGTAGGAGCTTTGTTCTCCACCAGTAAAATATTATTGAGGTAGTACCATTACGATGGAGGTTAGTCACCCTGAAGTTGTTCAGATGTATTTTCCTGACCCAGACCCTAATACTACTTTTCATTCCCCCTTTTCCCTCTCATACTTCTGCTACCCAGAAGTATGTCATGTGGGGAGGAGTGCAACAGTGTGGGCTGTTCTCGACACATTTTTTTCTTCCGGTGAAGACGGGATCGGTTAGGGGAAGCCTAATCGATATCCCTTCTTAACCGGTGATAATCTCGCTGGTATAGGAGGGGGACTGTCGAGGGTACACCCCCACTGTCACACTCTGTCACAATGTACATGTATGTAGACGTGTTTTTCGGCACACAGAAAAGTTTTTTGAGGAAAAATCTTTGGATTTTTTCAACCTCATCCATCCTGGAGCAACTTCAGACCTGAGCCCAGTGAAACTTGAAGTGTTCCAGTCGGTGATCCAGGCAACCATTGGGAGCAAAACACTATTTTCAGGAGCTTGCCTGTATATCAATTTTGTTCAAATTTTTATTGCCAACAGTAATTTGCTACTAAACCATAAAAAACGATGTTCTATTTGAACCAGGGGTAGGGACGGTGCAACCGGCCCTAAGGCTGATAAATTCAGACTGCGGGTCTCGTAACAGCTTAAATCTGAAAGGGATTCGCCATCTACTTGGGACACTCGAGGGTTAAAATCAGGGCGGAGGTTTTTTTTCTTTTTTTTCAAGGAAATTTTAACACCATTTAAATCCGGTCGGTGTTGGGGTCGGTCGCTCCGCGTGGTCCCTTTCTACGTAATGATTTTCGCGGTTGAATGTTTGTGAAGTGGAAATCAGAAAAGGGCGGACGAGATGGGACGAGGGGTCGGTGATGGCGGGGAGGAGTTTGAATGGGCAAAGGATGCGGTGGAAGTCGGGATGAGTGGCCTCGCTATGGGGGTCGGACTACGCTAGTGTATGTGTATGTATGTGTATGTATGTTTGGAGTGGAACTGAATTTATTTGAAAGGAGATTAGAATGAGTGCGGACGAGCTGTGGTTGGGTGTAGGGCGGAGGGGGGTTACCTGGGCAAACCAGTGGGGATTTCAAGTGAGAAAACTGCTTTAACCCTCCTGCCTACTTTTTCCCTCATCCTTCGGCCCTGACCCGCCCTTTTCTCCCGGATCTCACCTGTAATACCCTATGCATAACCACCATTCATTATTCAGGGGGCTGCACGGTGATGATTTTTCTCCCAGCAAACTTCCCCTCCCTCCACCGCAGTTTAACGTCTGTGTTAAACTGATATCGGCGGATTCCATACGTCACACTTCATTGATTACACCTGTGATTACACCTCATTGAAATCACACACCGCCCGGTCCCCCCACTGCCTTGCGCAATGACGAGGACTAATCCGAACTCATCCCACTGCATGTCGACTGCCCACTTGCAAAGCCTCTTACATACGATTTCCGTGATTTCACGGGTGTTTCCGCCGAACCAATCATCCGATCGTTCTATTATTGGTAGAGGACCATCCAGGAGCTACACCCCAACTACCCACCGAATTTGAGCGAAATCGAGCCATTGATTCCTGAGATATTTAGACCTCGTATTTGCGTTAGCGCATGCGCAGTGCACATATCAACCATTCGATCGTCCTGTTATTCATAGAGGGCCATCCATGAGCTACACCCCAACTACCCACCGAATTTGACTGAAGTCGGGCGATTGATTCGCGAGAAATTGAGTACCCTGTATTTGACTTGGCGCATGCGCAGTGGGAATAGCAATCAACCGATTGTTCTGTTATTCATAGAGGACCATCCAGGATCTACACCCCAACTACCCATCGAATTTTACTGAAGTCGGGCGATTGATTCGCTAGAAATTGAGTACCCAGTATTTGACTTGGCGCATGCGCAGTGCACATAGCAATCATCCGATTGTTCTGTTATTCATAGAGGACCATCCAGGATCGACACCCCAACTACCCATCGAATTTGACTGAAGTCGGGCGATTGATTCGTGAGAAATTGAGTACCCTGTATTTGACTTGGCGCATGCGCAGTGCACATAGCAATCATCCGATTGTTCTGTTATTCATAGAGGACCATCCAGGATCTACACCCCAACTACCCACCGAATTTGACTGAAGTCGGGCGATTGATTCGCGAGAAATTGAGTACACTGTATTTGACTTGGCGCATGCGCAGTGGGCATAGCGATCATCCGATTGATCTGTTTTTCATAGAGGACCATCCAGGATCTACACCCCAACTACCCATCGAATTTGACTGAAGTCGGGCGATTGATTCGCGAGAAATTGAGCACACTGTATTTCACTTGGCGCATGCGCGGTGGTCATAGCAATCATCCGATTGTTCTGTTATTCATAGAGGACCATCCAGGATCTACACCCCAACTACCCATCGAATTTGACTGAAGTCGGGCGATTGATTCGCGAGAAATTGAGCACACTGTATTTCACTTGGCGCATGCGCGGTGGTCATAGCAATCATCCGATTGTTCTGTTATTCATAGAGGACCATCCAGGATCTACACCCCAACTACCCATCGAATTTGACTGAAGTCGGGCGATTGATTCGCGAGAAATTGAGTACCCTGTATTTCACTTGGCGCATGCGCGTTGGTCATAGCAATCATCCGATCGTTATTTTATTCTAATAGGACCATCCAGGAGCTTCACCTCAACTACCCACTGAATTTGAGCAAGATCCGCCCATTGATTCAGAAATTGAGTACACTGTATTTGACTTGGCGCATGCGCAGTGGGCATAGCGATCATCCGATTGATCTGTTTTTCATACAGGTCCATCCTTGAGCTACACCCCAACTACCCACCGAATTTGACTGAAGTCGGGCGATTGATTCGCGAGAAATTGAGTACCCTGTATTTGACTTGGCGCATGCGCAGTGGGCATAGCAATCATCCGATTGTTCTGTTATTCATAGAGGACCATCCAGGATCTACACCCCAACTACCCATCGAATTTGACTGAAGTCGGGCGATTGATTCGCGAGAAATTGAGCACACTGTATTTCACTTGGCGCATGCGCGGTGGTCATAGCAATCATCCGATTGTTCTGTTATTCATAGAGGACCATCCAGGATCTACACCCCAACTACCCATCGAATTTGACTGAAGTCGGGCGATTGATTCGCGAGAAATTGAGTACCCTGTATTTCACTTGGCGCATGCGCGTTGGTCATAGCAATCATCCGATTGTTCTGTTATTCATAGAGGACCATCCAGGATCTACACCCCAACTACCCATCGAATTTGACTGAAGTCGGGCGATTGATTCGCGAGAAATTGAGTACCCTGTATTTCACTTGGCGCATGCGCGGTGGTCATAGCAATAATCCGATCGTTATTTTATTCTAATAGGACCATCCAGGAGCTTCACCTCAACTACCCACTGAATTTGAGCAAGATCCGCCCATTGATTCAGTCTATATTAGGTATACGGCGATTACTGATTGAGAAAAATTGAGTGTAGCTGCATATTAGTGAAGAAATCGATTTTTGAAGTTTTTTTTGTCAAAAAAACGTTATTTCACACAAACTTGATTTTCTCCTCTATTTAATCAGGTTTTTATATTTTTGACCCGATTTTGAAAACTTCGTTAAATTTCACGTTATATTCGACCATCAGCATTTACTAGAGCTCACAAAAAATTGTGCTTTAGTTGTGCTTTATTTGAGAAAATGGCAGTTCTGTGAACACTGAAAAGTCAGTAGGTGTACTGAAAATACCTCTAGCACTTTCCAAATCTCCTAAACACTCCTCCCATATCTCAGCTTTCCAACTCAGTTTTATTTCTACAGTGAAGTTTAGGGGAGAAAATGGAGTGTGAATATCAAAAAACGCTGAATTTTCCCCATTATCAAGGCGGTTAGGTGTTATATTCCACATAATTTTCTCCGCTGAGCCGAATGGTGACACTTCCAAGCCTCCCAGACTGAGTAAAAATAGATTTTTAGATCCCCCTTTCTTCAAATTTAAATATTGAAAAAACGCGGTGTTTTATACGTAATTCGAGGCTTTCATCTCTCCATTTTTATTTTTTCTGGGTATTTACCATAGGATACCTTTTCCGGTTCCCATGAAATTCTCAATGTGACGTAACATTTTTTCTATCGCAAATTCTGCAGCGCTTCCTTACCTGACTTACATGCAAAAAACCTTGATTTTTGCGGATTCCACGTTTTTTGAGATTTCCACACAATTTTCTCCCCTACAGTTGACAGTAAAAATCAAATTGAGTGCACCGTTGGGAAGCTGAGATTTTGGAGAAGTTTGGAAGATATTTGCAAAGTGCTAGAGGTATTTTCAGTACACCTACTGATTTTTTAAATTTTTCACAGAATTGTCGTTTTCTTGTATTGTGCAAGTTCCGAAAACCACTATTAAGTATTTCCAAGTTCCTGTTATATAGGAATGGATGTATGGTGATACCGTCAAAAATATGTTATTGTTCGAGAAAACCATGGAATCTTGTTCAGAAGTGGTCAAAACGAGTTTCTAGACGTTTTTTCGCTTGATGTCGCTCCGTACATATATATTTGTATGTAAGTTGGAATTTCTAATTGACATAATTCCTCAAAATGTGGTCTTCTCGGATTTTCTTTTTGGTTTTCTTCAGCTCGTTAAACTCCTCAGTTTGACATGAGAACGAGCTTTCTAGGTGGAAAAACAACGGGTTTTCGAAGTGCTAAATTTTCCATATCTGCCGTTAAAATGGACCGAAATTGGAGCGTTTGGCACCAAAATGTCCGTTAGAATGTCACAATCATGCCTATTGATTTTGTGCTTGAAGACATTTGATTTGGCTAATTGACAGCAAAAAATATGTCAATGGGCCCAACATTTTTCCAGGTTTACTAGCTAGACGTTGGTTGGTGTCAGAAAGTGGTTGAAGTGAGGTTTCTATGCAAGTTTACGAATTTTGACCGAAATGAGCGGCCACCGCCACCAAACTTGTAGCCGTACTGTTATTAACAACTTGGAATTATTGAGTAGCAATCTCCACACCGGAACTTGTTTGTTTGGGAGCTCTAAGAAATGCTGATGGTCGAATGTAATTTTCAAAACTGGGGGGTCAAAAATAGAAAAAAGTGAGTGAATACAGAAGAAAATCAAGTGATTGTGTCAACGTCAGAAAACCGTTGGGTTTTCACAGATAGATTATTCCACTATTTTACGATGTTTGGAATTCCATGTTTCGGCATTCTTCTCCATTTGATGTGAAGAAAGTTGATAAACAAATTCAAAGAAAAGAGAATTTGGAAAATTTACTGGAAAAAAATTGTTACTGGGAGAAAAATTTGATTGGGATATATTTTCTACTGGGAAACAAATTTTCAATGAGACAAAAATTTTTACTGGTAAAAAGTTTTTAGAGAGAAAAAATGTTTTTACTGGGACATTTTTTAGGTAGGTAGGTACCTACTTACCTACTGCGGGAAAAATTTGTGATATCCCATCCCCCTCCTTAAAAAAACAGAAAACAAGCTGATGGGTTCCCAAATTGCAACACAACTTCTTCTTCGAACACAGATACTAATATTATCGCAGCGATTTGTTCTTCGTTGACTTTTCTCTCGGCATATTTTTCGAAAGGCAAAACAACGGACGGATTGGACCTGTAGGAAATAAAGAGCTGAACTGAAGGTGTGGACGGATAAGGTAATTGGCGGTTGATGAGATAACGGATGAACATCGAAGTCTGTATTTGAATTCGAAAGCAGCTGAACGTTAACAGGTTTGTAGACCCTTTTCGGTCCAGGATCGATTATGTAAATTTTGTCGCCATGTTAATTATAAGCAGCGAGCTGCATCAGGACATTGCTGATGCCCGTCGTGGTCGCCGTTCAGTCCGGTGAGGCTATATTCGAAGAAGAAGAAGGGCTCAACCGGCACGACGGTTTGGAGCCATCTTACTTTTTTTTCCTAACCCCGAAAATTTGTCCCCGAAAACCATATACCACTTGTTGCGCTCTCCCCCTGAAATTCAAACTACCCAATTCAAATTCATCATCTCGAGAAATTCGGCGGAGTATACTGTTGGATTGTTGTCTGGTGGCCAGCGTTTTTTGCCGACTGAAAACATCGAGTGCCCTGAACCTGAGTAATCGCACGTGGTCACTCAAGCCCTCACCACTGCAATTTGGATTTTCACGAGTGGATGAGTCCGGTACGTAGGTACCCTTATCGCCACCCCAGGAACCACCAGAAATCAGGAAGTGGCTCCAGTGAGTGACCGCCACCAAGAACCACAGCTCCAGAACCGATCAGTCTCCTCTACAGTGTTCCTACCACAATTACCAAAATTGAATGTATCATTACAACCTCGTTCTCCAGGTAATTACCTTCTATGACTTGTGATTTCACAACCTTAGTAATCTTCTATTATGGTTCTTCGAATACATCCTGTTTTTTTTTTTTTTGCTTGCTTGAATAGGTGTGTTGTTCAGCATTATCATTATAAAGAGTCTAGTTTAATTGGTCCGAGATTGCTATAAAAAATATTCTTATTCTTATTCTTATAACTAGTAGACCCCTTCCTGACTCTGCCACAACCGAAATGCAAAAGAATGCAAAAAGATGCATTAAAATGCAAATGCTTTCAAAATACGCCGTCACCGTTAGGCATTAACACGCGCCTCTAATTCAGGCATCACCCGTTGCGAGACGTCGATTAAGACAGGACTTAGCTTCGCAATCGACAGTAATTGTCCAATTACTGGATCACAAGCGCGTCGCTAAGAGGCTTATTGCCCCGGCCGAGTGTGAATTCCAAAGGAGATACCTACTACGGTTATATGTGGAGGATCTCTTCGCTTCTCTTGAGAAATATCCAATACCCAGCTCCAGCAGTAGAGGAGCCTCCGGCGAACACTTCTCAAAACCGATACAACTACATTTTTGAATTAGGCGTCAAATTTCAACTAAAATGTATTTAAAAAAAATAAGGAATACAGTATGAAGTCGATTGTTTGTTTGTTTAATATTGTTTCGCTTTTTGGTGCGATCAACAGATTATTTAAAAAAAAAAATAGTTTCGAAAAGATGTGTACGTGTTTCGAAATAGGTTTTTAGAGTAAAATTTTATTTTTGTTACCTGCACTTTCCTATGCCAGCGGCAGTACTGACCAATACTGACTTGATACTAGCCCAGTATGGTATCAAGTACATCCTGCTATCAAGTTACTAGGGCATCCGCTGTCTTTTGCAGGCGGTTTTCTGTCGTCAAATCGTGCATTGTCTGTCGAAGCATCAGAGCTCTAGGAGTATAAATGGCGTAGCATTGGCCCATTACTACTTTTCTACTCATAAAATCAGATAGAACTGGAGTCACGAGAGTGACAGAAACGTCATGGTTGCGTAAGCGTAGACGCAAATTATTACTGTTGGATGTGGGATCGTACGGGACCGGATCCAAGCTTCGTATTTAAGCTCGTTTGGGATTGTCTGTGTTGGTTACAAAGGAATTGTGTTGAACAGGCACAAAAAATCTGTTTTTTTTTCTTTATTGGTTTTCTAACTTCAGATTTTTTTCGACTCTTGCATGCATACAGGAGAGGCTCGGGACAGCACAGGTATCAAGTCGGAGTCTGCGTAGTAGAGCGTCGGTGAACCTTTCGTTCAGGAACTACCTAGTTCTGTTACTCGGCTCAACTAGTTCTGTCCCTTATCAACTTTCTGAACCGTCCGTGCTGTGCCCAAACCCCGGTGTTTGTTTCAGTGTTTTTGTTTTGTATTAGGTAGGTACTCTATATTTCGCTCCACTGTTTATAATTTTAATAAATAAATAAATAGGCGTTAGTAAGTTCTAGTCATGCAGCATGTTCATTGATATGAGGGAATTTCCAAATGAAATCACAAATACGTATCTGTTCGCTCAACAGCTCATCTTCGATAGGTACTCGTGCTGTCCCGAGCCTTTCCTCGTGTACTCCCTTACATTCGGTAGCCAAATGTTGTCATCGAGGGATGGATTCAGAATGATCCGAAACTCACTTTCAAAATGTCGTGTCGAGCGTAGGTAAAATGCGGACAAGTTAATCCGTTGAGCTCGCTGGAGGTTGGTTTCGCATAGGTGAAATGCGGACAATTCTGTACTAGTAAAATGCGGACAGAAAATGTTTCAGAAAAGGTGGGCAAGGATGTATAATGTTCAGATGTATTTATGCACAAGGAATGAAATGATACGCAGAACGTGGCAAGAAGTTTAGTTCCCATTCCGCCGCTCGCATTGTCAAGCGATCTGGATGCTCGCTAGCGCTCGCATCTCAAAAAAAAACCACAGTCATGCAGCATGGCTATAAGAGCGAATTTTCGAAGAAATAACTGATTTTATGTAAAATGTGATGTTTGGAATATCCCATTCAAATATGGGCAATCTTAAACTTATTGGGTAATTATAGGTATTCAAGTATGTACGTATATTGTAGTATTGGTACTACAATATACGTACAGTTACTTATCAACCATACGTACAGTACGTATGTTACGTATCCATTACCTACTCTGTATTGTATTGGATATTGGTAAATTTTTTGTTCCATTTTTTGCCGAGTAACACCTCGGTTTGTAGATTTTCCAACGCTGAACACGATGGTGAAGTCAGAATTGCGATATCCCATTCCGTTATCAGATTAGAGCAGACGAACCAGGAAGAACATCTCAAGAAATAACCACGTTCCGTCATCTTCAAAGTGCTCCAGTTTGAGAACGGAATGAGATATCGCAATTCTGATTTCACCATCGAGTTCAGCGTACAAAAACCTTTAAAATGAGGTGTCACTTGTCAGACTGCTTCATTTTGGGAATTTATGGGTAATTTTTCCCCCCTAAAACTCCCCAAAATTCCCCCTTAGAGTGACCCGATTCTGCCCATCTACGAACTTAGCCTGTCGATTGCCAAGACAGATTTTTCGTGCAACTTTGAACTTTTTATCTCAATTCTTTCGAGAGTTATCGTCTGGAATGACACATACATATATAAATATATAAATATATAAATATATATATAAATATATAAATATATAAATATATATATATATATACATATAATTTTTGGTGTCTTTCGGCAGTGAATTCAGGATGGTCTGAAACGGATTTTGGTATAAAAATCTTTCGGAAATTCGAGTTTTAAAAATTTTGGACCGAGAACAATAGCTTCCTTTTCTTCGAAAATTCGCTAAAAGATAAACAATCCCAGAAACTATCCCGTGAATGAGCAGGTTGTTTGGGACTTCTGAATAGATTAGTGGAATGCATTGTCAAGCGATCTGGATGCTCGCTAGCGCGATCTACGCATCCAGCGCAGATCTACGCAAAGATCTAGCGCGATCGCGCCACAAGTGTGGGAAACTGACAGGACAGACTCGTCCGCATTTTAACGTACATGTTTCAAAAACACCGTCCGCTTTTTAATGTTTACTTTCAGGGATTAACAACTTACGTCCGCAATTTACTGCGTCCCGTCGTGTCATACCTAACTGAAACTGTTGGCCCATTGCAATAGAGTGTATTTTCGACGAGGATACATTAAATACAGTTGTAGGTACCTACTTTGAGTTTAGCTAAATTCATCATTCGCCTACCTGCAATTTGGACTACACTCACTAAGAGAATTCCATTATGATGTTTGTCATGTACATGTTCTAAATGTTGTTCTCATCCCATTTTCTGTTTTTTTCAGGTGAGCTCTTATTTCTCGTTCAGTCATCGATGAATAGTAAGTAGCTGTACGAATTGTTGAGTAAAGGGAGTAAAACATCAAAGAGCACTCCCAAATTCAATTGAATCTCATTTATTTCATCTGACAGTTTTAAAGTACCATTCTTCTGACCTAAATTTAGAAGTACTAGTTGTTTAGGACGGATCTTTCAATTTCTTTGGTCATATTTAATTCAGTCTTGGAAGCATTTTGCATTTGAAAATAACGATTGGAGTATCTTCATCATGACAAAAATTTAAAAGATGATTGAACTGCCAATGATAAGAACGTTGCACGAAGCTTCCTCGTCTCAATAGTATGATCATAAGTACAATAGTTATAAACCTATCGTTGAAGTTGGTTGAGGCGTTGAAATAGTACGGTTAGGCGAGAGGTGTCCGTTTAAACTGATTTATTCCCAAAACAGTACACAAATTATGTCTCACTCAACTTCCCGAATTCGGCATTCCTAACTACCTAACAACATGATTCTGTAGACGAAGCCTCCTCAGACACGTGACGGTGGAAACAAATGTGGCTTTTTACAGTGCTTTGCTTTTAGGCATGAAGCACGCCATTCCTCCCCCCGTTGAGCACCAGTTGAGGCCAAGTTCGCACATTCCCTCTAATAATTTCAGCTCATTTTGATTTCGGAAACAGCTGTTTTTTCCTCCTAGAAGTGAGTTAAAGTTCTTCATCGCTTATAACATTTGTTATGTACGGCAATGACTCCGTATATACCTAATGCATTCAAATATTATCAGAAATCGGAAATAAAGTCTGCTTAATCACAATCAACCTACAATCAAACCTACCTGTCTATTTAGCATTTTTACATTTGAATGAAAAACCAAAAATGACGATCTCTTCCTTCAAAACGCTGCAAATTAGTACACAGCGGTTTACTATTTACCTGTATAGCCCCTTCTGCATAGATCACTGTTTGCTGTGGTCAATACCCACCCTCGTGCTTCCCCCAGGAGAGCCCTAAATCGAGTACTGGAGCCAGCCGGGCGATCATATTTCATAAATATGCGGTGGAATCCAAAACAATTCTATCATTTTTTTTTTTTGTAATTCATGAAGCATAGCGTTCACTTAAATTAAAAATTACCTATCAACAAAATCTGAAATGACCATTGTTCGTCAAATTAACGATATCTCGAAACAACCAACTCCATTTCGTACAGCCATGCGTGATTATAATCACGTATTCCGTAGCAGTGATATCTGGACTGGGTGTATGCCCTTTCATTCGCGATTATGTTGACGAAGCTTTTCGGTGTATACAAATGGCTGGACGTACAGTGCTCCGGTTGGTCTCAAAAAATTCTCAAGTTCGAGGCCAATTTAAGTCATCGGTAGTGTCATTTAATTGCCTTAATTCACCAGTTGAAACTAATTCTAGTGTTATTATACGAGTTTATGGAGTTTCCAGACAATTTCACAGGCTTTTGACTCATGAAAAATGGATTGTAGGTGTTGAATGTTTGTTACTGCCTCAATTCTCCACTCTTTGGTCAAAATCAACTTCATATTCGATCATTGCGCCCAAAACAAACATGGAAAACGATACCTCACAAGCTCATGTTCACTAAAACCATAGAAAAACCTCGCGAACCTCTTATTTTACATCCATTTCTCACCCGTAACAGTCCTTGGTGTATTCCGATCGGGCTGCCGAGCTTCGGATCACAATTAGGAGCTAAATTTGTTCCCAAACGGGTACCCAAACTATTTGCGGAAGAGCGACGAGTTTAGACCAAATTTTAACGTAAGTTCAAGGCTGAAACCTCGTTAGAACCTCAATTTTCCACTCTTTGGTCAAAATCGAATTCATATGCGGTCTCCTCGTCCTAAAAAACTTGGAAAACCATACTTCACAAGCTTATGTTAGTAAAACACCAAAAAAACCCATTTTTCACCCATAACACCCTTCGGTATATTCCGATCGGGCTGCAAAGTTCCGGAACACAGCTAGGACCCAAATGAAGCCTGTGTACGAAAGAACGAATTGTTTAGGCCGAAATTGAAGTAGATACATGATACGGTGGACGGACATTGAATTTTGGTTTATTATTCTGTGAATAATACACAGCTATGTATTCGCTCAACATAAAATTTTTATTATAACACCCCCTCAAAATTTTTTCTTTTACTTTTCAAGGTGCGTAGATTCCAAAACTGGTCCGTCCGCCGTCCGCCCTATCATGCATACCGGCTTCTTTTTCGATTTAAAAAATTCGTTCTTTCGCACTCCGACTCCATTTAGGCCCTAGTTGTGTCCCGAAACTTTTCAGCTCGATCGGAATATATCCAGGGGTGTATGAGTGAAAATGGGTATAAAAATAGGACGTTTTTGTGTTTTAGTGATATGAGCTTTCGAGGTATCGGTCTCCATGTTTTTTGGGAGGGGAAGATCGAATATGAAGTCGATTTTGACCAAAGAGCGAAAAGTTGAGGTTCAACCAAAGGTTCTGCTCCCAAAACTGATTGATTCAAAAACCTGGAAAATTGTCTGAAATTTCCATCAATTTGTATAATAACACTAAAAAAACAGGCGAATCAAGACAATTAAATGGTACTGCCAATGATCAAAGATAATTTGGAAAAAAAAGAGCGTACCCAATTCGTGTTTTGGGGGCCAAAATTGGTAGAAACAATCGGAAATAGCTATTTCAATTATTTCACATTAAAGAAACAATAAATGAACAGCCAGCCTATATATGTAGGTGTGTCCAGTAGAATTATAAACCCATGTGATAAGGACTTTGCAGCGTTTTTCCATTTTCCATTCCATTTTCGGGTTCTACGTACCTTGAAACGGAAACCGTCAAATTTGTTGGTTGGGGGGGGGGGGGGGGGGGGGTTAAAATTTATGTTTTTCATGCTCGATTCCAAAGGATCATTAGTACTGAAAAGATATACCAAAATTATTTTTAGCATTGACCCCATAGAATCACTTTAAAAACAAGTACAATTATTATTCCTAAATATTCAGCTCAATAGAAGTCCTCAAAGCTAAACTTACAATACAAAATTAGGCACAAGTCAGAAAACAGATAGGTACACCTTCATTACTCTGAACATTAACCAGTATTTATTAACTTCAAAAATCCCGGACACTTCCCTTGGGCGTACTATTCCCTTAGGCGGACATATGTCAATTCCCCGAACCGGCCCCATTTGGATCAATGTGTTTGGAATTTCCCTTAGGTGGACTTCTCTTGAACGAAGGCGGACACATGAAAATGCCATTTTTCGGCTTGGAAGTCTCCCTCGTGCGGACAGCAGGGCCGGTTTTTCTCGTCCATTCTTGCGCATTTCTCGCGTATCTGATAATGTTTAACTAATGTTTACCTAAGTGTCTGCAAACATTTGAATGTGTGTTTGATTGTGTAATTGCTTGCGTGAATGCCAGATTATTCTGAATCTCTCAATTTACTGTAGGACACGTGACAGGATGCCTCGTCAAGTGCTCACATTGAATAAAAATTAGACGTGATACGTGTTAGTGCCGGCTGTGTCCAAAAGACAGTGTGGCAGAAACCGTTCCTACGCCAACGATCTTGCAGTTGATTTTCGATGCTAGCATGACTACCTACTGACAATCCAATGCTTGATAAAAACTGAAATCCTCTTTGTATGTTGTAAAATGGCTGCTAGCCCCACTATCAATTAGCCGTTCATCATTACGAAGAATATCTGCTACGCTAGGACACACTGCATTCATTGACTTTTCATTTCCTCCCCAGTTCCCCATTTTTTTTTATTGCCGTTGTTGGTTCCTGCTTTATCTCTACAACATCTAGCAATGTGTCCCTCTGTACCGCATACATAACATGTGGAGCCTCTTCTTACGAACTTCCTAGCCAGCATGGCATTATCAGTGCACCCATTATCTTCTTCCTTCTTCAAAAGTGTTCTTTTGTACTCCCCACATAGTAAATTCTCTGATTTCTCAGGAGTGTATTCGTTATCTTCAAAGGTAAGGCCATACTCACGGTTGTCTCGTATTCATCGGGTAATACGTTGATTAGGACGTTGCAAATTTGCTCTTCGTCTATTTTTGAACTCCCAGGCTTGACAACTTCAGATGCATATCCCAAAACACGATTAATGTAGGCTCCCATGTCCTCGTCATTGAACATTTTTGACGTAAAGAGGCGTTTGATGCCTGAAGATTGCTTAGTCGAGTCATTGGTAGTTTGTTCCACAGAAGCCTAGGACAGTAGGTAGATGTCTAGTACCTACAGTAGGTGGATATCATGTTGGATGTCTTCAGTTCTGCCCCTGGCAATTAATCTGAACGCCTTTCTCTTTTTTTCTAGCAGAGGACGTTAGCGAATTTCTCGTCATCCTCTGTTATGACCAGTTCCCATAAACTTTGGTCTTCGAGTTCTAATCGTACATTGAATGCCCAAGATTTGTAATTTTTCCTGTTGAACTTTACAATTATACCACTGCTCATTTTCTACTTACTCTGCTCTTCTTCCTCTATTATGTAACCCAGTTGCACGGTAGAAGCTCGAAGCCTAACCTTTGTTATAAAGTATTCACAATTTGCACAGGACGTGACTATATATTTCGGGACACGGAAAATACAAACAAATACAATTTAAAATTACACCGCGTTATTGAAATCAAGGCCCTACCAACAATCAACAGCAACATCCACTGTATATTGTCATTCCTCCAATATCTTAGTTTAAGTACATTTCTGAAGTAATAGTACACAGCATTCATGGTCTCCCTGTCAAGACATCCATGCGAGCAACCGGGTCACGCTGATAATGCTTTTTCAGTTGGACCTCCCTTATACATTCGTACCTATGTTGGCATTTTAACATTACGTGAATCAGGTCCTCAGTTTCGGCTCTTTTGCAGCACGTGCAGAAAGCTCTCGGTCAGTTTTTTGAACTATTGCATTCACTGTGCCCTTTAAAGCATACTGAGTTGCAACATTAACACTTCGGCAGGGACATGATTTAAATTTTCGTTCGGAGGCATACCTGCCTATTAGGCATGCACTAAACATACACTCCTAGGGACATCTGCCTTTAGTCCTCGTAATTTCGCTACATACTTTTAGAGGGATGTATGCCTTTCAGGCATGTGAATTCAAAATGAGGAACCCACACCTAAAACGTTACCAAAATACCTGGCATAGCCATGCTAAGTGATTTTCCAGTTCAGATAATGACCGAGACAGATAATGAGACAAATAGCATAGGTAGGTATTTTCTTTGAAAATTCGATAATTGAATAATTTCACTCAACAGGACATCCGCTTTTTAGGCATTAAAAATGTACTCACTCTTAGAGGGACATATGTCTTTTCAGTATTTGAACCCCCTTGAAAGGGATGTATGCCTAAAAAGCAGGAAATCCATGAACACACAGCGGGATGTATGCTAAAAAGGCAGGGTATGTTCTGATAAACTGAAACTTAGGCCGAATGGAGCGGGAACGTGGATCCGAGATGGTTCCTCCGCCACACCAGGTAGCCGGCTGACAATGCCCTAGGAGGAGAGAGCGCTCGTTGCAGTAGAACCACCCCTTGCGGCTATAATGTGAATCAAGCATGCCTAAAATGCATATGCCCCTACCGAAGTGTTAATGTGGCAATAGAAAAAAACTATTCTCGACCAAGTACTATCTAGGGTGCAAAGGACGAGTTTTGGAGTTTTATCTCGATATTCCGAATCAGGTAGGTGCGTGTCGAGTGAGCTTCGTGTGATATGTAACGTAAGTTCCCACTTGTCGCCCATAATATGACGAGTATAGGGAAAAGGCACAGGTAGTGGACACTTTAGCGTTATTTTCGGGTTAAATCGTCCATAACTAATGGTGAAGACTTGGTTTAGCGAATTTTGAACAAATGAAGCTATTGCAATGGGTCCAAAATGTTTGAACATGAACGGAACATGAATTTTTGATTTTTTTTTAAATAGTCAAATCCGTTGTAGAGCATCCTGAATTCATCCCTAGATTTTAACTAACATTTATATACCTATATGTATTCGTATTTATATATGTGCGTGTGTATATACTTATTTATTTGTATACACGTTTATTTATAAATATATATTTATTTGTGTCACTCCTGACGATGTCTGACCTTGGGTGCATGTTAAAAATTCCAAATTTCGCCAAAATTTTCGCATTGCAAAAAATGATGAGTTCGATGATGAGAAATTTTCAAAAATTCTAAGGGGTTCGGGTTTGACTTTTTAGGGGTCAGAAATTGGTAAAAACGGCTAAAATCGCGAACAGTTGATATAAAATCACTGAAAGCAGCATGTAAGTAGAGACAGAAAAATACCATTTCAGCTTTTTTCATGGAGATTAGGGGTCAAATTTGTTTTCCTTGGGGGGGGGGGGGGGGGGTAAAAAGTGGTGTTGTGATATCCTCCCAGAATCACTCAATGTAACTTATCAAGATGTCGCAAATAAACACGTAAATGAAGTGGCAGATGTAGTCAGGCGCAGGCAGCTCAAGAGAGCTGGAAGGGTCGAGTTGGAAGGGATCCCCACCATCCTCCAACTAGAGTGGAGGATGGAGGGAGAATAGTCCCTGGACTATTCTCACACGGAAAGTCCGTTGAATTGCACTGAAAACGAGTGTAGTAAGTTCCCAAAATAAAGTCAAATAGGAAGGGAACAGCCCTCAAATTAGTCTTACCAGTTCAATAACACCTTTAGCCCAAGAGAGGTTTTAGTGAACTGATAGGACTCGCTCCATCTCTGCATTCTCTCCACCGGCACCTTGATCACTACAAGGATTTGACCGCAGTAACTGTAGATGTTACGCTACAGATTGGCACCAGATTCAAACTTCTAACTGCTTCTGAACTCTTAAATCAGAAATTATTGTGTCTGTCCACCATTGGTGCCTTTACCCTCCCTACGTGATTCTAGAAACCAGGTAAGCCATTTCAGGCTGGGGCTTCACCCCCCCCCCCCCCCCCCCGCAAGCGTCGTGGACGTGATCAGCTGTCCTCTGATGAGGATCAGAATTCGTTCTGATCTTGTCGCTATTGGCTTCTACCTCGCCTCATTCAGTGGAAACCAGGTAAATAATGGGTTTTTCCACGAACCCATTCATTCTTTCCCATATAATGATAAATTATAAATAGCATTTTAGAAAAAGATCAGCCAATTTCCAGTGCATGGGTATTGCCATTGCAATGGATTATTCTCACCAGGATTTCGCTGAATCATTCAAAACTTTGAACTATCATACTCCTCAAAGCAGGCGCGCGGTATAAAATCACATTACCAAGCACGTGGCAGTGATTTGGCTACACTTCATAACGAATCCCAATAAATTGTGGTCAGATGGGTATTTCATGATTTTTGTTTACATTAATAGAACATTAACTGAATATATGAACAGAACCAGTGATTTATTCTTAACCTTTCACATCACAAAACACGGTCAGATAACCACATCACCATTGAGAATCAGTCTGGACTCGAGAATCTTCCTGTGTCCTTGTTGGCTTTTGGAGGCCATCGCAAAATTGTGGATCTTTCTTGACCTGGGGAACACAGAAGGAAACAGGAGACATGCACTTATTATAAAGGTTGGAACATAGTTTGGTATTGGAATGTTTATTACTTTGCTAGACAGGTAGTTGTGTGAGGGGGTTGGAATAGCATAGTTCCAGCGCCCTTGAGTTCATGAACTAATTCGGCGGAGTCGCTCTGAGCAGGCCTTAGCGGGCTGTGAAACGTTCCAGCGAGGTTAAGTTCATGTGCTGTTTTACTCACCCCAAGTTCCAGCGCCCCAAGTTCTTGAACTGGTGTATCGCCTTAAGCACTATTCCCAAATCACAACATCTTACTAGCTCAGGTCAGTGAGGGGTGGATTACTGGAATCACAACTTTTTAGGCTTGACAACTGTCTCAAATTGAGGATGTTAAAGTAATACCTTTCAGTTTTGGACGCCAGATACTTTCTGTTTAGATAAGGGTGAAAGTACCAAAGATCCAATTTGCAGGAAACTACAATATATTAAATTACAGGTCAATTGCCAAATGGTTTCAAACTTACCCATACGAATAGCTGCAGTTAAACAAGTTTAGTCAGAGAAAAACATTAGATACTTGAGCATTTCAGCAATACCACACACACAACAAAGCAGTATCACACAAAAGAAAAAATAAACAAATTTTACATAAGACAAGCTAACCACATTAATAATACAAGAGAGGTTTTTTTTTACAGCCGAAATTTCATCAGACTAACAATTTTTATAAGAATTATCAACTGATCTCTAGTAACATTAGTAATTGAAGAGTTATCACAGCAAAATTTCATCAGACTTAATTTTCAAAATTAACCTAACTAGGTACCATCCAGCAACATTGAGAAAGAAACCAAAGGGGTTCTCCAAGACATCAGAGGGGACGCAGACAGCCACCAACTACTCAGTAACTGATTATGGCATACCAATTTCTACTAAGCGCTGGTTGTATCACTGGCAGATTTCACCAGTCAGCAATAATCCAAACACAGATTATGCCGATCTGGGATTCTGGAACGGGAAGGTACTAAAACTGAGGATTCAAACGTTCTCAGGTACAGATAAAGCCGCCTGCAAACAACAAAACGTCACAGGTGGAATACAGGAAAACAGATGCTGCAATATCTTCACAACGGTTGACATAGTTCATTGTGTATCCAATAATAGTAGTTCTTAACACACCTTTTCCCAGTTATGTTGCTCTTATAGGGGATAAATCCGATTGACGAGGCAGCCTTCTCTATGGATGTCTTTTTATGTCCTGAATTCTGGTTCCTTTGCTCACAAAACTGTTCTACACCATCAAACCTCGGTCCACCATCTTCCTTTTTTCCTGCTACTCCTCTCTTCAGGTTAGGGCACTTGAAGCATGTAGAAATGAAAGCTCGCGAATTAGTGAATTTTGGCTCAATTATCTTGATACAATTTTTGAGAATTTTCCCCAATGGAAAACTAGGACTGAAATTGGTTCCCTTGTATGATCCCAAATAAGGATATCAGCCTCCAACAGGTTTGGGCCACAACAAACTGAGGATTGATTACATAACTGTTTGAAATCACCCTTCTATTCCAGCACCAAATTATGCCAATCATAATTATGTTTCAATACATGGCCAATCCATTATCCAGCAGAAACATCCGTTTGATCAAAAAAAATCTGCTACACCGGCGCATGAACTTCTGGCTCCAAACGGAGGGCAGGGCTGTGAATTGAAAACTCGAAAATAACCTCACTGATGTGTAAAACCTCCCCAAAATTTTAATGTACCTGAGGGTCTTCTCACGTGAATAAAAATTGTAGTTGCTTGCATTTTGTTATAGTATTTTATTAGGAAGGTTTCTAGTCCAGGCGTTCCAGCGGTTCAGTTCATAAACCGAAAAACGCATGAACTAATAACCACCGCTTCTGTTCTCGCACTGAACTAGTACATGTTCTATTCACAGCCCTGGAATAAGATTAATACACGTTAGTTCGAGTATCTGAAATACACAGAATACGCTGAATTGGACAGTTTCAAAAAATCCATCTGAACTACAGTTTTTTGAGTAGCTTATTTTCACAAAAAATAGCTAGAAAGAAAAGGTAGGTACCTAAACAAAGACTCAAATGACCTGTAAAATCATCTACCTCCTCACATTTAGGCGGTAAAACATGAATGTGATATCACACAGGAATTCTTCGAAAAATGGGGCCAAATAGCCGCGTGCGGGAGTGCCTGACGGTGCCAAGTAAACAAAACTGGAGACAAAACGTTAAGAAAGCTGCAGAGCTTGAGTTGGTTTTATTATGTATTGTTATGATTTGGTTGTCTTCAACTTTTCTTCTGTACGAACATCAGTTCGATTAGTACAGATGGAGAAAACACTTGTTCCCCCACTTAAAAATTGCAGGTAAAATCAATATTTCAAGTATAGAAACGTCGGGTATATTCAGAATCTGCTCAAATTTTTCTGTTAGCGTGGAACGGAGCTCGGTTTTGCCCCAAAATTTCCCATTTTGCAGCTCTGTGCGTCGATGTAAGCTCTCAACTTTTATTCGTTGGAGAAATACGAAGTGAAATCGATTTAGAAGTTCGCCTCATTGGAATTACGACAGTTTTATGTCGAGTTTTATAGCTACGTAAATCACCCGCGCGCGTCAGTAGGTTGGAAGGACTGCGTGACGGTCTCAACTTTTTCTATTTTGTAGGAAGCTCCATACTGTCCGCCGAGTAAACGCGGCAGTGACGTCTGTTAAGGGGAGCAATGTGTAACGAGTGGAGGGTGGGGAGGGGGGTGATGCATAGGTTTTATTTCCGTGTGAACTCAGCGAGGATCGTGACACCGGCAGAAGTCAATTCTCCCTCCACTCGACCTTCTTCCTCGAATTTAATACTGAAAGCAGGTCAGTTCGTTTTATCATGAGCCGAGCCGGTCCTTCGCACGAGTGGAATATTAATCCGACTATCCAACTTCCGTAATTAACTTCTACCAGTCGTTTTCCGCGGGCTTCCTCGTATTCTTCAAGTTTAGTATTCGCGGAGTACGGATGGCGGACGCAGTTTTTAGTGAATTCTTGAAGAAAATGCGGTATCTCAGCGGATCCCGAATTCTTATGCTCGGTGTGGCAGATCCTATTTGCGAATCTTCGAGGTCTTACTCGACGATTTACTTACTTCAAGATGGAGCGTGTGGACGGAGCCCTCGAGATGAAGCCACCCTTGACTGAGAGCGAGGGTACCCTTGGCCTGAAGGGAGTACTATGCTTGGCCTGAAGGGAGTACTATGAATCCCTTCCTTAGAACGGAACTAGAGCTGAAGGCTGAACTGTGGAACTTATGTGGCGGGTGAATTTCTCGTTTTTTTCTTTTTAATCTGATCTCTTCTTTGAATATAACAGTTTGTACGGGGGATTGTTTATGAGGTCTGTAGCCGCTCCCACCCACGGCGATCTATAATAATAATAAGATCTATTGTGGAGCTACTCTTCTGTGAAAGGTTTGTCAAAGACCTGCCCTCCTCACTTCATAGGAGATCTTGGTATGCCACCCTAGGGATGCTGCTTGGGTTAATTATATAATTTCGAAGAGTATCAAGTCTATAACGGCCAAGTGAGTCGTATAGCACATGGTGTGTTCTGTATCCTCGGTTTCTATTTCACAGAGCCGACAAACGTCTGATGTTAGCCCATCTTCTTTAGGTGATATAGTGAAGTGGACAGTGGCATGTTAACCCATCTGTATTCTAACATCCTCCCTTGGGAAGAGAAATTAATTCAACTGCTCGCTTTTTCAAGAATGCCACAAAACGTTTGGTCTGTCTCAGGCCTCGGAGGTTTTACCAGTGTTTCATTTGCTCACTGGCTTCCCGCTTGTTAACCACGCTCATTAAATGTTTCTTTGTGCTTCAAAAAATCGTTCTGGTCCTACAGGCAAGACCTCCTCTTTTTGGCAAGACATCAGCCTCCTCATTCCCCTCAAAACCTTCATGACCCGGGATCCAGAGGAGAATGGCCTGGATTGTTCTGGGCCACTTTTTTTTTTAGGGTAGTCGAACACTGACATACCAGCTTCGAGTTTTTCACAGAGGAAGCAATGATCTTGAGAGCCGTTTGAGTCAGATGACATTATATACAGTAGTATTGTTGCCTTTTCAAACTTTCGCCTGAAAAATCGTTTCTGTCCCAAGGTACCTCACCAGGCTGGCGGCAGCGCCTAAAATCCCTATTCTCGATTGTAGTGAATGTAAATTTGTCGCACATCCACTACGAGCGGCGTCGAGGGGGGATGTGCCCGGTTTGGTTATGGGCGGACCACCACCATGCCCGGGATCTTTTAGGGTAGTTTGCTTGGTTTGGTTATGAGCGAATCACCGCCATGCCCAAGATCTTATAGGTTAAGGAGAGAGACGAGGTAAGGAGGACAGAGAGTAGTCAGCGACTAGAGGAGAGCGTAGAATGGTTGGAAAGGCGAAGGAGGCGAGTATATATAGGCTTGGGAGCTGTCTACCTCCATCCTACAGCTAGTGGAGGATGATGGGGATCTCCAGGCTGGCCCTCGGCTCTGCTGCGACTTCCGTCCCCACTTCTATGTTTATTTGGCAAGATCTTATTTCTACATGACAAAGTTGTGGTTCTGGGAGGATACCACGACAGAAGTCCCCCCAGATTGAGCAAATAAACAGAAGGGCAAGGCTGAGGGCACAGAGTTACATGGCTGAAGGGCACATTTGTGGTGGCAAACATTTTAGGCTGAGGGCCGCGGGATGGACGCTGAAGGCACAGAAAATTGAGTTAATAAAGAAGAATGTGTAGTAGTTGATCGGAGGTGGTGAAGCGGGGAGGAGACGGCGATGGAGAACTCCGTAACAGGGAAGGGTCAGGTCGGTTACCAGGAGTGATTTGGGTGAACCTGGTGCCCGACCTGTCCGCTTCCCCGTCGTGACGGCGTCTGTCGGAAAGCTTAGAGGGCGTGTGGTGTCGAGATCGTGGCGTCGAGGCAGTGAGGGGCGGGATGCTGTGTGACTATAATAGTAACATGGGCAGCATTCCGCCGTCTCAAGGCCCCGCCATGAAGGCGTGGGGCGGGGCAAGAAGTCTGGGCCGCCGACACTGGGCGCTTTTTCCGCCGCTCGCGTCGTCCGGGCCTGAAAATCCCGGCGGTGGCTATGGGGGATATCCCCGGCAGTGGGGTGGTGGGTGGGACGGGTTGCGGCAGTAGAGCGGCCGTCGTCGTTGGTGGAGGTGGCGGTGGAGGTGGCATGAGGGGGTCCACTGGGATGTAGGGGGCGTATACCCTGGTGGCCTACGCGATGTACTAGTCGTGAATAATGGCCCATCGGGGTACTTTCCACTGCCGAGGCCGGGGAGGTGATCCGGTGATCCTTGGAGGCGGAAAATCGAAAAGCGGTGAGGGCGGCCCGGGCGGGCGGCGGAGCGGTGAGAGAGGTGCAGGGACCCAGACGTCGCGGAGAATCGCAGCGACGTCCGGATCCGGAGACTTTGACCGTGGAGATCTTGGCCGAGGGGGATGTTGTATGGTCGGTGGGGAGAGGGAGGCTGGTGTGTTGAGAGTTGTCGAGGAGAACGGGAGCTGGTACGCAGCGCATTAACGGTACGGTGTGGGGTTTTCTGTCATTGAACAGTTTAGCGGTGCTGTTTGTGGAGTGGATGACTTTAAAGGGCCCGGCGTAAAGGGGTTGAAAAGCTCCTTCAGGTACATGTGGGTCGAGGTGTAGAACCGCTCTCGGTAAGCGGTGTCGTTTATGGGGATTTGACGGTGAAGGGGCTCCCTGTTAATTGACAGGTTGTCAGATGAAAGAAAAATGTCGGCGGGCAAGCGGAGGCGGTCTTTGAAGGCTCGTTGGGCCGGGCTGGTGCTATTGGAGGGCCGGGAGGAGGTCCCGACGCTGAGAAGGACGTACGGGAGCGTCTTGGTGCAAGAGGCGGAGGTTGAGAAGGTGGCGATCGCTTGTTTGAGTACCAGGTGCCACCGCTCTACTTTCCCGTTAGATTGGGGGTGATAAGGGGTCGTGTGGATTTTCTGGATCCTGAGGGAACGGAGGAGGTCGGAGAAAAGGGTGGACTCAAACTGCCTCCCTTGATCGACTGTGAGCGTCCGCGGACAGCCGTAGCGGGCGATCCAGTTGTTGAGGAAGGCCGTTGCGACGGCGTCCGCGGAGATTCGGGCGAGTGGAATACACTCAACCCAGTTTGTCGCATAGTCGATCATTGTGAGGCAGTATTTATTCCCTTCGGAGGGGGAAAGGGGGCCGATGACATCCAGGTGGACATGTTTCCACAGCAGGGCGTCGTCGATGTGATGGGGGGGAACTCGGGGGTGAGCCGAGACCTTATGTTGTTGGCACTTCTGGCACCCGAGACCCCAGTGGCGGATGTTGGTGTTCATGTGGGGCCAGAAGTACCGAGTTCTCATGAGGTCCCGGCTTGCGCGGAGTGTTGGAACAACTGCCGCCGAAGTTCCGGTGGGACGTAAGGGCGAGGTGAGTCGGCCGTTACGTCGCACCAGAGGTCGGGAGGCGGTAGCTGTTCCAATTTGGAGGCCGCGATAAGGTTGGCGAGGACGGGGTCCGAGTCGGGTTGTTGGTGGCGACTGATGATCTGGGGTGATGGGGAGGAGAGCAGTTCGGCCACCGGTGCGGGGGTGGGTCGAGAGAGCGCGTCGGCCACGCAGTTGTCGGCCCCCGGCTTGTAGCGAATATCAGTCGTAAATTGATCGATAAATTCGAGCTGCCGGAGGCGGCGGGGCGAGGCGGACTTGCCACTTTGGAGGAGGGCGAGTGTAAGGGGTTTGATGGTCAGTGATGTCAGAGAACTGCCGGCCCTCCACGAAGTCCCGAAAATGTTTTATGGCTTCGTGGATGGCGAGGAGTTCTCTGTCGAACGTGGAGTAGTTTCGTTGCTTGGGTGACAGTGTTCGGGAGAAAAAGCCGAGGGGTTGGGGGGGTGGCGCTGGTGTGTTGGTGGAGAACTGCTCCTATAGCCCAGTCAGAAGCGTCGGTGGTAATGGAAAGGGGGGCATGGGGGTCGGGGTGGGAAAGTAGAGCGGCGGAAGCGAGGTCGTTTTTGCAGGTGGTGAAGGCGGCCACCGGCGGTGGTTCGGGAGTCCATTGGATCGGCCTGTTGTTGTGTTTTTTCGCCAGCTGGGGAATGGCGTTGACCAGGGGTTGTTGATGCTGTGCAGCGTTCTTTATGTGCAGGCGATAAAAATTTAGCATCCCCAGGAAGCGTCAGAGGTCGGTAACGGTGCGGGGTTGGGGAAAATCGCGGATGGCCTGAATTTTAACCGGGAGGGGTGTGATGCCGGAGGAGGAGACCAGGTGACCAAGGCAGCGAACCGTCGGCTGCACGATGACGCTTTTCTCCTTAATGACGATGAGGCCCTCCGCGGAAAAGATTTCAAGAATTTGTTTGAGATGGTCGTAATGTTCGTCGGGGGTGCGAGAGGCGACCAGGACATCATCCAGAAAACAAAACACGAAGAGAAGGCCTCGTAGTATCTGGTCCATGTAGCCCTGCCACGTTTGGGCAGCATTACGGAGGCCGAAACCCATCTCGGCGGGCCGAAGGGAGTAATGATGGCTATTTTGGGTATGACGGGGGGGGGGGGAGGGGGGTAGATGTCAATATGATAGAATGCTCTGGAGATGTCGAGGGTTGAGAAGATGGTGGCGCCATGAAGGTGTGAAGAGAAGTCCCGGAGGTGGGGGTCATTGTACAAGTCCGGTGTCGTGCGGGCGTTGAGCCGGCGGTAGTCGCCGCATGGGCGGATGTCGCCGTTGGGCTTCTGCACTATGTGGAGTGGGGAAGCCCAAGGGGAGTTGGAGGGGCGGACGATTTTTTCGGCTATTAACTTGTCAAAATGTTTTCGGGCCTGCTGTAGTGGCAGGGGGTGGAGACAGCGCGCCTTGGTGGTGAGGGGAGGACCTGTAGTCTCTATGTGATGCTGTATCGTGGAGTGGTCTGATGAAGGGCGGGGTTGGGGGGTGTAATTGTGCAGCAGGGCGGCGAAGCGATCGGCGGGCAGGACGGCGTGGATGAACCCCGGTAGGGGTTTGTTGGTGGAGGGGTCGAGCAGGCGCGCGTTCTTGACGTCCACCTGGTGGCCGAAATAGGAAAGAAAATCGGCCTGATAGGAAAGAAAATTGGACTCGTAAGCGAGTCCATTGAGATGGACGGTAGATCGGTAGATCCCGTAGGAAGGGATGGTGGTGCCGTTGGCAGCATAGAGGGTTTGACGATGACAGCGCGCCTGCCGACAGAAGACGGAGTTCGAGAAAATTGAGAGGGCTGCACCGGTGTCTACGAGGAAGGGGATGTTGGATTTTCAACATCGGACAAAGAGCCGATGGTGGGAGGGGGCGGAGTGTGGCAGTACGGCATCGGTCGGAGCGGCGGTTCCTGGTGGGTGGCGGGCGGCGTCGGGGTATGTGCAAGGGCGCTGTGGTAAGGCGGAGGAAGGGGTGGATGCATCTCCGGCGAACGAAACGTGTTTCGTAGGTATGGTTGATGGTGGGGCGGGGGGTTGTGCGAGTCGTGTGGCGTCCGCGTACGAGCGGCGTTGCTGAGGGGCAGTGGTGTCTGCGTCCCCGGCAAAGGGGACGTGAGCGGTCGAGGCGCAGGCAATGATGGCTGGGGGTGATGGGGCAGGGTCCCCTCCGTGGCTGAGTGGAGGGGAGCCCGCCGGATTGACCGGCGGGCGTCGGCGTTTCCCGTCTTGGAGGGGAAGTTGCAGGGCGGGCGGCAGTTTCGTGCTTTATTCCCAAAGTTCGCATGGTAAAAACACCGGTGAGGGGGGTCGGCAGGGAGGTATTCCTTCCTGGAGGGGTGGTCGGTCTGGTGAGAGGAAAGGGCAGGCGATTGTTGGCAGTTGGGAGGGGGAAGCTGTCGACGTTCAGGGGAAGGGGGCCGCCGCCGTTCAGAGGAAGGGGGGCGCCTTCGATCCGTGGAGGGGGGTCTGCGGCGTTACGGTGTGGTGGGGCGAGGTGAGCGAATCTCGCTGATGGAGGTGGGCGCGGCGAGGTCGTGGACGGTGTCCGCCAGGCGCAGTAGGGCGTCGTCGGGGGAGTCGATGTGGCTGGCGAGCGCCAGTTGAATGAAGGGGGGGAATCGCACACAGCCAAAACGTGCGGGTGATGTCAGCCGTCATTACGTCATGCAGCTGGTGTCGCAGGCGGCGGAAGAGACGTGAAGGCTTCATATCTCCAAGGTGGTGGGGATGCAACAGGGCCGCGATGCGGGCGATCTTGGAGGGCTGATAAAGGGCGATGAGGTGGGTACGTAGCTCGTCGTATGCGGTGGCGGCGTCAGGGGAGATATCGGAGGCTTGCAGGAGGATATCATAGGGGAGGAGGGAAATAACCCGGGAGTAGCGGGTTTTCCGGCTGCGAATCCCTGTGGCAAAGAAGGCGGCGTCGATCTGGAAGAACCAGAGGGAGGGGCCGTGTGTAGCCTGAGCGGGTGGGAGGAGGCGGCAGTCATGACATGATGGGGTCGACAAGACGGAGGGGGGCGACAGAGAGGGGGTGACAAGACGGGGGGCGGCGACTCCATGATGAGAAGGAAGCGGGAACGTCGGGTTAACCGCTGTAGTGAATGTAAATTTGTCGCACATCCACTACGAGCGGCGTCGAGGGGGGATGTGCCCGGTTTGGTTATGGGCGGACCACCACCATGCCCGGGATCGTTTAGGAGTGTGTCCGTTTTGGTTATGAGCGTACCACCACCATGCCCGAGATCTTTTAGGGTAGTTTGCTTGGTTTGGTTAGGAGCGAATCACCACCATGCCCAAGATCTCTTAGGTTAAGGAGAGAGACGAGGTAAAGAGGAGAGAGACTAGTCAGCGACTAGAGGAGAGTGTAGAATGGTTGGAAAGGCGAAGGAGGCGAGTATATATAGGCTTGGGAGCTGTCTCCCTCCATCCTCCAGCTAGTGGAGGATGGTGGAGATCTCCAGGCTGGCCCTCGGCTCTCCTGCAACTTCCGTCCCCACTTCTATGTTTATTTGGCGAGATCTTATTTCTACATGACAAAGTTGTGGTTCTGGGAGGATACCACGACATCGATCTTTGCTGCATACCGAATCCATCTGTGCACCACAACAAGTAGCCAGAATCAAATCTAGGCATCCCCCCTTCTACAGCAGTCCCGTTTATTGATGACCACTTTAAATGGCAGGTAATTCAAAACGTTGCATTTCGGCTATATTTCTCCTCATGCTTAGCTTAGATTTCTGTTAGTATATCGCCTATCGGGCTCAACAGCAATAATTCCCGCTTGGGTTTTTAACTGATTTTATAGACATGTATAAAAGATATACCTATGTACATGCTTAGGAAAAGTAAAGTCGAAAGAGTATAGTGACTGTGATTTTGAAGAAAAAATCGTTTATTCCCCCCACTTGTTTGGCTTATTTTTATTACACCAAGTTGTACAACTTATTATTAATACATTGCTGACTTACTTATACTACATAACATCACCACGAGACAAGATACAGAACTTGATTTTGTTCTCTCTTGATAACCACTGAAAATGAATCTTATTCATTTCACTGCGTTAGTTCGTGTGGCTTTGTTCTCTTCAGTCTTCTTAGCAAATCATCCACGTCAAGCAACTGGATAGCTTCGGAGTTGACATGACCTATTAACCGCTGTAGATGGGCGGTGGGCTTTATGGTTTCGCTGTGGGTGGGCTTTATGGTTTCGTCGGTAGTCTCCACCTCAAGATCGTTGTGGACTCTGTCATTACGAATGTACCATGGTGCATTGAATGTACTCCTGAGTACACTGTTCTGGAAGCGCTGGATTATCTCCCGATTGCTCTGAGCAATGCAGACCCACAGCTGCGCTCCGTAAGTCAATACATGTCTCAAGACTTGTTTGTACGTGGTTAATTTATTTTGCACAGGCAGCTTTGACCGTCTGCCCTTCAAACAGTATATTTTTCTGATTTTTAGCACCCGTTCTAATATTTTCTTTCGAACATGCGCTCTTCATCTCATCTCACATCTAATGTCATTCCTAGATACGTTACGTCGCGTCGTTGGCGTACGGAATTATATTATTGTTGATGTAGACGGGCATTCGCTGCATAATAAATCCAAATGTGTACCACTCGAATGAGCCAGAATCAAATCTAGGCATCCCCATACTCCAGCAGTCCCGTTTATTGATGACCACTTAAATGGTAATTCGAAATGCTGCATCTCGGTCATATTTCTGGTCATGCTTAGCTTAGATTTCTCTTAGTCCATCCACGCAGTTCAACGGGTGGGGGGGGGGGGGGAGTACCTACCACAAGGAGCTGGCAAAAGTAACAGATCGGAAAAAAGTGGTGCAGGGCAGGAGGATATTTACAAGCGGACTCTCTGATATTTTTATTTGGTGGCATAGACATTGAAAACAATTGGCAAATAAATACGAATATGCAATATTGGTATCAGCGTCATTACATAAATCTAGACATACAGACTGGCAAACCCGGCCAAACCACACAGAGTGGTTAAAAGAAACTGAGTGAGCAAACTGATCTGTCTGGACGGGGTTCCGTTCCAAGGACTTGCCTGACAGTTTCCATGTACAATTATTTTGCTTGATGACTTGAGCGTGTGGACCACCCTTCACAGGACCATGCCGATCACGGAACGCTTCATTCTCTCTCTGAACGAAGTTTGACAATGCTTTGAGAGAAATTTACTTTTTTAGACGTTGAAGCGAATTTTCGAGCACATAGTACTCGCTGCCGACCGCCTACTGAGGATGGATCTTACCACACATCTAAACATCAAACGCTTGTGTGTTTTTGTTCGTGACACCAGAGAAAGCTTTTCAAAATATGTTAATTCTCTCCTTCAGGATACTCCAACCGAGCAAACAACTTCGCTGTATGTCGACGCTCAAGTAAAGTAAATTAACCATGAGAACTCGGTCTCGAGTAGGAGCGATGTTATGAAGCTCATTTCTATCGGTGTTGCGGGAATAATTTGTTCGTTTACTATTAACGTTTGTGTATTAAAGGTGTAGTAAACTTCAGGCATTTCTTTTCCTTTACCCTTCATGAGGCGTAACTTTATTTTTATTATATATAGCCATTGTATCGGTTCATTCTTCAATTTTTTGGTACGCTAGGTGGGATATTTTGACGTCTAGGGATATAGCCCGAATGCTCCAAAAGAATGGAAATGGTTCAAAAATGTTTGTTCTTGTTTATATATATGTTGGCCTACGTGTTGGCCTCCTCGCCAACTGGAAGTGACTGGGTTGCCCAGATTATGTCCCCTTCGCTGCAAACGTGTGAAGTACAAATATTTTATTCAAATTAATATTATTGTTATTATATTAACGATAACTTTTCAGTAATGCATTACGTTGCAGTTTTGATAATTACTGTAATGCAGTTTTTCTCCGTACTCAAAGTACAGTGGCACATGTGGTAAGGTTCCTGTCCATCGAAAGTCCTTAATTTTCTATGGCAGTATTACATGATAGTGGTACAAGCGTACAAGTAGGTATCTCAATAAATAATTAGTAATGATGACATAAATATCACACTTAACTATATTGATAAATTATGTAGGTGTGTAAATTATAAATACAATTATGTAAATAATTTATTCAGGAGTGAGTTCAGTATTCCTTGGGTGTCAATAAATTCGCTGGTACCTTCATTTCCACTGATTCCTTTCTTTCAAGTGCAACCTTTTGCTATACCTGTGCTTTTCAACTTGTAATGCACTAGCGGATCCTCATATAGAGCAACCTCATTGTTGTTGGAGAATTGAGTGAAGATGGGACGCCGGTTACATAGGTAGATCAACTGCTGCCCCCCCCCCCCCCCCCCCCACTTCACTGAGGTACCGATGAAGCTAGACTTTTACTGGCGGAGTTGGCATAGTCGCATTTCACATGGAATGTACGATTCGTAAATAAATAAATACATTTACATTTTATAAATAATTATACAGTTCGTTAATTTAAAAAAAAAATCCATATCAGCAAATAATCTTCAGGCCCCGAAGGGTGATACATTTTAAATAACCGTTGCTGGTCGTCTTTAAATGACATACAACAGGAACGAATAATGCAATTTACAGACGGAAATGTTAATGACTTTATTCGTATAGAAAGGAAAATTAAAGTTTAATATCTTCGGGCGGGAATTTCAATTTACGTCAGAGTGGAAGCTTGTCTGAAGTTTACAAGTAAACAGTTAGTAAACAGTTAAGGGTCGCCCTAACAAGTTGCCATGTAAGGGGTCTCCTTACATTGTAGCGTACACTGATGCAAACTCCTGGATCTTCCTTTACACGAAATAGACGCTAACACCAACTAATGGTGCGTACGAGTATTTTGTGATAGCTCCTACAGCTTGAGCAGTTACAAATAATTACCCCGTCCGTGGGAAGAAAGTTTTTGATGGATATTAGGTACCAAACCATACTAAAACACCGAAAATGCGGCCTTGGCCTCTCTAATGCGGACGAAGCCTTATGTGTTCGATTCGCCATTTTCTTTTATTTTACACTTCGACGTTTTCGCCCATTATTGATCCAAAATTATATCTCCGTCAGATAGTTTACAGACACAGATGATATTTTATGTGTGTGTACGCCCACAACTATTAGTGAAAATGATGGGAGCGAGCTGCAATTTCGAGCGTATTTGCGAGTTGATATCCAGCTGGTCCCACACAAATATCATCAAACATCCACAGTAACCCAAATACTAAAAAACGCTGCAAATTATTACACAAAGGTTTATTATTTACCTGTATGGATGCTTCGGCGTAGATCACTGTTTTCTGTGGTCAATAAATCCTTGAGCTTCCCCGATGAATGCCCTAAATCGAGTACTGGAGCCGGCTCTGGAATTAAAGTTTCCTAGAAATACGCGGGATTCAATAGTTCAATCATTAATTATTGTGTAGTTATTCATGAAGCATAAAGCAAATAATAAACCGTTGTGTAATAATTTGCCCATCAATAATACTTCAACGGTTGTTCAAGTTGCAAAAGTACCTATCAACAAACTCCAGCCCCTTCTGCGTAGATGGTATAATGAACCGTTGTGTAACATTTACCGTTGTGTAATAATTTACCGTTGTATAATAACTTACCATCGTGTAATAATTTACCCATCAATAATACTTCAACGTTTGTTCAAGTTTCACTACCTATCAAAAAAATCCAAAAGAGCCATCATTCGTCAAATGAAATAATATCACAGAGCAACCAACTCGACTTCATACTCCGTGACTATAATCAGGTGCTCCCTAGCAATGATTATCTCGGGCCAATTCCCGATTGTTGGCGCGTCCCTAGCAATTATATCTGGGATGAATGTGTACAATTTTATTCACCCTCCTGTTGAAGAAGCCTGTCTGTGCAAACTTCTGGGTCTTACTGTGAACGAACGGCTGGACGCACAATGCTCCGGGTGGTCTCAAAAAACTCCCAAGTCCGAGAACTATTTATAAATTTGAAAAAATATTCGAGATAACGGCTTCCTGGAGATTTCAACCCCCTATTATACACCCCTTAGGGATGACTGGCATTAACGCCTAGCTTCGAGGACCAACTAGACCCCAGATGGGACCTATAAACCGAATTTCGTCAATTTTTGTTCATGGTAACTAAGAAAAGTGCGAAGTACAGCGTACGGTGTACGGCGGATGGACAGACATTTTTGTATTGCATTTTCGGATTCTACATACCATGAAACGGAAGCCATCAAATTTGCGGGTGGGGGGGGTTAAAACTTTTTTTTCATGCTCGATTCCAAAGGTTCATTATTGAAAATAATAAACCAAAAGTGGTGCGTAAAGTGAAATCCATGAAACTATCATAACTAGGTACCAGAAAAGCGCTTCAAATTATTACACAACGGTTTATTATTTACTGTATAGATGTCTAGATCACTGTTTTCTGTGGTCAGTACCTACCCTCGTGCTTTCCCCAAGAGAGCCCTAAATTGAGTAGGTACTGAGCCAGCCGGGTAATCACATTTCATAAATATGCGGTAGATTCAAGAATTCTATCATTAACTATTTGATGTCATTCATGAAGCATTTACCTTTGTCAAATTAAAAAAGTACCTATCAGCAAAATCCAAATAACCATCGTTCTTCAAATGAAATAATATTTCGGAACAACCAACTCGATTTCATACAGCCATGCGTGATTATAATCATGTGTTCCCTAGCAATGATATCTTGGCTGGATGTTGAAGAAGCTTTTCGATGCAAACGAACGGCTGGACATGCAATGGTCTTAAAAAATTGTCAAGTTTGAGATCAACTTAAACACTTGAAATAACGCTTCGTGCACCAACTAGACCCAAAATGGGACCTACTAACGTAATTAATTTTGATTCATGGTAACTAAGGAAAATGTGAAGTACGGCGGACGGACAGACATTTTCTAGATTCCATTTTCGTATTCCATTTACCTTGAAACGGAAACCGTCACATTTTGGTGGGGAGTTTTTTTTCCATGCTCGATTCCGGAGTTTCATTATTGAAAATAATAAACCAAAAGTCAATGTGAGCTGAAATGACGAGTGTGCCCAGATTGATTAGTGTCTAGATGATCTCATATGATGGTTAATATCGGGCTGTAAATTTCCTCCGCGCATGCGCAAACTTAAAATCCTTGAAAATACTAAAACTACCCAAAATAATGGTCAAAATGAGCTGAAATTTGGATGGTACAATGTGGGTTGGTGCCCTGGTTATCCCGTATTATAAATATTGTCGATTTCAGACTGTAACCTACTCTCAATGTGTAGATTTTAGCTTACAGGTGTCTACTGGCAGCCTAATTTTCGGCTGAGAAGTAATCCGTGGACTGCACTTGGCTAAAAAATGTTATATCTAAAGGAAATCAGCCCCCTTATCCCCGTCGGAAATGAGGTGTACGATGTGGCAAATATTTTGGCGACCCATCAGCTGTTTATAAACTACTAGTAATTTTTTATCACAAGAATCCAGCCATAATCAGGAGTGCGCGCGAAATTAATTACCGCGGTAATGAAACGAGATTCGCTTCATGCGGTAATATTGTTGCCCCGAGGCCTTGTGTTCAAGTGATTATACACAGCTCTTGGTATACATTGCACATGGTAGGTATATAAAGGACTGGATCCTGAATGGAGTACCCGGGAAGTTTGTCTCGGAGCAAATACAAATCCACTGTGCTAACTTAGTGGAGCTTGTTCACCAAAATCTATGAAAATGTAGTGAACAGTAGGTAATTTTATTTTTACTTCGTTATAGTCCCTGAGAAAATAGTTACCCAGTACTTAGTTCCTCAATGCGAACAGTAGGTAATTATGTTAATTTAGCACTAGTTGGTTTCCCTCAGCGTTTTCCATAGTACTTAACTCTCTTTACTCTTAGTTCTACTGAATGTTGAGCATTTTCAATGTACGAAAACTTACCAAACCTCGAAGCCACAGGCCTTTAGTTGAGCTGCGGCGCCAGCGTGGAAACTATTGTTCGATCATCTTTGTGCATATGCACGATACTGTTCATTTTAAAAATGAATAAACAATTAAAACCTTGAAATCCTAGATGTTGATGCAGGTATTGAGTTCATTGACGTTTCATATGCTAACTCGTGAATATCTTCAAGCTAAACATTGGAAATACACTGCCAAGGTGATGGCACAGGAGCTTCCTCGTCACAATCAGAGTGACCCATTATAAAATAGAACAGACTCGGAAGCAAAATAACATAACATTACATTACATTACATTACATTACATTACATTACATTACATTACATTACATAACATTACATAACGTTAAATATACATATTACATAACATTACATTACATAACATAACATTACATAACATTACATGAAATATACATATTATACATAACATGACTTCCATAATACATTACGTCCATTATACATAACTAGCCTGACCGCTCGCTTCGCTCGCTATCCGAGATTCGCTGTACGCAGTATCGTGGAACCAACAAACGACGGAAAAATCCCATACCCTACCGGGTATTTGTGCCCAATTTTATCAAAATCCGTCAAGCCATTCAGGAGTTGACCATGGTCGACCATATTTCCGCTATGGTCAGGGAATTAAAAATGCGCCTACGTTCAACTTGGGAGGCTACCGGATATTGGTGCCAAATTTGGTCGATATCCGTTGAGCAATTCTAGATTCGACCATGGAGGGGCCCATGGATGCGCTAAGGTCGACCGCGGGGGTAGTCCGAAGGGTCGATCGTAGATAGAATTTCACGTAGATTAGGTACGAATACGCGATAAAAAATAGGGGTTACCATTTCAATTAACGAAGTTGACCATGGTCGACCATAGTTCCGCTATGGTCAGGGAATTAAAAATGCGACGTTGCACAACTTGGGAGCCTGCTGGATATTCGTGCCAAATTTGGTCGATATCCGTCAAGCCATTCAGGAGTTGACCATGGTCGACCATAGTTCCGCTATGGTCAGGGAATTAAAAATGCGACGTTGCACAACTTGGGAGCCTACTGGATATTCGTGCCAAATTTGGTCGATATCCGTTGAGCAATTCGGGATTCGACCATGGAGGGGCCCATGGATGCGCTATGGTAGACCGCGGGGGTAGTCCGAAGGGTCGATCGTAGATAGAATTTCACGTAGATTACGAATACGCGATAAAAAATAGGGGTTACAATTTCAATTAACGAAGTTGACCATGGTCGACCATAGTTCCGCTATGGTCAGGGAATTAAAAATGCGACGTTGCACAACTTGGGAGCCTACTGGATATTCATGCCAAATTTGGTCGATATCCGTTGAGCAATTCGGGATTCGACCATGGAGGGGCCCATGGATGCGCTATGGCCGACCGCGAGGGTAGTCCGAAGTGTCGATCGTAGATAGAATTTCACGTAGATTACGAATACGCGATAAAAAATAGGGGTTACCATTTCAATTAACGAAGTTGACCATGGTCGACCATAGTTCTGCTATGGTCTGGGAATTAAAAATGCGACGTTGCACAACTTGGGAGCCTACTGGATATTCGTGCCAAATTTGGTCGATATCCGTCGAGTCGTTTGGCCGTGCATAGAAGGACAGACAGACAGACAGAGCGCATGCGCAGGGCGAACCGCTGACTCTATCATGTTGAAATTTATATGGGACCTCAATGGGCCCTACCCGCTTAATCCCTGAGAATTGCATTGAAATTGGGTGAAATCTTTGGTTACTACGGCTGTAACAAGGAAATTGAATCTATTTCACGCCAGCGCATGCGCAGAGCGCACCGAGGGTCCGATCATGCTGAAATTCATACTGGAACTCACTAGGCCTTGTCCAAACAACCCTTGAAAATTTGAGCGAAATTGAATCAAAATTGTGAATGTTATGCGTGTTTGTTGAATTTAACGTTAGCGCATGCGCAGGGCGTACCGCTGGATCAATCATGTTGAAATTTGTATGGGACCTCAAGGGGCCTTATCCGCACCATCCCTCAAAATTTGAGCTGAATCAATTCAAAATCGTGGAAGTTATGGCTGTAACAAGGAAATGCGGACAGACTCACAGACTCACAGACTCACAGACTCACAGAACGACAGACACGGAACCAAATTTGTTCAGTAGGCTTTGAAACGCAAAATGCAAGTGGAAATTTTGATTTCTGAAGACAACAATTTTTTGGCTCACGAAAGTGAACACAAGGCTTCCGCTGCTTCGCAGACTCGGAAGCAAAAGAAAATTCCCCTTCGGGAATAATAATATCGTTTAAGAGCGGTGAGGAGTCGGGGGGGGGGGTTCCGATGGGACCTCAAGGGGCCTTATCCGCACCATCCCTCAAAATTTGAGCTGAATCAATTCAAAATCGTGGAAGTTATGGCTGTAACAAGGAAATGCGGACAGACTCACAGACTCACAGACCGACAGACACGGAACCAAATTTGTTCAGTAGGCTTTGAAACGCAAACTGCAAGTGGAAATTTTGATTTCTGAAGACAAAAATTTTTTGGCTCACGAAAGTGAACACAAGGCTTCCGCTGCTTCGCAGACTCGGAAGCAAAAGAAAATTCCCCTTCGGGAATAATAATATCGTTTAAGAGCGGTGAGGTGACGGGGGGGGGGGGGGGGGGTCCGATATTATGTGTAATGGTAACTTAAATTAGATCTCTAAATATTATTTGGATACCTAATATGAGAAGTACAACTCTAAGGCGATACAAGGACAGTAGGGCGGTTACTCCAGTGCACGGGTTACTTCCACAAACCTAAAGGTGATGTCAGGAATATTAGTCATAGTGATATCATCACGATCATGCAAAGTTTTTAAGAAAAAAGTTTAAAAAAGAAAGCTTGTTTTAAATTTTAGTAGATAGTTCATTGAGTGAACATAAATCAAACCTTCATACCGAAATGTTTTTGCTGTGTTTTTAGAGGCCAAAATATTGTACAAACACACACACACCGCGCACTTGTCTGAACCGTTTAGATAAATAGTATCACATTGGGTGAACATCCATTATTTAACTTGGATTAGTATAGTGCATATACCACTACTTGTCTCTCCAGTCTGCCGACGACGCTGAGTGCGAAACGTTCAGACGTAGTGTAAGTTCTTCCTCTGTGTCCTCTTTTTGTGTCCCAAGCTATATATATATATATATATATATATATATATATATATATATATACGTTTTTCTATTTTTAAAAATGTGTGCAAGTTACTTTGGAACTGCCCTCATAGTTTTCAGCTGATTTTTGTACGGAAACTTCCTTGAGTGAACAGAAACCGAGTCTCCAAACCGGAATATTGCTCACAGAGCAAGGATTACGCTCTCATTTGATTAGTGAGGTGACAGAGGTGCTACTTAGATAGTGGGGTAAAAGTTATAAGGACGTTCCATAAGCCTTAGGGTGTGGAGGAAGGGCGATGGCGAGGAACTGTATCGTTCGCTGTTTGTCTACGAAAGTTGTTGATTAACATGCTAAAGAAAAAATTAACATTAAAAAACTGTTTAAAAACACGCTTTTATTTCAAAACGATCTAAAAATAATAAAATAATTTCTTTCTGCCACCCGAAACATTGGAATACTTTATGACCAAAAATTAAAGCGTGGGCTCCACATTCATAACATTCTACTTTCATTCTACTGTCATAAAACTTCTTACGCTGTAAAGAATGACAACAGGTGGCTAGAGAAATTATTGCGTCCCTCCTAGCCCCGTCAAGTATTACAGAACATTTCAGTTGCCTACAAGATAGACGTACTTTCAATCGTAAATTGTTATTTTATTTAAAAAACAATCATCTCCTAACGCCGCACGCTTTTATTCTTTAATCATAAAAAATTCCAATGTTTCCGGGTAGCAGACAGAAATTATTTCATTATTTTTAGATCATTTTGAAATAAAAGCGTGTTTTAATTTTTTTTTAACACATTGCTGTTTAGAACGTCTTGTAATCAATTCTTCTGGTAGAAAGAATAATATATTAATTAATTATGATCTTATGATTGATTCATCTATTGAGATTGATGACTGTAACATTTCAGCTTCTTTTTAATTACATAATTTATTAATTAATTAAGTACGTACTAATTAATAATTAGTGTTTTTATAATTGATTAGAGTATTGCCACTGAATACAGACGACTGCAAAATTTCAGCTCAATTGAATGTCGGTTACAAAAATCTGTTACAAGATTTGACTAGCCCAGACAGAGTAAGTTGAATAAAAGCCTGTAAAAAACGCTGTATTTTCTCCACGGAGGAGGTATTTAAGGAATTCAGAGTGTTGAAAGTGATATAATAATAGTTAAATTGAAAAAATAACAAAGATGAAGATTTTTCAAAGACTGGGAGAAATCAGCTTACAGTGGTGGGGTCACAAGGTCGGGTGGTCAGCGCTTGCTCTTAGCTCCTTTTGGTCCCACCACTTGCGGACAGAAGTGCTTCGTTTATTGAGGGGTTAAGCCCTTTAACAGTCTTCCATTGACTATCGTGCCTGTGAGCTCCATCGACTCTTTCAAGGAAGTGCTTAAAGCACTTTCATTCAACACTGATAGCACTTTTTCTGTAGATTTTTCTTGATTAAATTATGAGTTGGCTTGGTTTTCCTGAATGAATTGTCTTAATAATGACTTAAAAATTTCGTATGCCAGTGCCTTCATTATTTCTAAACTAGAGTAGAGCTCCGCTAATCCGGACCCCAAGTGTCGGGACATCCGGTTAATCCGGACGGGATTTAAAACAGTCATGCAGCTTGGCTATAAGAGCGAGTTTTTAAAGACATATTCGTGCTATTGTGTATAAAGATGATATAATTTTTTCGTGATTTTAGCCTTTTTTAACAGATTTTTGACCCTTATAGTCAAACTTGACCCACTCTTTTTTGAGAAAAGTATTTTTATCATCAAAATAGTCCCTCCTCTGTGAATCACTATCCCACATAATAACGCAACATCAGATGAATTAATATTCATTTTATTATCCCTTAATACCAATTTTTTCCCCCCAAACATCATTTCAGTATGAAAACAACTGAAGTGGTATTTTTCTGTCTTTGCTCACCCTCACATACCACCATCAATTATTTTATGTAAATGGTCTTGATTTTACCCGTTTTTACCGACCTTTTACCCATAAAAACTCGAAGTTGATCCCCTTAAAATTTTTGAAAACTGCTCATCATCGAGCTTGGCAATACGCGCATTTTGGCGGAAAGGATTTGCCTATAAAAAATTTCAAAAATTCATGTTAAAAAGTTTTTGACCTCTTGCGATAGTTTAATTTTCTCTGAAAATTCGCTGAAAACTAATAACAATTTGATTTCTAAATAAGACATTTCAAGTAAGAAATTTCTTATTTAGAAATTATAATGTAATTAGAATTACAAATTGTAATTCTATCACAATTACAGGTTGTAATTCTATCACAATTACAAATTGTAATTCTATTACTATCAAATTGTAATTCTCTTGCAACTGCAAATTAAAAATCTCTTGCAATACTTAATTAATATAATTAAATTGTAATTAGGAGTTAAATTGTAATTTGGAGATAGAAATGAAATTTCGATTTCATTAACAGAAATTTCTTATTTGGAAATTAAATATTTATAGTGAGGGTCTCTCAGTTTCATATTGACAACCGACATTTAGTAAACTTAAAATTTAGTTTAGCGAGCCGTAACTACAAAAATAATTCAGAACGCTGAAGGAAAAGGTGTACTCATGGGAAGAAACAAAAATCGCTGAAATATTCCGTTTCAGAACATCCTGAATTTATCCCTAGGTTTTAACAAAAATGTATGTGCATGCATACCTAATATTATGCATGCATACATATATTTATATTATATGTCTGTACATTTGTTTATGTGTCACTCCAGATGATATCTGACCTCGGGCAAATGATAAAAATTCCATATTTTGCAAAAGTGTTTGCATTCCAAACAAATGGATGAATTCGAAGATGAGCAGTTTTCAGCAATTCTAAGGAGGTCAAATTTGAGTTTTTAGGGGTCAAAAATCGGTAAAAACGACTAAAATTGCCAATAATTATTGATATAAAATCACTTGAAAGTTGTGGAAGGGTGAGTAAACACAGAAAAACACCATTTCAGTTGTTTTTCATGCAGAATTGGGGTCAAATTTGGATTTTTGGGGGTAGAGATTTGGTATTAAGATCAGAAATCAATATTATTTATCTGACGTTGTGTGGGAAGTGATACAGGACAGAAGGAGGGACCATTTCGTTGATAAAAATATTTTTCTCAGAAAAGAGTTCGTCAAATTTGACTTTGGGTCAGAAATCGGTAAAAATGGCTAAGTTCACGAAACATTATAATTTTACGAAAAGTGCTATTGCTAGCACGAATATTTCTTTGAAAATTCGCTCTCATAGCCATACTGAATGACTGTAACTTGATTTTTTTTTCTCGATAAATTTGTATGTAACATATAACTAGTACCTATGTATGTTAACAGATTGGGTGATCACATTAAATTGGGTGAGCTCCAGAAAAATTTAACCAGATTAACTGCAATGATTTCCTGTTGGGTACCTTTCGGGTGGGTAAGGAAAATATTAGGGTCAGGTATTCACAAGGAAGTCAGCGCTCAAAAACCGTATTTTGCAATACCTGTGACTAATACTCATCAAACGGGTTCATCATCAAACATAAGGTGGGTTTTAAATGAATGAAAGAGTGATTGACTGAAAAACGCTGCTCATTACCACACAACGGTTTATTAATTCCCTGTATAGATGTCCCTTCTGATTATATCACTGTTTTCGGTGGTCATACCTTCCCTCGTGCTCCCCCCAGGAAAGCCCTAAATCGAGTACTAGAGCCGGCCGGGGAAATACAGTTTCATAAATATGCGGTGGATTCGAAAATTCTATTGTGAGATGATGGTGATTGTCTTAATCTAACAGTTCGTGAGGTAACCTATCTGTACAAATATATGGTTTGAATGAAATCTGGCAAACGAATGAAGTTACATTTTTCGTTTCTAACGAACACAATTATGCAAGATCGCAACTTGTTCAAAAATTAAAAACTTGTTTAGTTGATCCCTACAGCTACAATTAATTATTACATATTACTTGTTATTCATGAAGCATAACGTTTCTTCAAGTTACAAACGTACTTATCGACAAGATCCAAACAATCATTCTTCTGATGAAATAATATCGCAGAACAACCAACTTGATTTCATACAGCCATGCTTGATTATGATCAGGTGTTCCCTAGCAATGGTATCTGGGCTGGATGTATACCCTTTCATTCACGATCGTGTTGACGAAGCTTTCCTGTGAAACTTCAGGGCGTTACTGTTCGAGATCAATTTATAAATGTCATAAAAACCATGGTACCCTTCTATTGAAAGTTTTCGAGCTACGGCGTTCTGGAAAGTTCAACCTTAATTTGTCACCCCTTAGAGATTTTTCTTCCCCTTAGAGGTCACTGGCAGTAACTCGAGCTTCGCGAACCAACCAGACCCCAAACGGAACCTACATACCAAATTTCACTAATTTTGTTCATGGTAACTAAGGAAAGTGCGAAGTACGGCGTCCATTTTCCGATTCTACGTATCTTGAAACAGAAACCATCAAATTTTGAGGAGGGAGGGTTAAAAAAAAAATTTCGTGCTCGATTCCAAAGGCTCATTATTGAAAATAAATAACTAGAAGGCGTCTAGATTTGAATAATATAGTTTAGAAATAAAGAAACTTTCTCCTCAGCATTTTTATGGTAATCACCGTAATCCCTGTTCTGAATTGGCTGACCACTATTTCATTAAACCATCGTATTTAGCCGATGCTGTTATATTTATTCTAAGACTGCTTTCAGTTTCTCACCTAAGGTTCCCAACTGTTGCTTCTTGTTTGGCTTGGCCATTTCTTGATTTGTTAAAACTTATTAATAATACAATTAATTAATTGTTACCTATATTACATTTATTATACATGCTGGAGTTTTGTTATGTAGCTGTCTTTGTTCCAGAAGAAACTATTCTTCTTAATGCACCAATTATTTTAAATTATATTATTCACTTACGAGTAATAAGGCGGGTTTTCTTTTTCATCATATGTACAATAAAAATAAAGTTAAAAAAGACAACTCTGGGACACACCATATAAACAATCACGTGATGGATTGAGGAAATCCTGGATACGAGGAACCTATAACGAATCTGATCGGAGTAATATAATGAATCCATATTGGCGCTTTGAGTCGAAAAGGACCGTTCTGGTGGAGTTTCGTTGTTGAAAGGGGGGAGGGGCTCACTCAATTTTCATCAGAGGACGGGAGTTTCGTATTACGTTGTTACACCGCAAGGTTTTACTTCCTCAGCGGTTGAGTTGGCCCATGAAACGAAACAAGGTGACTGTCGTCAGCAGTTAATACGATCACGTTCCGGACCCTCACCCCGAACCCACTTGAAGGTGTCAGCTTCACTCATCCTCTCGATTGCTTTAAGGTTTCGCCTTTCACTTCCCTTCACTCCGCCCTTCACCCGCTACTTTGCGTACTTTTAATGAGCCGCTCAACTTTTCAAGAGTAGTTGACTGAGTTAACTCGCGATGTAACGTCATTCGTGGAAACAACTCCTCCCCCCAACTCGCCAAACTCCAAAGAATGTCTAGAAATCACGTTGAAAGTGGTTTTCGGACCATGCTCACAACTTTGAGATGAGCGGATTATGGAATAACGTAACGACTCTATCTACAGCATTATCAAACACTTTCCACCGATGTCAACAAAAACAACGGTGAAAAATCTTGAGGTAAAAATCAGTTACTCTCTAAACGTTTTTGTTTTCTCAGAAAATATACTGGTTTATTATACTAATTACTACCATCCCTAGTTTTCGTTACTTAGACGAAATTTATGCAGGAGGAACTTTAAATTTAAAAAACTAATTTTTTAATAGGATTTGTAGGTATTGAAGGATTTTTGAAAACTCACGTAAGTATTTCCCTAAAATGCGCCAAAATATATAGGATATATTCGCCATTCTTCTAGCTAACCATGGAGCAACTGACTCCAACCTGGAGAAAACCTGAAATGTACGACATTTTGGAATTTTCTCGAACATCTATACTATACTGGGTTATCGTGGCAGTCTGCATGGATTGCTCAATTAAATTGTTTATAGTGGATATCGGGGAGAGAGATGATTTGTTGTGCCGAGTCGGCGGAAATGAAAGTGATGCGATACACCTGAGCGTCTTTATTAACCCCCAGTTCTGGAGTCGGAGCGACCTAACCCTAGCGCTACTCCATAGTTCCTTCCACACCGTCATGAAGATGAATGGTTCCCGATTGTCATCACTAATCCACCCCCAGCCTCAAGCTCCAACAACTTCGCCTGCCTTCCTCTTATTTCGTTACCAACACTTGTTTCCTCGTTGGTCCTGTCGAGATTATTCCGAGTGACGTTGGTATTTGAGTGAAGTCTAAATTACGGAGCGGCCTCCCCCGAAAGAAAAATCGGCGAATTTAGGGAGTTACGTACGTTTACTGATGCGATCGAGGTCGGTTGCGACGAATCCTATTGGCGGTATGCTGATGACGTCACGGCAAAAACCAACTTGAACGCTAAGGGCCGGTTTTTAATCAGCGTTTACTTATTAAACACCGATGTCGGGTTTCACCGAACTCGTTTGAGCTAGCGACGACGGACTCATCCGGAAGGTATGGTAATAGAACTCGTTTAAGATAAATCAGTGATCAGAAGAGACAAATCGACGATCAAAACTTACCAGCCGATTTCGGGTGGTCAGCGTCCTAAATCAACGATTAACGATTAACCAAAATTTATCAACACATGAACATAACCGACTCATACGAGTACTAGAAGAGTACCGCCACGTATTTCTGGAAAAGGACGAATATTTCAGCATCGCAGATGTACCACTTGCAAAACTAATTTTAAAGAATCTACAACCAGTTCAGTGTCAATAATTTAGACGAAATGAGCATGAAGAGACTATTTTGGAAAATGAACTACAAAAGTTAAAGCTAAAGTTAAAAGTTAAGGAAGTGGGAATAATTGAAGAACCGCAATCAGAATATTCGACACCAATATTTTTGACCAAGAAACCAGTAACAGACGCAGAGTATCGAATTTTACTGGACTATCTCACGGTCAATGAATGTTTATATATATACCCAAAAGTAATTCACCAACAGCTGAGCAAATACTAGCCAGCCTGAATAAAGCAAAATACATTACAAGAGTATATCAATCTAACGCCTACATTTTTGTTCCACTCACCGCCACATAACCGCATTTTATGGACCAACAGGAGTTAAATTATATCAATACAAACCCTTAACTATGGGCCTCGCAGTAAGCAGTTATCATTTTCACGAAGTGACCCAATATGTGTTTCTATGTTGTTACTATTTTGAGTGTTTAGTTTAGTTTAGGGACAGTTTAGGAGGGATATTGACAGCCTAATTTCATGCTCAGCCAAGTAATCAACTAGACTGAATGATTTATTTTTGAAAGTAGAGTTTGGCAAGAGATTATATGTATTTCACTTTATGCACAATCTTATTTTTTTTATTTATGTTTATGAAATGGAAAAGAGTCGATGACGTTACCGTGTAGTAGCGTTTCAAGTTTTCCTAACACCGAAAAAAAATGTTATTGAAAAATACATGTTGTTCGATAGCATTCATGTAGTAGAAGGAGAATAAGGGTGCGCGGCCAAACCTTTCCCCCACCACGATGCCATCGCTGAGCCCATATCCATAGTGCACGTCACATGTTTCAAGTAGTTAGTTTCGGAAACCAGGTAAAATAATATCGTTTACCTTGCGGATAGCTATTTCTATGAACTGAAGTACGAGTTTTGGAGTTTGATTGTAGACTGGAGCGAGTGGAATATGAGAAACAGCGTGGGTTGGTCGGATTTCTATTGGAACGAATAAAAAAATGCAAAATATAGAACTAAGGTGTTTGAATCGGGCGAGCAACTACGCGGACGCCAACTCAATGTTGGGCTCGTAAACTGTTAACGTCAAGCCAATCAAGACCCAGGCTGAGGACTCCGGTTTTTCAAATCATAATTATGATCTTTCCTTTCAAAAAATGATGGACACCTATTTCCAGTGAATGAATGATCCTCATTTTCATTAACGTGAAAGCTCAAGCCGAGTTCGCTGTTATGTTTTATCTCCTGCGTTTTTTATAAAATTATTGGAGAAATTCCTGCTTTTTTTCGTTGTTTTGAACAAAGATCTCCTCCGCACGCCACGTATTGAAAAAAATAAAAATACTATTTGAAACGACTGAAACATCATTTTTTCTGAGAACTGTTTGCACCATTAGTCGACACACCTTGTTCAAATCGAAGTTTTTATTTCGAACAAAGAATCTAATACTTCAGTAGGTAACTGTAAATAAATATTTATCACCACTGAAGAATCAGCCTTGACTCGAATAACATTATTGTTACTTAATATTATTATTCAAAATCACATTCAGGTTGAATCAGTGGGACATAAAAGTAAACTAATTATTTTCTATTCTAGTGCTCAAAATATGTAGAAAAGAATTAATATTATAAGAAATAATACATTGACATTTTACGAATAAATATTTCCGAGTAAATTATATCGAAAACGCACGAGAATGAATCAGATGATTTCAGGAGTTGTTCCAGTTGTCGGTGCTCCCGTCCACTACTGAAAAATGGGTGGAATAATATTGTACCATAAGTCGAAACCACGAAACAACAATAATTTCATGAATTCAAAGTGAACAAACAAACGGCTTATAAGTGTTCTATAACTAATCAATAACATGATATAAACAAAAGGACCATAAATATATCTAAAAAATAATAATAAAGCTAAAAAAGCTGATCTAACTTGAGGCTTGTTAACCAGAACACTAAGGAAACAGCTGGTGTTCGATGAGGCTGCGAACCGCCCTCGTTGGCTGCGAACCGCCCTCGTTTCCATGACGTAAATTAAAATTTGGCTCAAATTCTAATTTTCTCACTTTTATTGGCGGTATCGGCTACTGTTGCTTTCACCTCAATACCAAAGATAATACCTTTAATATGAGAGAATATGGAACATTCACTGGAATTGGTCTTTCTAGAATAAAATTGCAAATTTCCGACGAAGGTATAGGTTGGTACTTACTGATCGCTCATGGACGATTGTCTCCGCTTCAAGTTTTAGCCTTGGAAAAACCGGGTTAATTAGAACCAACAGAACCTTGGAATCGGTTGCCAGTTCGTAGCATTCCAACTGCTTGGATAGGATGCGAGGAAATTACAGCGTCTTTCCGTGGATTTGCTTGATTCCGAATTCCTCTCTCTATTGTAGTTCGTTACAATTTGATCTCGAAGCTCCCATCGGAGACAATTTATTAAGGGGCTGGGAAAGGGGGGTAGGAATGAGCCAACTTCTCCAGAAGCAAACACAATAATTGAAGGAAGTACTTCCAGTGGAGCTCCCAACCAGTTATTGTTTGGAATGAGAAACACTAGAAAGTTATTACGAAGAGCGATGGAAAGACCCCTGGACGCCAGCTGAGTTTGATTGTCATTCTATGGACCTTCCTTTAATGAGTAAAATGTAGCCAACAGCTTTTGGATTCTACTTGTATCGAATGTTGTGAATGAGTTCACGCAAGTGAAGGTTGATTTGACCGACAAGCTATCATGTTAACATCGAATTGCGCTTTTACAAGTTAGTTGTGTGTGTTCGATCGGATTACTCATAATGTATATATAAGTGGTTGCACAAGAGTGAGGCTAACTACCTACTATCTTGAACACAATTTCGATACTGTTTTGTCCGGACAGCAAATCGAAAAACTACAGGAATTGCTTCTATAAAGTATTTGCAATAAAGCACCTCTCATTTAATTTTTTTAAACCATCTTATTACTTCATAGTCACGTAGCAGCAGCCTCGTAACATTTCTTGAAGGAAGAAACTTGTCGTCCTTGAAAATCGAGATTTCCACTCGCCTTTTGCGTTTTAGACCTTTTTGAACAAATTTAGTTCCGTTTCTGTACAACAACTGTAGTAAAGCATTAGCTGAAAAGAGCTGAAATTCCGTTGGTAGACGCGGATTGGGCATTAGATGGTTGAGACCTTGGTTAAATTCAACTTGGTTAACTGTAACTTGGTTAAATTCAATTCTAACACCAGTAGCAGACCTTTAACAGGAACCCGATTAAAAAGACAAGTCTTAACTAAATCAGGCTTCCTCGAGATTCTCATGCGTGCTTGCGTCAGCTAATGTTCAAACGTGTTTTACAGGCAAAATGGGGTTTCCACCACCTTTACTTTACGAAGAGGTTGGCGTGAAATGAAGAATACGTCGGCCCTTTTGCCTTTTGTCTCCGACCGATATTTCGACGTTCATCTCTCCGCTAACACGATAATGGTCCACTTTGTAACTGTATAGACGAGAGCAACGCGTTATCTAGCTCGCCCCCTCCCCCCTTCATCTGCCACCTTCTACGGTGATGACGACTACGAATATTGCTCCGGCTGGGAAATTAATAGCGAAAGGCTTTTTGTCCGGGTATGCAGCCCGTGGGTTCTCCGCGCGGTGTAAAATGTGAATTGCGGCACTTTCCGCACTGGGTGCAGTGAAAACGGTGGATAGGCGTGTCAGAGGAGGGGAGCGAGCGAGTGCTAGATCCGGCGATAACTCGACCACGTCACCGCGTTAACCAAGGCCTTTTGTTCTCCAAACGTAAGTGGCGAAGTATATTATCTCTGTCTCATTCATACAAAACCGACCGCGGTGGGGAAGGAGCAATCGCACGATTCGAAAATGATGTTGGGAGTCGAGAGCCCTTTGGAATGAGGCATTCAGGTTTCCAACCGTCTGTATGCTCTCCCTTAACCAACATTAATCATTCCCTGGCAACAAGTTGTTATAAGTTTATATCACTCGCGTTCGTCCTTCCAAGAATCTCACTACGTAAGCTATTAATTCCATTCAAAGGGCCGATGAATCCTGATTGAATGTCGTGATCTTTTTCCAGAGCAAGCGTGCATGTTCAAATATCATCAGTTCTCGTGATCCTATGTCACGGAGACCCCCAGCACTCGCCATTTGTGCAAGTGAAATGGTGAGGTTCGTTTCGTTAGCTGTGAGATTTTCTGACGGTTAGCTGCCTCCTAGGAAACAGTAGGAAATCTTCGGTGATTCTACGCATCTGCAACGGATGCCACCCTGCATAGGACTGAATAACAGTTTGAAAACAGCAGGACAGTGCAGGGCAGTGCGAATGGCTTTGTATCGAAAAATAACTGCTACCGCCAGATTTAAATGACGTCCACACAATCCGTTTTCCGCAACTCTGGGTACCTTCATGCAGAGATGGGCATATTCATATTCGTAAATACGAATATGAATATATTCACACGACGTATTTTCTATGAATACGAATATATTCATAGTTACGCGTGTAAATATGAATATATTCATATTTACGCGTGTAAATATGAATACGAATGTATTCATATTCACTCGAATTTCGTGTGAATATGGTAGATATATGATGGTATTAACTCGAATTTCATGTGAATATGGTAGACATATGATGGTATTTAGTCGAATTTCAAGTGAATATGATAGGAATATGTTCATATCCACACAAATTGTCGGTAAATATGGTGGATATATGATGGTATTCTCTTGAATTTTATGTGAATACGGTACAAATTTGTTCATATTCACACGAATTTCGTATAAATATGGTAGAAATAAATGGTATTCACTCAAATATCATGTGAATTTGATAGGAATATGTTCTTATTCATACAAATTACGTATGAATATGATAGAATAAAATGGTATTCAAGCGAATTTCATGTGAATATGATAGGAATATGTTCATATTCACACGAATTTCGTCTAAATATGGTAGAAATATAATGGTATTCACTCAAATATCATGTGAATTTGATAGGAATATGTTCATTTTCATACAAATTTCGTGTGAATATGGTAGAAATAAAATGGTATTCAAGCGAATTTCATGTGAATATGATAGGAATATCTGCAACTCACACGAATTTCGTGTAAATATGGCAGAAATATAATGGTATTCACTCGAATTTCATGTGAATATGGTACGAATATGTTCATATGCACACGAATTTCGTGTTAACATGGTAGAAATATAATCGTATTTCCCCGAATTTCATGTGAATATGGTAGGAACATGTTCATATTTACACAATTTCGTGTAAATATGGTGGATATATATAATGGTATATCCTCGAATTTCATGTGAATATGGTAGGATTATGTTCATATTCACACGAATTTCGAGTAAATACAATACAATAAATTCAGTAGAAATAGTGTGCTCATGTTTTGGAGGAAAACACAAAGAATGTGATCACAAAGCTTCCGCTGTTTTAGTAGACTCGGAAGGAAAATTATTAGGTAGCAGCTACGGTGTTTTCAGTCCAAGTACAAAAGAGAAACTATGAAACTCCCACGTACATAGGAGCCGAGGGATGAATTCAGTAAACTCTTAATATTCAGTTCAACTTTACTTCAGTAAATACGTGTATTTGTGCATTATATTGAAGTTCATGATAGCAAAAGTATTTTGCTGTTATTTAATATGTAAATACTTATCTGTCCCCCCCTCCCCCCCCTTATGGCTACGGCATACCCTAGGAGGTTACTAGAATCTGCGTGGAGCGCACTACTGAGCTGTCCTACAGGGGCAGGGGGTAACCAAATTCATCTAGTTCCTTCAATTAAAAGACACCCTGGGTAGGGCAGGTAACGACCCGTTTACCCAGACTTCAGCCACCGAGGCGGTAGTATGCTAAGGCTTTGAGGGCCAGTGCACTGATGGATAGTATCCGTAAGCAAATGCTCAATAGGACCTGGAAACTTATGGGAAATCTTGGTACCTAGCGCTATAATTAATCTACCCTGCTGATGGAGTTGGTCTATCTTTCAACCGCTTGGCCTATAAATCTGACAGTCATATTAGCGCGGGGGGCAAATCACATCCTAGAATATTATTAGGAAACGATCTATGAAAAAAATTAGAACTAAACCCGAAAGATACCTGCCCTATATGCACCTTCAACCAATCTCATCTACCTTTTCCTGGCTTGCCATATGCTGACATCCGCTCGAATTAAATGTATTCATGTAAATGTTTTTGTTAAATGTAAATCATTTGTTGTACGTATGTTTGGAATGCCAGTTTATGGCCAAACATAAGGATTTAAAACCAAATATAGGTGAACTTTTGTTAAGGGTACGTTGTGAAAGTATAATTTGAACTGTACAGGCCAGAGGACGCAATAAGCAAAAGTTCGATGTGCAATGCAGCTCAAAACGAGGATACTTATCACTTCCTTTGCAGGTGCCCGATTCTGTCCGAATTCAGACACAAATATTTCGGCAAGGGATTTTTAGAAGGGCTAGAAGTTATAGTCATGTTGAATCGTTCCACACGCAATATAATGTCGATCTACAATTTCGTGAGAGATGCGAGGACCTACAGAAATTCCCTAGTTAGCGAATTAAGTTGGTAGTAGCTACCAACCTGAATAATATTTTAATGTGCCTGGTCGAAACTCTGTATTTGTATTGAATGTAGTGAGTCTAATAGTTATAATAGGTTATAGCTACTCCTATTATGTCAGTTCAGCAGATTATAGTTTTGGATAAATTACAGTTAATATAGAATGTAATCATTAGGAACCTGTAACTTTATACCTTTATTATATTATAGTACAAATGCATCCAGTATTTTAAAAGGGGGTGGGATTAATTTGTTGTAGATGAGGTTATTTTTGGTTTTCATACCGGCACATCCGCATTCATGGCAAAAGCCAAGTACTATGGTTTTATACTTTTTTATTCTTTGTAGTGTACAATTTTCTTTCAATAAAAACATCTTGTTCTTCTTCTTCCTCTGGTCGAGACACCATGGCTACCCGGTTTTCAACTCCAAAGGATTTACCTACTGCAAATCTGTAATTTTCCAATCCTACCTTCCTAAAAGAAGGCTATGAGACAATGAATTTGTTTTTATCGGTGTAGCTATGAGATATAAACGTTGGTAGATTTATTTTATCTGTTGTCATTAAAAGGTGCGTATACACCATTATGAGGCAACCGCACAGGCGAGGCGAGGCTGAACCCACGCCTCGCGCGTACACTCGCACGGCTTTTGCATACGCTGAACGAGCAACCGAACGAGGCAGCATTCGTTTTTGGCCAGTTCGAATTTCTCTGAAGTACCGAAACCCCACGGATGGCGTGCATTCTGCCTCGGGCCGTTCGGCGAACGCCCGAATGTACTTAGCCTCGCCTCCGCAACACGTCCCCCACCTGTATACTCGCCTGGCCTCGGCCTGTTCGTGTGACTCCCTCGTATTGGAGTTTACCTACCCGGCTTTACACATGTAATATACGGCTACTAATTTCGTACCATACGATTTTGTAATTTTTGTTGTGCTATGGAGTAAGCTTCTTTTCCTACATTTTTATCTTTGCTACCTCGAAGAAATAATTTTGTATACAGATCGATACCAAATTTCAGTGCTGAGCGCTTCGGGACCCCACCCGGCACTTCGTGTCATTTTTTCACTCAGTATTTGGTGAGGGGGGGGGGGGGGAGGTGGGTTCACCATCAAGTACCCGATACAGGTACTGAAAGCTGTTATAGGCAAGTGAGAACCAAATAGGTAGGTACTATTACAATTGAATTATAAAGCATGCCATATTATTCTCTAAGGCTGGAACCACATAACCTGAAGATCTGGCTTGCGTAGTAGTGGTTAGTTTCTACGAGTAAGTAATGTGAATGCCTGAAAATGAGGAGTGAAATGTCTGACTCAGCCTGGTTGCTTATTAATAATTTATATTTTGTTCAGTTATCATCAGCAGCGGTTGTTGTATCGCGGGAAATATCGTTACGAGGGACGAAGAGACCATAGTCCCATTTAATTTCTACATCAACCGCCCACCCTCTCGAAGATGATAAACCTTGCTCCCTTGTTTCCCTCTCTATTGTGCAACTTCAGATTATTTCCGAGCTGTTGCTCTCCCCTCGACGATTCTCTTTTTAATCCGCAAGTACAACGCAAATAGGACAACTGACACTTTTCCCAGGGTTTCGATCGTACGTAATTTATATTTAGGGTAAACGGTGAATGCATCTGGCTCTCAAAAGATGTTTATATACCTACTGAAGATTTTCTAATAACAGTTTTATTCTTTCCAATACCGCTAATAGAAATTTATTGAGTAAATCTGATGTTGATGATTCAATTTTGTAATCATTGGTTGAAAGACACTATCCATTAAAATATTTCTCTCTAGAAGTAACAAGATTATAAATAAAACTAGCTGAATCACCCGTGCGTTGCACAGTATAGTGAATGTGGAGAATACGGATAACACCAAAGAACTCATGAATTGGGAATTGGTCTATTATTTTCTGTAAGAAGCATCTATTTTGTTATAAACATGGAGCATGTCAATATGAATGAATGTTTGAAGTAGCGTAGGTACCCACTTCAACTCATGCTTATCCAATAAAATGGGTAGGTATATCAACACTTTTGCCCCAAAACTTTATTGTTATTCAAAGATGATTGTTGCGCCAAACTATCTACTTCCCCCTTTTTTTATGTTTATGACGACTACGCAATGATGATTTCCGACAATGTAATTCAATTTTTCGCTAAAAAAGAAAAAAAACTCAATCTTAGACCTTTCTCAAGAGTGGCTATTGAAAGTCTATTTCTGTCTTGGGTCACCGTCTAACACCATCTCTGGTAAATTTGGAGTGTTTTAGCAATTTGAAATTATTTTTGGTGATATTTGAACTACCTACAAAAATTAGAATTTGCCCTATTTTTGTCATGTAAAATATGTTGACTGTTGCAGTAACAGTTTTGTACCCTGAGTCGCTACTCTGTAACACGTGTTGGGAACCCTTGCTGATGAGGTGACATGTGTAGCGGCTTGGGCACAGTACCTACTCGTATTTGCCTAGCGGCGATGGTTCATTGTTTCCTCGACTCGCATCCAGAATCATGTAATTTTTCAGTGCATTTTGCTTCCGAGACTACCAAGGCCTTGTGATCACAAATTGAAGGAAAACTCTAGACCCTGTTGTCCTCCAGAATTATAATTTCCTCTCGCGTTTTGCGTTGTAGACCTTTCTGAACAAATTTGGTTCGGTGCCTGCCAGCCTTTATGTCTGTGTCCGCCCTTCTTTGTAACCGCATAACATACACGATACAATGGTCGTACCTAATGAGCTGAAACTTGGAAAGTTGGTGCGGGTTTGGCCCCAGATGGTCTCATATGAATTTCATCAAAATCGGAGTGGTTTTTTTCTGCGCATTCGCAAATATGAAATCCTTGTAACACGCATAACACGTGAGAATGTTCGTATAGTGTAAATAAATTATTTAACCATTTGCTATTGAGCTGGTATGACGATTGCTCCAGTTTTCATCCATGTAGGAACATTCATAGTATTTAGTCTGGCTGTCTGTATGTAAATGGCGGGAGCTCTTGGTGGGAGGTATAAAAGAAGGACAGCATATCAAGGGGGGTCTGCTGCCGCTGTCGCTACCACCGTCATTACCTTCCCGCCTAATTTAGATCCCTAAGAAGGAAGATCTGTGCATTTAGTTTTTAAGGAAGTTGGGACATTCTATGTTTTCAAATCAGTTGTCTAGCTTTCCTTATACATGGGGTCGTTTAATACATCGATTACATGCACAGATTATGTTCATTATGAATAAAATAAATTCATTCCTATTCCAAACTCCACTTCATGCATTAATATATACAAATATAATGCACTAGTTTAAGGCTCAACCACCCAAATGATGTTGAATGATTGTACTTATGATCATATTATGGATACAAAGAAGCTTTGTGCAACAGCTTGGCCGACTTTTTCTAGCCCTGGGAGTTTTTTTTTTCTTCTGCAGTAGAGGAATTTTAATAGGAATACAGTACCAAAAGTGCTTGTTCAGGATAGGCGATAACTGCCCCTTCGGTCTCATCATTTGGTTCAAGGCCAGGGTTGTAACGCGACCTGGGGTTGGCAGAGAATCGTTTCCGACGATTTTTCAACAGTTTTTTTCTTGTTATGGTTACCACGCGTTATTCACAGAAGCCCCCAGTAACCTTTGAAAAATCGCCAAAAGCCGAGCTTACGTCGCTGGAGCTTGAATCGGTTTCACATCGGTGTACGGAAATTCGTTGTATTCAACTTCTCTTTTATACGAGGTCGGTACGAATTGTTGAATATTTGAGTATCAGCTTCTTCTCGAGTGACTGTGAAAGTTAATAAGCTTTTAGGTACCTACCTGTAGGAACGACTATTATGCAGTAAAATGTTTATAATGGACTCCAGGGGATTGAAAGTTCTTCTCTATTATATCCGGTTTTTAATATACAAATACATTTATGGATTGTCCACTACAGACGATATTGTACCGTCTGTAATTGACAATCCACATTTCTCTTTAAGAGGAATAAATAATGTTTGAAAAACTTAATTTTACATGTTATCTATTAGTTATAGGTACACTATGCAAAATACGAACAAAAAGTGGGTCATCAGGTCATGTTCACTCGTCCCGAGATGACAGATGATGCTCAATTAACCATTAAACAAGTTGACTGAACAACTGTTATTGACAGACCGACGTACCTAGGAAGTAGAATTGAAACACTGAAGCCATCGTGTTTAATAAGATGGAAACTGTAAGCATTTATTTGCGGATTTCTCAAATTACCGTCAGGTGAATGAAAGTTAGTTTTTTGGGCATCGTTTCAGAATAATTTTACTCTATTATCAAGCCAATTTCGGGAGCAGGGGAACTTGACTGACAGTTCACATGGCAAGTTCTGGTTTCGGAAAACGATAAGTAAATATAATCCCTCCAAAAAAACAACCCTGTTATAAAAATGTACCTGCCAAGAAAACCTCATCAGCCACAAAAAGGATTGATACCCATTTTGCCCGCCAAAATGGCATAATCATAGGTGCACACCTCACTCTTGGATGTGCATTTGTGCATATAGAAACCTGTTCCTTTCCCCTCTGTTGGATATGTGTGTAGAAACCTGTTCCTTCCCCCCAAGCCGTGAAATTTCTTTCAACGCTGTTTGGCGGGGACTTTTCGCCTGGGGACCAAAAAGTTGCTCGCCGAACAGCTTGAAAGAAATCATGGTTTGAGGGGAAGGAACAGGTTTCTGTACACATATTCAAGAGAGGAGGAAGGAACATGATTATATATGCGCATCCAAGAGCGAGGTGCGAAGCACCATTCATGCTATTTTGGTGGGCAATATATCAATCCTTTTTGCGGCTGAGGAGGTTTTTAAATTTTTACAGAAGGGTTCGTTTGTGTGCGGGGGGGGGGGGGGGGGGGTACACCAACAAATTTTATCTCGGTAGGTCCCATTTACCTAAAGAAAAAAAAATTTCGACCGATCGAGTTCAGATTTTTAACACTTCCTCAGGGAGCCCCAGTGAACAAGTGCGCCAAACTTCAGCTCTTATTAAAACCCCTTCTAATGCACTCCTCGAAAATGCACCTCCCTCACCTCCTTCCCCCGCACATTGGAGGGGGGGGGGGGAATGTGAGGGCGACAAAATGCACAAAAAGCACTTCCTTGGAGCATAACGAACGTGTATCAAAAATTTCAGCATGATCCGTTATATGTCATAGTTTCAAACAAGAACACGAAGAAGAAGTAGACAAACTTGAAAAGCAGCGTTTTTCAAACTTATATAACTTAGGTCCAAAGGGTTAAAATTTGGTAGAAGCCCTCAGGGGCTCTTCGAGAATCGGTGTACGAAATATCAACACCGGTAACCCCCGGTGGGCCGAGTTACGGGCGGTAAAAAAACTCAAATTGTTCTGTTGTGTAAACAGAACAATTCTTGGTCGCTCTGGAGTTAGGCATTCGGTTTTCTCGGCGGGCGGAACGCTCCCGTGTCCCAAGATATAAATTATAGTTCTGGTACTGGTAGGAAATCGTTAACCACGACCTCTATCAGTGTCTCCGTACGCATCTTCCTCAATCGATTGGACACAGTACAAACGCCGAGCAAAATAGGCACTTTTGTTCCCTCCTATTTTGATTTGGCCGCTTCTTTGACAGGGCTGTGAATCGTTTCGTTTGCTGAAGAACTCGGAGGCCTATTGCCCCGGCGATTGCCCCCTGCTCCGAGCCCTTCACTTCTTCGACGATAAACGTCCCCTTTGTTGCCCCCTTATCGCCTTCCCAAGTTGCCCACTCAGTTGGGCTGCCTCTTCTCACAGGTGGGGAACGGTGGCAGGGGGATCTTACCAAACTCTCTTTTCAGGCAATCACGGAATTCATGAAGCATTTACGCTCTCTAACTATACATTCCCTACTGCGAACGGGGTATTTTTACAAATTTTTTTACACTTTTTTGTTACTATTTACTATTCCTGCTTGTAGCTAACGAAAAACAGATCAATTTTCCTTGAAAAGATTAAATTAAAAAGGGGGTGGGGGACCAGTAGGGATCGGGAGCACTGAAAAATGCTATAGGTGGCCTATGAGTATCTGAGCCTCCAGACTCAGGTGGATAGTGGAATACAACTTGAAACTAGGAGTATAGTATCCATACTATAAGAAGACGACGACAGTTAACGTTTAATCAGTAAAAACCAGCAAAGGACTGTCTACAGAACGGAGATTTTAAAAATGAGGTTGAATGATACATCAAGGTAAGGTGGATGGACGTGGACATTATCGACCTCACAAAAGTGAAGGATCGGTCATGATACTGATGGATCAGCACTTATAGCATCCGCTTCCATTTCATTAGGTTGGAAGTTGCTGTTTCTTTTCATCTGTTACCTATCTTGGTTGTTGTCAGAGCACCTATTTTCAGATCAAGAATCAGTGCAGTGTTTGGGACCCAAAATTTAGGATTATAAATAATGAAAATAACCCGAAAATGAGAGAGAAAATAACTAATATATATTTGTGGGTCGAAAATTTCTTTCAATTGGTTAAAATTCCAAACAATCACACAAAAGTTACGGGCATGGTTCTTTTGTTAAACGCCCGCTTGTCATGCCGCATCACAGGAACTTCATTCTCTTGCTGCATTTTTTGCCAGCTTATTTTCCTTGAGGTGACTTTTAATGGATCTGTCAACATGGATGTGTCAACGATTGACAATCAGCACTAAGCAGCATCTTGGACATGACGGGTCAAGTCATGGGTCAAGTGAGGGACCGAGATTAGCCATAATTGAACAAATTTTTTTGAACAGCTTCTGAAGGAAATTATGACGATGGAAGACCATAACGTCGGAATAAGAAAAAAACATGGTGTAGTGTCAAATAGAGAATCACCTGAATATACTTAGGGAGATAACCATTTGAAACAACTGTTGATGCCTCAAAATTAATAACCCGCTGGCCAATGTGACAGCCAAAATTGGGCTAACACAAATATACGAAAAGGAATAGGAAGAGATAACCATTTGAAAAATTCTTTTTCTGAGCCACCTTCCGTAGGGAGGTCGGCATAGGTAGGTACTTCTTTAGTGACAATGAACGATAGTTCGTTCTATTCCGAGTTTTTTAGTAATTGTAAATATAATCATCTCATCTCTGTCAAAGCATTATATACCTACCCCTTTCTCGAGGTTGTTAATTATTTTGAAATTGAAAACCTTCACTTTCATCAGGCAGACCTCGAACCGAGAAAGAGATTCTTGGAGTCGATCGATTAAACCTCAATATCCGATTTAAATACCACCAGGGTGTTGTGTTTTGGTGTAGCTAGGGAAAATGACCTTATAACCTCTTATAACAATATTAACCTTATGATATCAATAACCGCCGCCTCTTGGAGCGCGTTTTGAAGGCTTTACATTATCCTTCTTCCAATAACCACGAAGTGCGAAATGGACTTATTGAAATGGACTGGAAATTTTAGGCCTGAAAAAAAGGCCCATGTGTGTCGCATAGATTTCACTGCCTAAATGTCGCATAATGGTGATGATAATTATTACTTATAATATTATTACCACCATAATGTGACGTTTAGACGTGTACCTACACGAAATCTATGAGACAGCAACCGGCAGCATTCTTCCATTGTTAACATGTATCATGTTTTAGCCCTGGGGTACTAGCATTTTTTGCGAGTCGATTTTGCGCGTCAATTTTGAGCGTCAAATTTGAGCGTCAATTTTAAGCGTCAAATTTTTTCGCGCACAATGCATAGTGGTTTTCACGTACAACCGAGTAGTTGCTAGGGAAATGAAACTTCTTTCATTTTCATCGGACAAAAATCGTTTTCCATTCGTTGGAAAGCTCTTGATTTATCACGAATTTATTTCGTATTTGTTCTTGGTATTTATTTCCTAGTTTCATACTATAACTATATAAATGAATGTTATAAATGGATAGTAAACAATGACGCTTGTTTGGTTGTCACGTTTTAACATGTATCATCTATGGTGCTCAAGAAATGTAGACAAGACATCGTCAGAAGAAACGAGCACATACGTTTCAAGTATTCGATTTCTACCTAGCCTTCACTTTTCGAGTTAATAACATGATACATGGTTGCAATTTTTGGTTCTTAAACATAAATAAATTTCAGGTTTCGCTACATTTTTGAGTTGTTTATCGCATCTTTCGCAATTCATTCGTTCTCCCGTCCTTCTTTAATGGATTGAAGCCGACGTTTTCTGTACATGATAAATTTAAGTTACTTCGTTGGATATGGTGTCATTAGCTGTGTGACATGCTATTTCATTCCCTATGCACTTGGTTTATTATTTTATGTATTCGCTCAACAAAAAATTGTTACCTCACCCACTCAAATGTTTCTCTTTTACGTTTCAAGGTTCGTAGATTCAGAAATATGGAAAACGATACGTCACAAGCTCATGCTCACTAAAACCTCAAAAAACCTCGAAAACCCCTACTTATACACCAATTTTTACCCCATAACATCCCTTGGTGTATTCCGATAGGGCTGCCGAGCTTCGGAGCACAACAACTAGCCCAAATATGTTCCGAAATTGGGACCCAAACTACGTGCAGAACAGCGAAGATTTTAGACCACAAGTCAACGTAAATTTAAGGCTGAACCTTTGTTAGAACCAAAACTTTCCGCTCTATGATCAAAATCGACTTCATATTCGGTTTCCTCGTTCTAAAAATCATGGGCAACGATACCTCACAAACTCAGTTACAAAAACACCAAAAACCACTATTTGTACACCCATTTTTCGCCCATAGCGCCCTTGGGTATATTCCGATCGGGCTGCCAAGTTTCGGGAAACAACTAGGGCTCAAATGGAGCCTGTGTGCGAAAGAAAGAATTTTTTAGACCGAAAGTGAAGCAGATATGGATGATGTTGACCAGAGAGTGGAAAATTGAGGTTCTAGCGAAGTATCAGCCTTGAGTTTACGTTAAATTTTGGTCTAAAATCGTCGTTCTTCCGTACACAGTTTGGGTCCCCATTTGGGAACAAATTTGCGTCCTAGTTGTCTTCCGAAGCTCGGCAGCCCGATCGGAATACACCCCGGACTGTTACGGGAGGGAAAATTGGTGTAAAAATTGGGGTTTTTCAGTTTTTTTTTTTTTTTTGGTGGAGGTTTTAGTGAACATCAGCTTGTGACGTATCGTTTTCCAAGTTTTTGAGGGCGAGAAGACAGAATATTAAGTCGATTTTGATCATAGAGAAGAATTGAGGTTGTAACGAAGGTTCAGCTCACAAAATTCATTTTTTATTGATCAAAAAAATAAATAAATAAATTTGTATTTCGAGTTATTTTTAATCAGGAGTAGTTGGTGAATTGAATGGCGGACTTATGATGGTGAAAGCTTTTATTATATGCGTTCGCATTGAGTGCATAAGAACTACTGTTGCCCTATTTGCCAGTCTACAACCCTCGTAAAAAGAAAGGTGGTGGGGACGTCTTCCCCTACTTCTCCACTTTTGCCCTCTTCCGGGTCTTCAGGGTAGGTAAGGGATGTTGATGTCCGGATTGGTACGATTACCGATACGGCTATCCTGACGTTTCACGGTCCCACGTGAAAAAAAAGAGTTATAAAAGTAGATGGTGGCCAGAACAGTGAATGTACGCGTAACAAAATACCATGGCGGAACAGTATGAGTGCAAGTCGAACAATGGCCCTGCTAGTCCTACCTAAGAGGGTTGATTCAGTACCTAATAGCCACCTATGAGAGAAAACCTTAGGCCCCGTCCGTTAAGCATTAGGTAATCAATCAATCAAAGCAAAAGGTATTGCGGACGTGAAAAAGGGACCTAGGATGAAAAACTCTCCGGCAAACCTAAAGCTGGCGCAAGTTCAAAGAATAACATGGTAAAAGGAATGAATGAACAACGTAGGAGTTATTGAGCGAAACGTAAAATTAGCAGAGCATAATGGAAACATGAAAACAGAATGAAAAACGAAAGAAATAGCAAAATACAAATGCAAATACAAATACAAATACAAACTCAAATATGAAAATTTACAAACTCAAATATTAAGTACATGGCTACAATGAAATGGTGACAACAATGTTGTACAATAGTAATGATAGGGATGTTTACAATGCAAATGATAGGAATAGCCTACGTAATAGCAAGGAAAGACATTCAGTGTTCACAATGGCCAATGTGATAGTAACTAGAAGGTACAGCAGATATGCATAGTTACGTTCGGCAAATGGTATCAAGAGTACCGGAAATATTTGCAAATTGACAAGTGATCGCGTCACGTGTCAGCGCGATCCAGTGGAGTGGCTAGCGGATGGTTTTTGTCGGTCTGAAACATACAAAGAGATTAGAGACAGCAAAATGATGAGGGGTCAGAGGCCCCAACAGGTGGATCGGATACATGTGGTGGCCTTGAAGGTGCAGGTGTTTTGGCGGACGTGAGTTGTATGACGTAGTACGATGGGCGAGAAAAGGACTTTGGTTTATGGTTTTAGAAAGTCGAATATGCGATCAAAGGGTGGTCGCCGACCAACAGCAAGACCGTACATGAAACGGATAAGCGATGGCTCCAACCTACGCAGTTTTTCCCAACATCGTGTCGTATGAAAGATGTTTATTCTGAGCACCACTCGGCTGTCCTGATAAAATTTACGAGAGGAGCTTAGAGACGTGAGGAAAGAAATGTTTCTACCTGAAATTGGGGGTAAGAGGCCTAGGTACTCTGCTCCTGGGGCGGTAGGAAGTTACTGTCTGGGTTCTAAAATAAATCGTTCGTTTTCTATTTTCCTGAGTTTTACCGATACGGAATTTGGAAAGTATGCAATGAATAGTTGAGCAGCAATCTGGTCCTATTATAAATATTGTTGAGTGGTCGAATTTCAAACATCGTGCGAAGGACGACCCATTGATGAATGATTTGTCAAACTGTGTTCGATTTGCGTTCAAACTCAGATCGTTACGTATTGAAATCGGATGGGGGAATGCCCGGACTCGAAGTCATGGGAACTATAATGTGATCGAAGAGACCCTCCTCTTTGATCATAATAAATTGTGTTTTTTTTTTTTTTTTTTTTTTTTTTCGTCCCGGACTCGTGGTCATGGGTGTAAATGTGACCGTAGAGATTTTTCTCCTTGATCATAATATAGAAGGCTTCAAATACGATCCTACCGGCATCGAACCCTACAATGTCTGATCCGGCGTAGATCATATTGTTTTGCCACCGCCAAGGAGTTGATGCAGAAGGGATACCTACCCAACTAACATCACTCGGACCAACGGCACCTATAGACGTCATCTGTACATAGAGATCGCCAAAAACGTGGGATGGCTCACCCGTCGCCAGGCATAAAGTAGCGGCACTAGCACAATAGCCCGTTGCGATAGGAGGGTTGATGTCGTATGCATCCAACAACAACCATTAGCCGGCGTTATCCGACCTCACACGCACGTGATGAGTTCAATTATGATGTGAAAGATTTCAAGGATCAAGATGTGCTCAACATAAAATTTTATTGATAAATCGAATTGTTAAAATGGAATGGATCGATGGTGTTTCATTAATTTTCATTTTCTGATTCGGATTCTGATTCGTTCAGGAGCTGAGGTAATAATTCAATGTCTTGATTAATTTTGCGAACCCTGTCATGGGAATATTTGACTTGTCTTTTCGTCGTGAGATTTTCGAGTAAGTACCGGTCGTTGGGTAAAACTTAGACGACTCGGTACATGCCTTTATATTTAGGACTGGTTTTCTGGGACGTTCTTGGCTCTACCTGACGAACACATAGATCGTTCAAGTGTAAGGAGTTTACGGGTGCCTTTGTTCCTACAAAACGTCGAAGTTCGTATTCGACATTGCGGTCAATATTCCGCTTCGCTTCATGACGAATATCTGATAAGTTCGTACGGGTCGGGGGGCACAAATTTTCATCGATTGTTAGCATGCCAGGAATGTGGGGTTTTCTACCAATGAGTAGTTCCATAGGGGACGCGCCAGTGACTCTATTGGATGTACCATTCAAAATTAATTGTACTTGGGGCGCTAGTTGTCTAACTGTTTGTTGTTTTATGCATTGTGCGACGGTAACTAGGTTGGTGATGCTAGCCATGTATCGTTCGACTTGAGCATTGGCTCTAGATGCACCTGTCGCGATCGGATGCGTTTGAATATGGTTCTTTGTACAATAGTCTATAAAAACACCTGCCGTAAAATTGGTTCCTTGGTCAAATACTAGACGACTCGGCGGACCAAAGAGATTAACTAATTCTGATAATGCATTTATGGCAGATTTTGCCGTCAAGGACCTGGTGTGGTGCAGCATAACGTATTTCGTAAAGGCACATATTTGAACAATATAATAATCTGGGGGTCCATTTGGTCCACTCAGCCTTCCTGTAACATCGATGTGTACCGTATGGAACGGAACATCGCACTTTGGTATTGGGTGAAGATTCAATTGTTGTTTGCCTGATGGGCCTTTGGCAAGTTTACAAGTAATGCAATTTTCAATATATTTTTTCACGAACTTGTTCATGTGGGGAAACCAGAATTTTTCTAGAATTTTATCCATTGTTTTCGGGAGGCCTAAGTGTAAAATAGCTTCGTGTACCGAATTAGTTACGACCCACCGATAAGCCCTTGGAATTATAGGGGCCTTGAGGCTTTTCTTATTATGTTGAAATTTTCGGAATAAGATACCTTCATTTAATTCGTATGTATTTGCTAAGTCAGGAGTTAACGTGTTATTCTCAATTTGCTCTATAATGAATTTAATTTCCGTATCTTGTTGTTGGGCGACTAACAACCAATCCCCCGTTAATTCAATTAAGTTTACCTTCTTTTCCATATGTTTCTTATGTTCCGTGTCGGTAATGAAGGGAAGGTATGATTCTATGACTTTATAATTGCCGGCTGAGTGCGTGGGAGGATAATCATCGAATGATGTTTCGAATATATCCACTTCAGAAGGAACTCCCACCGGGTATCTTGACAGGAAATCGACTGTTTGCATTTTTGAACCAGGTCGATATTGTATGGTGAAAACAAATGTTTGTAAATAAGCCCACCAACGGTGGACTCGAGTGTTCAAATTCTGTTTAACGTAAGAAGCTTGAAATGATTTACAGTCAGTAACCAACGTGAAATCCGTATACAGTAGGTATTGTTCCCAAGCTTTAAAACATTTCACCGCGGCTAGAGTTTCTAGCTCGTAACTGTGATATTTTGCCTCCGCAGGTGTGGTCCGCTTACTAAAATAACCTACTACTTTTCGTCTGCCCTCCACAATATTAAAAAGTATCGCCCCATATCCAATTGAACTAGCGTCAGCCCAAACCTCTACTGGATATTCGGGATCAAAGATGGTCAAGACCGGTTCGCTCGTCAGTATTTGAATTAGGTTTTGCCTGATTTCCTCGTGTCGGGGTGTCCATTGGTAATTACATTTTATTGACGTTAATTCGTACAGCGGGGCACAAATCTGAGCAAAATTTTGTACGAAATTACGAAAATAGGAGCAAAGACCTAGAAACGATTTGAGTGCAGTACGATCTTTAGGTGGGGTTAATTCGGTTAAAGCTTTTATTTGTTCATTGTGTGGACGTATTTCACCGTTTTGGATATGGTATCCTAGGTATACTGTGGAATTTTTCAAAAAACTGCACTTGTCGGGATTAAGAGAAAATCCGGCTTCCGCTAATACCCTGAGCACCTGTTCAAGACGAGCAAATCCCTCTTCTTTATTCTTACTAATTATCAATAAATCGTCCATATAAGCTAGACAAAAGGTATTTGATAGTTCGCCTAGGGCGTTGGTGATCGCCCTCTGATAACAACAAGGTGCATTTTTTACACCGAACGGCATGCGACGATATTGGTAGTGACCGTCTGGGGTTGAGAATGCTAACATTTCGCGCGTGTCCCGATTTGTCGGAATCGCATAAAATCCACTGGCACAGTCTAATGACGTAAAATATGTTTGACCAGCTAGTCTGGCAATTTGATCTCGGATTAACGGGATAGGATAACGTTCTGGTATCGTATTAGCATTTAACTCGCGAAAGTCCGTACAAAGTCTTAATTTTCCATTTTTCTTAGGTACTAATAGAATAGGGGATGAATGAGGACTAGATGACGGCTCTATAATTCCTGCATCCAGTAGCTCCTTGATATATTCACGTACGGCACCCCGATCGCGCGGGTGTAAGGGGTACGGACGTCTATATATTATTTTTTGAGGGTCACGCAATTTTATACTAAATTCTGCGGTATTCACATAGCGTCTTGGTAATCCGCGAGTGAAATTATCGGAATAACATTTTAGGATTGCTCTGAGTCTATTTTGGTCCTGATTATCATGCAAGTCGGTATCTAACTTTTCAAGGTCAGGGTTAAATATTTCACTTTTGAGGTCACCAGAGGTTGAACCTTGAATGATGCAAGGCCTAGGTTCCTTCCGTTGCTGAAACTGACTCTACTTGTAGGTCGACAATAGGATTATTACATGGTATGGGCCAAATTTCGGACTGTATTGAATTATCTATCGATTCAGTAGGCTTCTCTGTGGAATTATTTTTTCGCTTCAAATATTTTGAGATCCAATCTTTTGTTTGTACTACATCGTTTTCTACTTTATGTACTTCGTAGTGATCGAGTAAAACATTAATAGAAATACCTGCCGCCAAAATATCACGGCCTAATAGAATATCGTTTTGCATGACACCTTCCGGAACTAAGTAAAATGTTACGGGAATATCAATGTTATCGATGGAAACAATAACTGAAAGTTGGTCTTCAACCATAATTTTGTTACCACCTATTCCCTTTAGGTATACGGGATTTTTGAATTTTTGTCCAGAAAATTGGGATAAAAGATTCTCTGAGAGCAGAGAGGTTTCAGAACCGCTATCAAAAATATACGGAAAATTCCTACCTTGGTGTTGAAGTTTACCAATTGGGTTCACTGAGCATGTGTTCACCCGCCTCTCCTGTGGTTTGTTGAAGGTTGTGCCAGGTTTGTCCCCGTTTTGGGTAATCCTCTTCGGATTATCGCGACAATACGCCCAGTCATGATTATCTTTCTTGCAGTGGTGACAGTATCTTTTTTGGAACCGTCGATTTCCGGTGTTGGAGTTGGTAGACGAACCTGAAGTCGACTGATGTTGTTCCTGTTGATTTGGGGCGTACCACTTGAATCTTTTAACATTGTCCTGTCCCTGAGACCCGTTGAACGACCTTTTCCGATTGTCAACGAACGGACGTTGGTTTTGGTGATGTCCTCGGGCCTGATTTTGGATTCCGAATTTTGGCTTTGCGGCTTTGGCAGCTCTCATTATCTTCATTAGTTCGACCTCTGTCACGTTCTCGCTTGTGTAGGCCCATCTGCGAACTTCAAGATCTGCTCGTGCCGCCATCGCCGTAGCAAGTAGGAGTGCACATTCCTCTCCCGACTTCCCTCTAAAGGCGGCTCGCAATTTTGTGAACTGTTCCGTTACTTGCTTAATAAAGTCGTCCTCCTTAATGAATACCGTGATCGCCCGGTGGACTGTGGCTGCGGGGGTATCCATGGCGCAATACTTATTTGTAAACATCTCCCTAAATTTGGGCCATGTTAAGGTATTGTCCAGGATTTCCGACAACCACTCTGAGGCAGTTCCTCTGAAACTCCCTGTAAGGGCGATGGCTAGTTCCGAAGCGCGAGGGGTACGCTCGGACATGATCAAATCCGTTGTTTTCAGCCACGTCATTGGATTTGCTCTTGCCTCATCGAATTCGGGAAACGTTAATTTGCTGTCAGTTCGTGGTGGAAGGCGATCCAATATCGCACCCAATAACTGTTGTTGAACTCCGACAGCTTGTGACAAGGGAACTTGCGGTTCATTCTCGTCATTTCGAGCGGGTACCTGTTCTTCAGCCATGTGAATTTCTTCTTCATCCATCTCGCGGGAATGCGCGGATTCTTCCGACCCCGTGATGATAACGGATACGCGACTTACTAGCGTTGACCGGTTGAAAGTTTGAAAGAGAAGGGGTTGAAAAGGAACTAACCGGGAAAACACAAGCACAAACAAAAATTAATTGCGTGAGCGCGGAAGATAATCCCACTTCTGATTTCGAGTTATTTTTAATCAGGAGTAGTTGGTGAATTGAATGGCGGACTTATGATGGTGAAAGCTTTTATTATATGCGTTCGCATTGAGTGCATAAGAACTACTGTTGCCCTATTTGCCAGTCTACAACCCTCGTAAAAAGAAAGGTGGTGGGGACGTCTTCCCCTACTTCTCCACTTTTGCCCTCTTCCGGGTCTTCAGGGTAGGTAAGGGATGTTGATGTCCGGATTGGTACGATTACCGATATGTATGATACCACTGAAAGTAGTATCAACAGGTGAATCAAGACAATTCAGTGGTCAATCAATGATCAAAGATAATTCGTAAAAAAAATAGGTGCCTAATTCTTGTTTTTGGGGGTCAAAATAGGTAGAAACCATAAAAAATAGCTATTTTAATTATTGCAGATGAAGGAAGCAATAAATGAACAGCTCACATTTCTGTAGGTATGTCGAATAGAATACTAAACCCATGTGACAGGGACTTTGCAGCGTTTTATTTATTTTTTTGTCTGATGAAAAATTCCAAAGTTGCCAAAGTGTTTGTCGTCACGAAAGGAAGGTGATATAAGTTATTTGAAAACCATCAATTTAAAAAAATAAAAACGGGTTGAATTCGAGTTGTAGTGAGTCCAATTTTGCATAAGGTCGTCGAAAATCACTGAAATTCACAAAAATACCACCAGACGGTGGTTCGAATTTTCAGCTCATTACTATACCGGTCTTTCATGCTGCCACGGGCGGTGGTAGCATTTCCGGTTTGCGCATGCGCAGACGGAACTTGGTTTAATTTAAATGAAATCTGTATCCCATCAAAGGCCCAACTCCCAACTATCCTCAGCCTCACGGAAAATTGCGATATTCTCGTTTTCTTAGCTATATTTATGCGTTTTATACAAACGTATAACACGTGTTGGATTTGTATACAAACAGACAAGAAACTAATCTGTTCAGAAACATCTAGAACGCAAGACAATTATGGAATTAGTCTTTTGTTTTAGACTGCGAAAAATGTTTCCTCTTGAAAGGGTAGCAAGGCTACGAGATAATAATTTGAGATAGAGATTTAAATTTAAAGTTCTGTAAACTCTTATATTTATATATGTATAAGTAATCCATGGAGCATTGTGTATTCGAATACCTCATATTTTATTGCATTGGTATTTTGAGTTTTACAATATATTTGAGGTACATAATACTTGTTCATTAGTTAGAAGCTTTAGTTATTTAGTTGGGCTTTTCTCGCGACCAAAAAATCCGAGCCCTGTTAAGTGTGATTATAGCCGTTGAGTGTGCTTGAGGGGAACATCCAAAAATTAAATGCGAAAACTCTGAAAACCAGTCCCCTCCCACCTGTTCCGCTCGTAATATGCTTTCCAGGGTGGTGAATCCAAGTTGAGGTCGATACTGCAAAATTCCGACCTATATTGCTTGTCCACTTGAGGGAAACTAAACTTCGTACGAACTCGTAAAAATCATACGCGACCGTCAGTAAATGATTGGATGGTAGAATTATACTACCAACTGAAAATAAGTCGCCTCCTTTATTTGAACTGATGTTTGAGTTATTTGGCTCGTAATAGCTTGAACTCGCGACTGAAAATGAAAACGCTTCCGATTTCAAAATTGAAGTTTATAAAACTCAATTTTATGTTTATGAAAATAGTTTATTATTTTGAATAATGAACGCATGAGGTGATGTCACATGTTAAATGGGGTTCCACTTGTAAATCAAACTTCGGAGGTTGTTTATAATGCTTACTCTTCTTATAAATCAGATATGATGAGATATGTGGCGGTTAATTTTATCAAGAATTGCTGAAAAAAACAGTAGCGGCATTAAACGTGAGTGCCGTCGATGAAAAAGATCAAGAGGGACCGCGAGCTCATGTTCATCTTGTGAACCTTTGAAAATCAAAATTCGAGCGTCAAGGTGCAAATTTTACGATTTTGAACTTTCGCCTATTCAGAGGATCATTTTCGGTTTTCATATCCATGAAGATTGGTGGCAAACAGTATGGAAAATCACTGCTCGTGTTAATTATTCCAACCTTGATTTAAATATCGGGAAAAGCAGCGCGACTATAATTATGTGTCGCTGAGGTTTCAAGTTGAGAAACAGCAAGCACATGAAAACAAAAATAATTTAGATACGTCTCCTATGGATAAAATTCTTACGCAAAAAATGATGTAGGTAATGCAAAAACAATAGGTCCTGCCCTCAATAACGCCTCATCTCCGAAAAATTCGAAATACCCCCCCAACCGCTTACGTGCTCTTGCCATTGGTGAAGTCAAAAAGTGGAAATTCCTCCCGGAAAAACGTCGAAATCCAGGATGAAAATGTGGAAATTCTGGATCCCAAAGGCCTCAACTCTTGCAAGTTCATCGGTGAGGCGTTTTGTTGTTAGTTTATTAGGAGTTTCATTTTTCAGTTGAGGTGATTTCATCGAGATGGTGCGTTTCCAGTAACAGCTGTGTTAGTTTCCACGAACAAATTCCTTCTCATTTCTCATTCGCATTTTGCATCTCGGATCACGCCAGTTCGCCGAATACTCAAATCGTTTGAATTTTGAAGGTTCTGATTGAATTTGACGTGTTTTATTTTATTATGATTGCTTGTAGTTATTAGTTCAACAATTGAGATGTTTGTTGAATTTGTAACAAGTCAGTGATTGAAATTAGTTCTAATTATCGGTACCTAATTATTTTATAGGACTCGCTCAGTCCGCATAATATAAAGATGATCTCATGGGTTTTATCGAAAGATTCTTCAATTTTGGGACAGTAGGTACTTTCATTTTACCAACGCCGAGCGAAGGCGTTGGAGAGCTTATACTTTGATTCGGGTGGCATTTTTGTCGGGTCTGTGTGTATGAGCGTGCGTGGGTAGGTAGGTATCCACCGCAAACGACTTCCCTACTAATTCGGGATCTCTCGGTGAGGGTCTGTACTCAGGAGGGGCATCTGTGCAGGAAAATAATGAATTCGCAGCGCTTTATTCAATATTTATAATGACTATGAATGAGTCGAAATATAATGGCGAGTGAATGCTAACACTTCAGATTATCAGGTGATTTGAACACCGCAGTATGTTTGCAAGTTACATTACTCTCCGAGTATGTCCAAGTTTTTCCCCCCTTACGTGGACAAGCTAGGTACAATTTCTCTTTTGAACCAGAGTTACACGGATTTTTCCGCGTCCTCGAATGCAGACCGGTGGCATGGAGTTCATGGACTGTCCCACACTAGCCTCAGGATTTCAGCTTATTCGGACGGTTTTCCCATGAAAGTGTGGTTGGGGGTTATGAAGAAATGCAGACACTGATCTAACTCCTCACGTAGTGTCTCAAACACAGAACAAATGCGTTGAATTGAACACTAGTTTTTGTCATGTCCGTCATTAGGGACCTCCACCATGCAGTGTATTTTTCCTCATTAGTATATTTTAACGCGTCACTCAGTGTGTTGAAATGTACGAGTATATTTATTAGTATGTTATAAAGTCTGCAAGGAATCTATGTAACACGCTCAGATGATGTCACGTTGGATCCTCGGCGTTATGCAGGGATGGAAGGAAATATACAGCTCCTTCCCAAGATCGACGCTGGATAATGCATCAGTAAGGAGAAGTGAGGATAAGCGCTGTGAGGAACGGAAACGTGACACGATATACGTCGAGAGGGCGAGAGGCGGCTAATCAATCCTTCAAACATGCCGACTTGACGTTCACACTTAATTGGAGAGGCCTCGACCAAGAGTTGCCAGCCAAGACATCGACATTCTCTCTTGGAGCATAGCTGCTACAGGCAGTGAGTAGGCTCTACCGCGGTAGTCTACGTTTGGGGGTAGGTGGACCCACAGATGAGGAACTTATGAGGATATTTATAACTCGAATTCGTCGACGAGATTCACGTTTGACAACTTGGACGATAAGTATTATCGTCCAATTAAAAGATTAATTATTAATCTTCCAGTTTAATGACGTGCCTGATGTTCTGAACGGAACTTGTTATTATAGGAGCATCTATGTAGAACTTCTGAGTCGCTCGCCCTCTGGTGAGAACGCGTTCCTGAAAATTGTTGTGCCAGCCAGAACTACTCGGGGACTCCCAACGAACCTTCAACATGTATATCATTGGAAAATTAACTCTCAAGTGTCCAACCCTTCGGGAATGAAGAATATAAGAAAATGCGGCAATTGGGGGAAAATATTACTCAGAACAAAACAAAAATAGAATCAACACGTAGGTACGTGGAACTTTTTCTTGTAACTTTTATGGAAGGTACCTACTAAAGCATTTCCAAGTGAAACGCAATATTTCCAAAACAAATCCTACGTTTTTACAAAAAATTCATGTTTTTCCAAAACTAATAAATACAACACAATATTATACCTGCACATTCAAGGTTTTTAGTTCAATAAGAAAATAAATAGTAATATTAATAGTAATAAATAGTAGTAAATTAGTAAAAGGAAACAGTAATTTATGGTTACTACCCGTTGTTCTATGATTCAACAATAAGTTGGTAGTGATTAGGTAAGGTTGACAAGGCGGAATTCGGAATTTGTTCACACTTTCGGAAGTGCCGTCCAGAGAACGGCATGATGATGTCCTCACTACGCAAGCGCTCGCCTGTATGGGTAGTTCCGTTTCAATCCTCTGGTTTAGGTAGTGTAAAATACCACAGTGGTTCATCATCATTATTTTGATTCATAAATATTGTGAACATCGCTATTTCAGTATAGAAAACTCGGGTATATTAATTGAGAATCCTACTTACATTTACGCGAGGGGTATGAAAACGGGAGCTATAACTTCGAAAAATTCAGAAATAGGTTCACATTTCGGCATGTACCCATTGGAATTGCATTTGAACCACTTTCAAGTATCGATGTTGGCGGCACTCGAGTTTATCTTGAGGATCGCTTTGGCACCGAAAAGCGAAGGTGAATATCGTAGCTGAGAATCATTCACCTAACTCAGATAAGGCGCACATTGAGCTGTGTCACGCAGCCCGAGCAGCGCAGCGCAGGACAGGGTAGCAGGGGAAAAACACTGCTTCGCACATTTAAGTAGGTACTCGTATGTTGGGAAGCAGTTTCGTGCAGCTGGTCGGCGAAAACAACAGTTACAAGAAAAAACTGTCACGAGCGAACTGCCCGACAAAGTATCTCTGCCGCCTCCACAAGTGTGGCACAGTGGACATAAGGAGCAGTACGTGAGGCGCACTCGCACTCGAACACGTGATTCACAAAAACTGTCCCACCGTGCACTGCGCTGCTTCGGCCACGTCCCAGTGTGCGCCCGGAGCACACGGACAAACCGATCAGGTATTAGGTACATAATCTTTATAGTAGTAATGGAAGATGGAGAGGGAAAACCACCTGGTTGTAGTAAAATTCATACCGAGATCAGTTTAGTAATTGCCTTGGCAATAACACAAATAAAATACGTTCACTATGTTTTGTTGGTCATTACATGTATCTGTCTTTGTACTACCTTCTACCTGTTTCCGCCTCATTGAGAGGTTTTTGAATGCACAGAACTACACAGTGAACATCGCGAGTTTTTGGATGTCGTGTAGTGAGGTCTTGTGAAGAGCGCTCTGTCGGCGCCTAGTGGCAAAATGCATTCATTCCCACTAGCTGCTGTATCCAGTCCCAAGCACAAAACCTATGTTCCTCGACGATCCATTCTGTATTGATGATCTCCATAATCACACCAATATTCAATGTTTTCCGAGTCAAGGTGAAGAGTCAAGGAATTTAAAACGAACGTGCCTGCGTCGGGAAAGCTTGTCAGGATGGGAATGAATGATGAGAAAACCGTTGCAGTGACCGAACGATCCTACGGCGACAAGATGCTTCAAACTCTATCGCTATTTTTCCTCCTTTTCCCTCTCGGGAAAATTTGAATAATCGGATTCGAGCTGAGGATCGGTTACACTGATGGTGTACAGTGATGGAGAAACCGCTCTATTGTATCTTCTTGTAGGTCGGAATAACTTCCTCAAACCATCTCCAATTGAAAAGATCGCCCTTTGTTGTGTTGACTACCCTTGTTAATTCTATGCGACTTATTTTCCACCTAGTTCTGATTTTTCTTCTGCCTGGTCTTTTTTTTTTTTTAATACGTTTCGTGTTTTAATTAATCGTTAGTCAAGCCGTGATGGCGTTGCTCGAAGCGGGCGCGCTCTACCGAGAGTCGATTAGTTGTTGAACCGAGAACAATCGAAACTACTTGACGTAGAAATTTTTTACCGGGAATGAAGCCTCGCCAATTAATTTTTCTCTCCACCGGTAAGTTAGTCCATAAATATATTTCATTGAAAAATTTTGAAACTAGACCGAATTATTCTACCTCACTGCTATAACAATATTTACTTACCGCTCTACAGGTGCTTACTTTACTGAGGCTCTCTACTTACTACTCTAAAAATAGTTGAATCTGACTGAAAATATTGATAGTTGATATCAAAAGTTTAATTTTGTTGTTATCAGTTGTTTTCCAATATTTGAATGTTTTAAAACCAATGCTGCACAGTATGAATACGGTAAGGATTCCACTGCGATTGAGGAAAAGCGCCAGTCATGCATAATAAACATGAGAGCTGATTTTCGAAGTTAAAATCAAAATAAAATCGTTGCAACTAACGAAAATGGGGAGATCGGTAATTTGAAACAGCACTCAGATGATTATGATTTTAAAATACATTTTAAGGCCATAAGAGTGTAAAAAATGGTCGAAAATTTCGTGGAAAATGTTTGACAGTTTGAGTTTGACACTCTTTTGGCCCAAAAATTTCTTTTAAAATCGTAGTCATCTACGTGCTGTGTCAAATTACCAAACTCCCCATTTTAGTTAGTTGCACCAATTTTATTTTGATTCTAGCCATCATTAAATTTAACAAGTTCCAGTGCTGTAGTAGAAAAAATAATTTTTGAAGTAACGTAAGTGAAGTAAACAGAAAAGTTTCACAATTTAGTCCACGGAGTTGGAAACTTGCTCCCAAATGTTTTTCCATAATTCAGAATGGTTGGTGCTGTGTCAAATCAACTAGGTGCACTCGTTTTTGTTAATTTTACGGAATTCGTTCCATTTTTGGGCTAGAGGAAAAATATTTGTGTTGAATCAGTCTATTTCGCTTTCGAGTCACTATAATGTAGGTCATGTTTGGTGACCGAAGTAATTTTTGGCGATTTTCAGCAGTTTTTGAGTAACAAAAACTGGAATCCAACTCACATTTTGTTGGAAAAAATATTCGTGACAGTCGAAATAGCATTTTTGTGTCTTTGACCTTGCTGTTTTCTGAAGTTTTGACCATGGAAATTCGATTTAGACTCGCTTTAAAAAAATAATAAATAGTCTATAACTATTTCAGTAATCAAATGTAACGGATAAAATCGTTTACTTCCGGATCTACTGTCTATTCTCTGCAACTATCGGTGATTTTATATCAGGTCTGGTAGTTTGTGAGCATGTTGGCAGATTTCCATCGACTTTGACCAATTTTTTTTCTTCTTCGAAAACCGCTTGTCTTTAATATCATCCTTTTGTTTGTCATTACAAACATTTTGACGAGAGTCAGAATTATTCATCTCATAGTTAATAATGAATTTTTATTGTCTGGAAGAACGTATTATATTGTATCTAATATATATAATTAAGGCAATGTGATAGAAGGTGTAAAATTTGACCTGAAATTAGAAAATCTGCTTCACCCACTATAATGCTGATCCAGTGTTTCAATTCGAGTTGAATTTCTTAATTAAATTAATATCGACCCGAACAATGAAGATTAATTCGAAATTTTGAATAACATTTCAATTTCAGAAGAAGCTAACGACAAACTAATGAATACCGGAGATATTCAAGAAGCAATTTATTATTGAAGAGTGATCGATATAATACTTCACAGCTGTTATGGTCTGTCAGGGCTATGTTTACGTCAATTTTAGGCAGTATCCACATTGACACACACACAAAAAAAGACAACAAAAAAGAAAAAAATACGGGAAATACGGGAAATACAGTGATTGCTGTAGGGAAGAGCTAAAACAAGGGTTATGGTTGATACTTTAATTGCGAATTGTGTGAATACTGTGGTTCTTGACGCCGCAGAAACGAACCAATACCTTTTTGATCGTGATTACCCACTGTAGTTGTGAATTGTATGATACTATGAGAACTCGTGAACCATCAAAGATTATGTCGGTTATTATCGTGGGATTAGCGTAAGAAACTCAACTATAAAAGAGAATAAGTACCTGTCTACAACGGCGGAAATCCGATTGTAATCATCGCGGGTCGAGTTATGAATCTTTATTGTTCTGGAAACAACCTCCTTCTCCCCTTTTCTGTCACGCGGAGATTAGACCTTTTATAAATGAATCAGTTCAAATATGAAATCGAATGAATGGCTCGTGAATTTCACAGCTTTTATTTCTAACCAAAGAGACGTTGGAGAGGGGGCAGATATATAATTTTCTCTTATTCAGCAACATACATACAGGCTGGTTCGCAACAAATGGATCATCACACTTTCATTTCCAAAAGAGTGATACATTTCGAAAATCTAAAATAATAAGTTTCGTGCCCTAGATTTTTTTTCCTTTTTCAAATAATTGTTTAAGAATGCTGTTTACCGCACGTGTGCGCAATTCACATCAGCACCTCCATTCCAAACGGGACCGCCCAATTGTTCGGTTGCAGGTTCAGACTGTACGTGGATTTCACATGAAACCAATCCCTCTGGATGATGTTCTTGATTTATCCAAAAATGTGTGCAAACTTTGCACAAAACGGTTGAACTGAGGTTTTGTCTTGTACTACATCATGTGATATAATGCATGATTTCCAGATATTTTTCAATTCGATTCACGCAGTGATGTTAATAATTGTGCTTTTCGAAATGACTATTTCATTCAAATTGAATGAATTTCATAAAAATGTCACTGTTATTTTCGTCTGCGCATGCACTATGTTGTAGGCTTTACACCCACATAAACTCTCATTTGATTTCATCTCATTTTAGTTGCTGATCTTGATTTAGCCGCAAATAAGCATTTTATTTATATCTTCCGGTCATCTACCACCATTTACTTCATGAAATGATCCGCTAATCATGGAATCCCATATTATTACTCCCTACACCTATATCCCTGGACCTTCATCTTTACTGCATTATTCACGCCGTTTGAACAAAAAGGTGATTAAGGCCAGGTGCTGTTTTGAAAGTGAAAAACCACGTTTTCAGATTGAAAATTTCGACGTGAAATTTTTCCTGTTTGTAATTAAAGTGGTCGATACGAATGCTAATATTTTTTATTTTCAGCACAAAAACAAAAATAAGACCGAAAACTGGTACAATATATCACTTGAGTCACCCCTTAGATATTCGATCCGGTATTGAGATTCCAACTCTGCCTCACTCAACTACCCTGAGTTTTTGGTCTCTCCTAAACAATGCGTAGATACCAATTTTGGTTTATTATTCTATGAATAATACACCCACTTCTGTGAATAATACACGTATTCGCTCAGCAAAAAATGTTTTGAACAACCTCTCAAAATTGCTTCTTTCACGTTTCAAGGCAAGGCAATTCCAAAAACGCTGAAAAGTCCTTGTCACATGGGTTTGCTATTCTACAGGACATACGTAGAGAAATGTGGGCTGTTCATTTATTGTTTCTTTCATGTGCAATAATTGAAATAGCTATATTTGATGGGTTTTTTTACACATTTTTACAATTTTTTTTACAATTTAGCTTTGAACACCGATATTGCCGTTTAATTGTCTTGATTCTCCTGTTGTACTACTTCTAGGGTTATTAAACAAGTTTATGGTATAATTTCAGGCAGTTTCCCAGGTTTTCGACTCGTAATAAATGAATTCTGGGAGCTGAACCTGTTAAAATCTCATCACTCTTTGGTCGAAATAGACTTCGTATCACGTCTTCTAGCCCTAAAAACATGGAAAACGATACCTCAAAAGCTATTGTAACTAAAACACCAAAAACCCCTATTTTTACACCATTTTTCAACCATAACACCCGTGGCTATAATCCGATCGGGCTGCAAAGTTTCGGGACACAACTAGGGTCCAAAGGGTGTGCGAACGAAAGCATTTTTTTAGGCCGTAAATAAAGTAGATAGGTAGGTATGCGTGATACGGCGTAAGGCGGGCGGACATTGCATTTTCAGAATCTACGCACCTTGAAACGATAAAGGAAATATTTTGAGGAGGTGTTAAAAGCATTTTTTGCTTAGCGAATACATAGGTGTATTGTACACAGAATAATAAATCAAAATGCAATGTCTGTCCGCCATACGCCGCATCATCCCTATCTATTTTATTTTCGTTCTACAGAAGTTCGTTCTCTCGCACACCCTTTGGACCCTAGTTGTGTCCCACAACAACAGCAACATGAGCTTGTGAGGCATCGTTTTCCTTGTTTTTCAGGATGAGGAGACCGAATATAAAGTCGATTTTGACCAGAGAGTCCAAAATAGAGGTTCTAACAAAGTTCCACCCTTAAATTTACGTTAAATTTTTGCCTAAAATTGTCGTTCGTTTTTCCTCGCACAGATTGGGTCCAGATTATGGTACACATTTGGGTCCTAGTTGTGCTTCGAAGCTTGGCCGCCCGATAGGAATACACCAAGGTGTGTTACGGAGGAAAAATGGATGTAGGGATTTTCGAGGTTTTTTTGGTGTTTTAGTGAACATGAGCTTGTGATATATCATTTTCCATGTTTTTTAGCGCGAGAAGACCGAAAATGAAGTTGATTCTGACCGAAGAGTGAAGAATTGAGGTTGTAACGAAGGTTCAGCTCCCATTATTTATCTTTGATGGGTCAAAAGCCTGGTTAACTACCTATCTGAAATCACCATATATTTTGTATCATAACACTAGAAGTAGTATCAACAGGTGAATCAAGACACTTGAATTACACTATCAATGATCATAGTAAACAAATTGGAGCCTAAATGAATAGCCAACATTTGTGAGAAACAATAAATGAAGAGCCACCATTTCTGTAGGGTATGTCCATTAGAACAATAAACCCATGTGACGAGGACGTTATTTTTTTCGTTTTTTTTTTGTGTTTCAGTAACATGAGCTAGTAGTGAGGTATCATTTTCCTTGTTTTTGTAGGGCGAGGATACAGAATATGAAGTAGATTTTTACCAGCGAGCGAAGAATTGAGATTCCGGTAAAGTTTCAGCCTTGAATTCACGTTCAATTTTGGTCTAAAATCGTCGTTCCCCACACACAGGCTCCATTTGAGTCCTAGTTGTGCTCTGGAGCGCGGCAGCCCAATCGGGATACACCCACGAGTGTTTTGGATGGAAAATGGGTGTAAAAATAGGGGTTTTTAAGTTGTGTGTTTTTTTTTTTAGGTTTTTTGAACATGAGCTTTTGAGGTATCGTTTTTCCATGTTTGTTAGGGCAAGAAGACCTGGTGGAAACTATCTACAGTAGTTGTTTCAATTATTGCACATGAATGAAACAATGAATGAAAAGCCAATATTCCTGTAGGTATGTCCAGTGGAATAATAAACCCATGTGACAAGGACTTCGCAGCGTTTATATTTTTATAGTGATATTACGATGAGAGTATTACATTCCATTAGATGTCAAGCCATTCTTGTTCAAACTTCCGTTATAACTACACTAGTGGGTAAATTCCTGATATAAGATACATAGCAGTAGCACCTCGTTCTGATCCATATGAGCAAATTTTCGAATTTCCGTACCCAGTAAGTTGAACTATTGAACATGTTACATGGTTTTTTCCGCACGTTCACCCCAAAAACGTTTTTTGTTATTTAAAATTGTGTCACGGCTATTGTCTATTACTACTATTTTTGTCCATCATACTGATTTCATTCAAATTTTTGGTAATTTTATTTTAGATTGCTTGTTAAAATAACTCAAATTGTTAACGGCTTCAATCTGGTTTGGCCCCTCCCACTTGACAGAATTGTCTATTCGCACTCATTCTGGATCCTAAAGTGCAGAAGAAGTAAAGTAAATTGCCATTCCAGGCTGGGCCTAACTTCCAACTGCCTTTCAGGCTTCGGCGTCGAGATAGAGGATTTCCTGTCAGTCGCATCAGAATTCGTTCTGATAAACAGCACATTTAGGGATCCTTTTTTGATGTGGGGTTTTGATGTCCTCATAAATGGATATGAAAAATAAAACCTTTAGTATAACCATCCGATATTTTGTTCTCGTCAATTTGGTCAAAGCTAGACGTTGCCTCACCACCTTTAGCTGGCTTGCGACGAGAAGTAGCTGGGATTCAAACGGACGATCTCAGCCTCCATCCCACCTGCTCACCCCTGAATTATACTGACGATGTATGGAAGCTATATTGCCCATCCACTCGGCAGAATTTTTTCGCCTCATTAATTCGGTTACGTTTCGCATATTCAATTCGAACATACTCACAACTCAAACTAGGTACCTACCTACTTGCACACATTGCAACGCGCGGGTCATCCAACTGTGCATCCTCCATGTGAGACGATGCGATTTGTCTGTACTAGGGGATCCATCCAGCTGGGTCCAGCACCCTCCGATATCAAAATTATGTCTGCCCCGATTTCAGTTTCACCACTTCGTCCCATACTCGAGAATTCAAGGTTTCTATATCATGTACCTAAATATTCATAAATACAGCAGAGGATTCTCAAGCACATTGTATGCCTTAACATGTTAGGTAAGGTAACCCGAATTAAAGAGAACTTGTAACAATCAGCATACAATTATTTTTATTAACCCATTGCCTGCGCCCACCAGCCCGCTGCACCCTCCACAAGATTAATTGGTTACTTGATAAATTCCTCCGAAAACAACTGGAATTTTGAGAAACATAACAAGTCAGTTCGAAGAAAATGATTTCTAATTAAGGAAATTAATTTTTATAAAACGAAGGTTGAGTAAAACAATATGCCTTTAATTTACAATTGCTACTAATTACAGAAGTTTTAAAATCTTGAGGTTCTTGGGTGTGGAGAAGAGGAGATTTGATTCACAGGGGATGGAGAGGGGAACGCTGGGTGGTTGGATTTTGCTTTGGAGTGCTGAATACAGCACCTGCTGGAGTTAGAAAAGCGCCCTGGATTGAGGTGTATCGCTGGACCCATTCTGCACAACTAGAACGGCCTATTTTACCCGTTGAGATGGCAATTCATTTCTTCTTTCCCCGTGAAGGAACAGCAGTGAAAAAGCGATTGTCATTGTCAGAACACTATGGGAAGGTTTATAGCTTCTCTGGAAAATGTAATTTCTTTTCTAGATGTGCGAAACCTGATCGGGAGTTGACATCCTGTCCTCGTACATCAATTGTATGATTCATTGGTTGGCTGAAACACAGCTCTGGCGCGAGTAGTTTCCCTTCATTTCCCCGAGGCCATCAATCATTGAGACTTGTCATTTTAACGTAACCAAACAGCTATCTCCGCCTAGCCCTCTATGCATCACGATTCCCCGCTTTCCGCGATATTCCTTCTCGTGGCCAAGATACTATGTATGGTATATAGCTCAACGGGGGCGTGTTGTACGGCCGGTAAGTAACAGTTTGAAATCATGTCATGCGTGGAACTATCGTTTGTTCAACTCGGCGTTAGCTGTCTGCCTCAGTCGCAGCTATCACTGAACAGCTGTACACGTTACTTGCATATTTCTTATTCGAGTACTGCGCCAACTGAAAATGCATAAGGGCGTAGGTATATTACTAAGGATTAGTGTATTAATAAGGATCATATAATATATTTTTGTCATTATAGATTTCTCCACCGCAGGCGTATTCCATAGAATTATTTGATCCAAAAAACCCCGCCTACATTTTAATTTTAATGATTGAAAAACTGTAATTTTTACATGCGCGTTCTAATAAATTGTAGCGTAGGAGTGCTGTTATGGTTTGGAGTTTGGACCATCGATGTAAAACCCTTTTGTCTGGTGGAATAATGCTACATATATGCTCACAAAGCGGTTCATCTAATCTGATAACATACGCCCTTATGCTAGTTTCTGGTGTACTGCGTACTGAATTTTGTATCTTTTTGTTTCAAAATTAACTGTTTACAAGCCGAAATGCGCGTGCGTAGCGGAGTTTTCTGGTAAGTGTTGGAGTCCTGAACATGTGAATCACAATGATATGAATACCTCAGAATGTTCGAAATTTTAACATACACCTTCTGTCTGTTTACTGATGACTCGGCGTTGCAATTAAAATTGTTATATTATGTCCAGCTAAATGGACGGACTTCAAATGAAGGACAAATAGTATCAAAACCGTTAAATGAGCGATACTCTTGGGTCGGAAATCGGCCGATTTTGCGATAGAATTATAGTTCGTAGAAATAGCCACTATTATTATCCTTGTATACAAAACGTCTGCTTCAAACCTGTGAATATGGGCTTGAGCGATGGCAGGTGAACGCTCTGCTAACTCGCCCTTATTATCTTTCTCCGACATGGCGTTATTTAAGTGTCCATGCTGACCTTCTCTTCAACCGAAGGAAGGGCAACTTGGGAAGGTCCTGCGCGGTGACGTCATTAAATATTTCCGCGTTAACTTCGGAGTCTACCAAGATAGCGGAAACAATCAGATCATCGCTGTGATCTCCACAACGATGCCGCTCCACTCCTACTGGCCCAGCTCATTTCATCACGAGTAGAGTAAAGGCGCCGAGTGTGGCGAATTTGTTCCTTTATGGCTTCATAGATGGCTGCATTTTTCGGGTTGATAGGGTACAGAAAGGGCATATACCTAATTAGAGCCCGGTCGGACCGTTATGGTGTAGTGGAAGGGGAAAATGAACGTGCGTTTATGTGGCCAAATTTTGTATACGATGCTCAGGCCACAATTATATCACCCCGATTTGCGTGGCTCTCAGTTGTGGGTCTAGTTGAGCACTACGTCGCCGGAAGGTCAAGTTCTCACTACAGGAGGGGGGGGGGGGGGTTAATATTTGTAAACCTTAAGCGATGCCGAGCCCATAATTCTTAACCGATTTGCATGTTTGTTAGTCTATACAATAAAGCTTTGGGTCTAGTTGTGCATTAAGTCGCCGGAATTTCTGAATCCACCTCAGGAGTGGGGGTAACGGAGGGGGTAGGTAGGTAATAGGTATTGAAACCGTATACTGAATTTTAGGATCAATTTATAGCAACAAATGTAGAAATCAATTTTAGGAAGAAATTGCAGCTCCGAAATTTAGGGAAAGTAATCAAATGTATAGCTAGCAATTTAAGTATCAATATAATATTGATGACATTTTAAACTGTTTAATATAAAATAGCTGCAAGTTACAACATAGGACGTTAGTCCCTCTTAGCCTTGCACAAAATGACAATAAAATATAATATGACATAAGGCAGCTTTTGGTTTATTATTCTGTGAATAATACACCTATGTATTCGCTCAGTAAAAAATTTTTATAACACCCCCTCAAAATTTTTTCTTTTCCGTTTCAAGGTGCGTAGATTCCAAAAATGCAATGTCCGTCCGCCGCCGTCCGCCGTACGCCGTCCGCCGTACGCCGTATCACGTGTACAGGCTTCATTTTCGGTCTAAAAAATTCGTTCTTTCGCACACATGCTCCATTTGGGCCCTAGTTGTGTCCCGAAACTTTTCAGCCCGATCGGAATATACCCAGGGGTGTTATGAGTGAAAATGTGTATAAAAATAGGTACTTTTTGCGTTTTAACAACATGTTAGTAACATGAGCTTTTGAGGTATCTTTTTCCATGTTTTTGAGGACGAGAAGACCGAATATGAAGTCGATTTTGACCAAAGACGCGGAAATTGAGGTTTTACCAAAGGTTCAGCTCCCAAAATTGGTTTTTTATGAGTCAAAAACCTGGAAAACTGTCTGAAATCACCATCAATGTGTACAATAACATTGGAAAAAGTGTAAACAGGTGAATCAAGACCATTAAATGCCACTACCAATGATCAAAGATGATCTTAAAAAAAAAAAAAAAAGCGTACCTATTTCATATTTTGGGGGCCAAAATTGGTGGAAATCATCAGAAATAGCTATTTCAATCATTCCACATGAAAGAAACAATTCATTTAACAGCCAACAAAAATCTCTATAACTCCAATAGAATTATAAACCCATGTGACAAGGACTTTGCAGCGTTTTTGGTTTATTATTCTGTGAATAATACACCTATGTATTCGCTCAGCAAAAAATTTTTATAACACCCCCTCAAATTTTTTTCTTTTCCGTTTCAAGGTGCGTAGATTCCAAAAATGCAATGTCCGTCCGCCGTCCGCCGTACGCCGTATCACGTGTACAGGCTTCATTTTTGGTCTAAAAAAGTCGTTCTTTCGCACACATGCTCCATTTGGGCCCTAGTTGTGTCCCGAAACTTTTCAGCCCGATCGGAATATACCCAGGGGTGTTATGAGTGAAAATGTGTATAAAAATAGGTACTTTTTGCGTTTTAACAACATGTTAGTAACATGAGCTTTTGAGGTATCTTTTTCCATGTTTTTGAGGACGAGAAGACCGAATATGAAGTCGATTTTGACCAAAGACGCGGAAATTGAGGTTTTACCAAAGGTTCAGCTCCCAAAATTGGTTTTTTATGAGTCAAAAACCTGGAAAACTGTCTGAAATCACCATCAATTTGTACAATAACATTGGAAAAAGTGTAAACAGGTGAATCAAGACCATTAAATGCCACTACCAATGATCAAAGATGATCTTAAAAAAAAAAAAACGTACCTATTTCATATTTTGGGGGCCAAAATTGGTGGAAATCATCAGAAATAGCTATTTCAATCATTCCACATGAAAGAAACAATAAATTTAACAGCCAACAAAAAACTCTAGAACTCCAATAGAATAATAAACCCATGTGACAAGGACTTTGCAGCGTTTTATAATGTAATATCGATAAATAGTTTTTATGAGGTGTTTGTGGTGGGAGGGGGGTCGATTTGTACACTGTGTGATTGAACAATACAACCACCGAAAAGGGCGTACCCCGTGAAGCATGCATTACTTAACCGTTTTCTTCAATTTATAAGACTTGAAACCTCATGCTATGACTGAAAATGATTGAACTGAACCTCTCCATCTTCACAGTGCTTAGCGACCATTTATACTAGTTAATTACTCCAAGACACAGTAGTTGTTATCCAAAGGGATCCACATGCCATTTTTCTACCAAGCATCTACCATAAAGGTTTTAAAGTCCCCACGCTCTCCTTTCTCAGCTATCACTGTCAACCTACATGTCACCACGTGTCACGGCCAACGGTTACCCAAAAGGCACCTCCTTGGAGCATAGCAAATGTGTGTGCAAGATTTCAGCTCAATACTTCATGTCTGTGAGGCTGTAGCCCTGTCAAAAACAAGAAGAACAAAAACTAGAAAAATAGCGATTTCAAACCTCCATAACTCCGGCACCTGATGGTCCCGAAGGTTGAAATTTGGTGCACATCCGCCGCAGGGACCCCTCGAGAATAGGTGTACGAAAAATCAACACCAGCAACCCGCCGGGGGCCGAGTTAGCGGTGGTGAGAGGGGAAGGGGATGTAAAAAAACCCTACTTGTTCTGTCGTGTAAACATTGTCCTGGTCGCTGAGTAGGTAGGTGGTTTTCTTGGCGGGCGGGACGCTCCTGCGTCCCTAGATGCTGAAAAATTGCCAAAAGTTCAGAAATCTACTGGTGGTTTGTTCTTGAAGTTTCGTTTCGGAATTAGGCGAAACAGCATATTTGTGGACACCATTTTCCTCGTGGAATCATTAATAATGTGCTTTTTCCATTTTACCTCATCGCGAGAGCTTTTATTTAATTCAGGAATAATCTTCGCATGAATAATTTGCATAATGCGTCACTGAGTGTGTTTCAGGACGCTAACAGAAGCATAACGGTGAGTCTCCGTTAAGTGGTGGTTGTGATGTGCCCCAGAAGGTTGTAAACGACCCAGTTTTCTCCTTCGAAAATTTGGATGGGAATGTAAACGCGATGGTCTGCGCGCTTCATCTTCGCGCCATGGAAACTCCGTGGCCGTATCTACAACTCGCACCTTCATGAGCTGAGTCGTAACTGTTGAGTATCGCCTTCTTGGAAAATTGAATAACAGACGAACGCCTCACCGGTCTTCGTGTGTTGGGTTCCTTACGAATGCGCGGATCAATCTATCATCACTCATCTAGAATAATAAAACCATAATTATGCGTGTCTGCACACTGATCATAATAATTAGATAAATATTCAGTTTCTATTCCCTGTTATGCCATTTAAAGACGATAACCAATCAGATTGGCACCATTTGTATATTTTTACGGCTAAATGGCTCCACGGATTTGAAAAGAAACGTCAAGGGTAGTCAGTTTAGAAACCAAAATCGCAACCTTTCGGAATTCGAAAAAAAAATCGTAGGAATTCCAAAAATCAAAGGGAGCTGGGAATGGCTTTGTGATAGCTCAGCGATGGCACGAAAGCCCAATGCCGCTGTCTGCCGTTGAACTGCGCGATACCTTCCCCGCTTCACTATCACTTGTGGCGCGGAACCTCTTTGTATTTGTTCTATTCTCCACATCGTACTGACCAGAGCGATATAGAAGTGATCACATGATGTACCATGTGATTTCTATACCACATTGTTCTTCACTGTTGATTGACCGAGTAAACATATTTAGGAACTGGGGTTAGTTTAGATTGACCTAGGAATTACGCTGTTATAAAAGAAGCACTTGAGTGATGCTGTTTCAAACGTATAAATTCGTTCATCTTTCTCAGTTTCCTTTTCTGTTCATGACTAACCCATTCACGATTCCTATTTTATCCCTATGGAAGTTCCAGGTTTTCGAAAAAGCGGTGCACTATGAAGGAATTGCTACACCCTGCATCCTTGTTTCTACGTGATTTGAAATTGGTCTTTATTGTACGTTCCTAAATGGCTCTGCTCCGAAGTAAGAGGTTGTCATTGAATGAGTTGAGCGCTGAAAATTCAGGATTTTCTTAGTAATGATGATTTGGCTTGAATAGGCATAACCTGTTGTCCGAAATATGTAATATCTATTACATGCCATCCTAATTAATCCAGCTGTGAAGTGGCAGTGTAGCAATATACCATAACAGATACAATCCTCTTTTTACAATACATTCAACTAGCACAACACTATGCAACGCATGGCTAATTGAGGTAGTTGTACAATATTGCGAAGAATATCACTTGAATTGAATCTTCATTGAAGTAGAATCAAAAGACTCACACAAAAGGGTGAATATTATTAAATCATAACAAAGACCGAGCAGAGCGACAGAGAACAAAGGCAGAGCTCTACTTAGCACTACACTGCGGATGACAGTTCGTTGATTGAATATAGCTCAACATTGATTAGGGCCTCTTTAACTCTCTCCATAAATACGCTGGCAGGCAGGGACTTCACAAGTTCTTCGGGTTGACAGTTAAGGAGGCCAGAAAGTCAGTACTTCTTTCCTGGTACAGAGTCAATCGGTACCGCTGTGTATTCAAAATGCCACGGTACAATAAAAACAAAAAATTAAGTAAATGGGTCATTTCAAAATTTCGGTCACATTTGGACATCAAAGTTTAATGGGAAAAAAAATCAAAAAATGGGTAGTTTTTTCGTTGGTAATGCATCTCTATGGCTCTCCCAGCATGTTACTAAAGTAAGCACACATAAATCTCAACCTAATCATAGATACGCCATTTTGAAAAAATTCACTTTTGTAGGGAGTGAAGTAAATGAGTAGGAAGTGACAAAATAATGAAGTTTTGGTGTATAAAATTATAATTGTCAACACATCTTCATAGAGTAAACAAAAAATATATTCCTGAACGAGATCGAGATTAATCTTAAAGAACAATCACAGGTAAGTAGGAGCATTTTCAGTCTTTGCAATAAAAAACAATATCAATACTGGTAAATTTCAACATGGACAATTCTCAATTTAACTCACGTTTGAAAACGTTCAAGTTACAGAAATCCAAACATTTGACAATAGACAAACGAAAATATCAAGTCTCGAAAGGCAGATTTCAATCTGTTGACGTAGAAAACTGAACGACTTTTCAAAGGCAGAGGTAACTTGAATAGGTAGAGTACTTCAAGACATCACAAAACTACCTACTACTTAAAATATTTTAAACTAGAAAACTTGAAAATACTTGAAACTAGAAAAAGAGAAACTAGATTACAAGGTAAGTGAACAATCACAGGTAAGTAGGAGCATTTTCAGTCTTTGCAATAAAAAACAATATAAATCTCCGCCTCTTTTTCAGACACGTACTGACGAACCATCGTTGGTCAGTGGCGCATTTTCACTTTTCATGAATGTCGATATCTTCATCAAAACAGTAGACCATTTTTCTTTTTGTCATGATAATACGAGGCAGAGGAAGCACGCTGACTATATCATCGAGTTTTACCATACATTCATCATTGTCCTTCACTATACATTGTTTACGTGATTTTTCGAAGCTTTTAAGACCGCTCACCCATACAGAATCATTTGGCTGGTCAAGCTTGTCCACGATGCAAACGTATCGAAATTCCTTCTTTCTAGAACCTTGAAATTCCTGGGGCTGCCGCCTCTTTTTCAGACTGCGAGTTTGTTGATGCAGTTGATTGCACTTCATTTTGACGATGGCTGGAATTTCCTGGAAGAATTTCGAACTGATCATCCTGCCGTTGGTTTGGCTGGCTTTGTTCTGCCGGATCGTCACATGAAACATCACACTCCACATCTGGGTATGGCGAATGAAGGTCCTCATGGATGACTCCAGAAAGATCGTGCGTCCCCATAAGATGCTTTGTGCAGTCAAAACAATGGAAGCAGCTGAATTTCCTCATTTTTAGTTCTCCGGGGAGGCATTTCTGAAAAACAGCTTGGTATGTCTTCATCGTCACTTGCTGGAGGGGAGTTTATGGCCACGAAGTTGTCAATGTTTCCACTAATTTTCTTCATCTGTCTTGATCTTTTGGACCTCTCTCTCCACGCTTTTCTTTGGGCCCTCAGATCCCTGGTGCTCTTGATGTCCTTGACTAGTCTTACGTGACCTTACCTGGTCTTCTTCATAGCGTATTTTTTTCTCTCCTTTTCTCGTTCAAGTTCCAGTAGAATCGGATCATTCTTTATCTTCTCCCTTCTCCTTTTTGCTGCCTCTTTCCAGTACGCCTTCATCTCTTCCTGGCTCCGTTTTTTCTTTGGAGCCATGTTTCACCTGGAAGCAATGATTTTGTTAGTCTGGTTGATGAATTAGCGAAACCAGTGGTGTTGATGGATTTTCCCAACACGGTAATCCTAGGAACCTTACAGCTTAAGTTGTGCTCGGAGTGGTCTCAAAATGACTGGTGAGAACCCGTGGCGGTTCCATAAGAAAACATCCGAGAGACAAATATTGATCCAGCGAGTTAAAAAGCAAAAAAACTTGATTTCCTAGATTCGAATTCAGATCAATCTTGTTTTCTGGAAGGACCTTCCATCACACCCACCCTCTGAACCACTGTTCCACTACTTTTGTAACAGGTGAATGGATAAGCACAAGTTAATTTCATTCTATGAGCAAATTAACCTAATTTCCCATGCCAAAATTTTGAAATCCTCACACCCTACAAGCAACCGTCACTCCCTACAATGTGGAAAAAGGGGGATATTGTAGGGAGTGTCAGAGTAGGGAGTGACGTTTTGTCCTTCCAGAGCCATTACAGGGTAGTAAACAAAAGGAACAGGCTATTCCAAAAGATTATCAATGAATTCGCTACAACTACACTTAGTATAACTTAGTGAGATTAAATTCCACTTACTGCAACCAAAATGAAGTTGGAGTAGGGAGTGAAGGTCAAAAAAGCCACGCTTCGTCCTAGCTCATGGCACTCTCCAGTTGAACTGATCTGGACACGTCTAGAAAATTCGCACCAACATCGCCGGAGCCATCTTGGATCAGAGTTGATAACAGCGTTGAAGCAATCCCGAAATACCGTCTTCCCGCCAGTTGGGATCTTTTTTAAACTGGTTGTAGGGAGTGACGGTAAACAGTGTGACACTCTTGAAATTGAATGTATGGAGGCTTGTATTGATCCAATTTTTTTTTTCAACAACGGATACTATGTCTTGACATATATCTCTATCTTAATATAACTGGAATTCGAGCCACGAAGTAATATTTTACAATGTATAGGTAATGAAAGTTGCTAACCTCTACCCAGTGACAGCAGTAGGGAGTGACAAATCAGCATTTTAAAATTTTCCCCTGGGTCCCCTCATAGTAATTTTCACCCTTTTACCCACAGTAAGTATACATTTTCATGTATAGATCACGGTAAAAATTTAGGAGACCACATTCAGGTGTGATTTGACCCCACTTTTACCCAGTGACATAAATGTGACCGAAATTTTGAAATGACCCAAATGTATTTACTTATTTTTACACGGGCTGAAGCTGTATTTTCAGGAAATGAAATATTTCGTAGGTAGGTAGACAAAAAGAAGCGACACAAAAAACTAAATCGTGTCTAGATATCCCGGGAACATGACATTGACCAAACTTGGATATTATATTCATATTGTTGACCAAGATGAGGTCAATGAAGGAGCTGGAGGTGGGGGTATGGAAGGTAGTATCCATAGGCAATAACTGAAAACTACAATATTATACATTAGTGATTGGAGTTGGCGTTTATAAGCTGAGTTACTTTTCATATCCGAGTTAAAATCCCCGAGAATCACTACATCATTGTGGCTTGCAAGAATATCGCTAACCAGCTCAAAAACCTCATGTATTTTTCCGAGCTTCGGTGACCGGTAGACCACCCCAATAACCAATCTACTACCATGGCCTTGGACCTCAAGGAAAATATATTCGGGGCTCCCTGAGTAAAATAAATGGATGGTGAGCGTGCCAGCTCCTTAGACTTTAGTCTAGAACTCACCAAGAAAGCCACCCCGCCCCTACCCTTCCCAGTACCGTCGTTCCTTACCCATACGTAACCATCAAATTTCACTGAGACATCACTAGTTTCGGGCTTTAAAAACGTTTCGGTGAATGCAACCACGTCGAAGTAGGGTACGATCTCTTTAAGCTCATCAGCATGTGCGACGACCGACTCTACGTTCAAATGGGCAAGCTTCAGGCTCTTTTGATAGGGCGAAAGCTGCCCTGCTAGATAGGTACTAGTCCCCATAACATATGTTCGATCCACACTTAGCATGCCCCTTAAGTGAAGAAAAGATCAGCCCAACATTTGCATCGCCTATCAAAATCACTATAACCTTAGTATGACACATTACCTCCACACTACCACTGCACCAAGAAACAACTAAATCGCAGAAATACAATTCGGCAATTGAACAAACTTTTAACTTAACAAATAATGAGCTTGTCGAGAAACACAAAAAAAAATAAAGAGTGGCCTCTGACATGAAAGGAATTCGCAAGAGATTCTTCAAATGTTGAAAGCCAGGTTGGAGTTCCATAAATCCCTGTTCGATGTTCCAGGAGCCTTAGCGCCTGGAATGTTGACCGTTTTTTGACAGGATATCGACCAGGTCCTCAGCTTTCTTCACCTCGAAGATAGCTGAATTTTCGTCCTTCCGTATCATCACTCGGCCGTTACGAATCCATACAAACTTGAAGTGATTGTCTCTCTTGAAAATTTTTGCGCGATTTAAAAGTTGGCGCTTCCCGAATGTCAAGCTCTGGTTGATATGAATTCGTTTGGGAGACTCCCCAGTACCGATTCCGACGTCGTGTGTGGACAGGTTTCTTTTCAAGCGGGCAGCAGAAAAGAACGCCTCCTTATCTAGCCGGCGAATGAATGACAACGAGATAACACCCGGAACACTGGACCCTGGGGGAGGGCGCCTCCGAAAACAATTGTCTAACATCGATTCATTAATATCGAAATTCACAACACGTCCGATAGTTTTTACGATGTCAACAACGTTGTCATCAGCCTCCCCCGGGACCCCTGATATTTCCACAGCATTCATTAGTGCGTCTTGTTCCATATCAAAAACCTGTGCCTCCAGAAACTTCACTTTCTTCTCCAACGCGTCGTTACGATTACTGAGAATCTCATTTTGCTCACGACAACTCGGCGCGGAGCTCAGCGATCGCGTTCGTATTCTCTTTAATTTAGTCCGAGTAAGTATTCAGGTGTTCCTTTATATCCTTCATTTCAATCGAGTTGTTATCTAACCGTTTACGTAGATCCTTGTTAGCTTGTGTAACTTCTCTCCTGAAAGACAGGATGAGAAGCTCTTCAATTCCAGTTCCCAAATCCTCCTCCTTATCATCCGTAACATTACGAATGTCGCTCATTGCATCGATTCTAATTGATTGCCTCTTGACCTTCATACAACCTTGACAAAGCCAAGTCTTACCTTTCTCCTTATAAAACAGAAAATCTTCCTTCGAAAACTTAGCGCATTCTAAGTGAAAAACACCCTTCATCACATTTCATTTTATGCGCATTATGCGCAAATCCCTTATTACAAGTAGAGCACTTAGACATCTTTTCATGAATAAATGAACACAATTAACCGAGAGAAAAACAGGGGCTTGTGGACACAACGAATGCTCGAGGACAACTACTGAACTTTCACCTGGGCCAAGATTGGCAGCGCACCATTCAAAAGTACGGCTTACATCAGAAAGACGGCGAAACCAGCAAGTGGCTACGTCTTAATATCGGCTTACATCCTTCTTGAAGCCTGATTATGTTCCGCTGTGTTTCATTCTGAACGTCCTGCCCAATATGCCGGAAGATGAGCGCGTGATGGAATTCGCAGAGTATTTACTGGAATTTTATATCTTTGACAACAGTCAATTCCCTCCATCACAGTGTGCAGCAGCCTCAGCAGATTCGCAACGCACGGCAATAATTGCGTGCGGATCTTATCATGCGTCCTTCACTAAAAAAATTTCTTCGCTGCGCTCTAACATCTTCCATTTTATTGAAGCACTAAAGGATACGCAGGTCACTACGCATCAGAAGCCTTGCTATAACGAAGAAGAACGTGAAATCTTCCAATAACCTGCGTGCCAAAAAGGATTTCATTAAGCAGTGCCTCGACCGGCTACGATGAACTTCAAATCGATGCTTTCACATTAATTCTCACTCAGCTCACCAAAAACATTTAGGTATTTTATTTTTTCTTCATTATTCTTAAATTGAGCAAAATGGTCAAAGTGGGTTAAAGGACATCTGAGAGGATAAGAATTGGCACCCCAGTTTGAGCGGAACTGTCACATGATTTGGCGCGGAACTGGCACCTAAAGAATTTTTCTCTGGCGCGGAACTGTAACATTGCCAAATTCACTTCTGCGCGGAACTGGTAGGTAGAAAGAGGGCTTTAAGCGAACTGGTACCCGCCCTTCGAGAATCAGGGCCGAGCGAAATCAAGTCTCACTTTCCTAAAGATCTGCAACAAATCGCCAGCTGAACTAATTGAAAAACACAGCCGGATGACATATGGAAATGGAGTTGATCACTTTTACAGTGAGGCGCGACACATGGCGCCGAAAATGAGGGAAAGGTAAAAATGATCAAGTTGGAGTTGAACATTTTTTCCCTTCGACTCAACTCGCGGAAACTTACATTTTCGAGCTAGTAAAAGTAAATATGTGGCATTTGATCATTTCGACGCCGATTCGTTTAGTGGTAAAAATGGTCAAGTGGGATTTGATCACTTTTATCAGGGAATATATGAAATAGGGAAAGATATAATTATTGTTTGGTTTTCTTTAGTCCATCAGGTACCTTAATTGTACCCTAAGGCAATAGTTAATTATAATATCTTGTAGGTGAGTTCTTGACGAACCTGAGGATGCAAAAAAGTGGACTTCATCACTTTTTCCAGGCAACCGACGGTTTAATATGAAATTACCAAAAATTGGGGGATGTGAGAATTTGACACTAAAAAATTTTGGATTACAAATGTATGGGGACCAATGGATGTTCCAGTTTGTGAAAAAAACAGTGAAAAATTTTCGTTAGCAATGGACAATTTGCTTATATTTTGAGGTTGCGTGAAATTCATTAGACGCTGTACCATATCGAACGTAAATCAAGTGACAGCGTACGAAACGATTCCGAGGAAAAATCAGTCAACTTTAGACCCATGAGTAGGTAGGTACTTTGTAGTGATTAATGGAGCACGGCATTTTTTCATCGATTGTAGTGAACCACCTTATTTATTTTTATTAAATATTTTTATCTCCGGGTTGGAATTGTACGGAGAGGGTTTACATTAAAATCTGAGTTCGCCGGGGTTAGTTATCTTAACGACACGCAACATACCGTGTCTGATCCACGCAACGTACCGTTCCTCATCCGCCCCCTGCTTCCCAAGCCATGGCAAAGTTAGTGAAGCCCGTACGTTCCTTCCCAGTGAATTTCTTCTCGTTACCATCCAGTGATATTCGAGGGAGAAAAGATTTACGACTCGAAAAGGAAAAAAAACTACGAAATAAAATTGAAGCGGTGGGTCCAAAATATCAGTTGAAATAGTGGCGGAGGAAGTGGAGCGGGGTACAGCTGTCAGTGAAACTCCGGGAGGTCCCTTTATGGCTATTTAGGTAACATAATGGTCGTCTTGAACAAGGGAGATATTCGAACTATTCGTTGTGCATCGTATCGTTCAGAAGTTCTCTTACCAAGCTTTTTCAGGTCGAGGGGATCCGAGAGACACATTCTGAAATGGTGGGTCTAGTGGTTTAGTGATAGAGAGTTTCCGCTACCAAAAGTGTATGTGAGAGAACGCAAGTGAAACAGCACGAAGAGTACACACGTATGTTTTTAGCGTGTTTTGAAGTTAAGTACATTTCAGGCCATGTTACGGCATTCACAAGTTTTATTTGCAGCGTTCGTAGAGTGAGGTATCCTCCTCCGCAAATGACTTTGTAATTTTATTCATGGAGGTGTTTCATGATGAGAAAACCTTCTTCGTGACATTTTAATGCTTCTTCCGTGATAATATACGATTGAATTTAATATAATTGAGGTAGGTACCGTAAGTCGTGTCACGCTTGATGTTATTGAAACTTCCATGTTTTGCGGTTTTTGGAAATCGTAACGTAAAAAATCGGCTGAAGGGTCCATTCGTGAAATTCTGGGTAGAATCCGAATCTGAAATAAAAAAACGCTGCAAAGTCCTTGTCACATGGGTTTATTATTCCATTGGACATACCTACCTAAAGAGATGTTGGCTGTTTATTTATTGTTTCTTTCATATAAAATAATTGAAATAGCTATCTCTGGTGGTTTCCACCAATTTTGGCCCCCAAAACTCGAATAAACTACGCTCCTTTTTTTTAAATAAATTATCTCTGATCATTGGTAGTGCCATTTAATCGTCTTGATCCACCTGTTGACACTTTTTCCAGTGTTATTATACAAATTGATGGTGATTTCAGACGATTTCCCAGGTTTTTGACTCATAAAAAATCAATTTCGGGAGCTGAACATCTGGTAGAACCTCAATTTTCTATTCTTTGGTCAAAATCGACTTTATATTCGGTCTTCTCGTCCCCAAAAACATGAAAAACGATACCTTAAAAGCTCATGTTACCAACATGTTGCTAAAACGCAAAAAGTACCTATTTTTATACACATTTTCACTCATAACACCCCTGGGTATATTCCGATCGGGCTGAAAAGTTTCGGGACACAACTAGGGCCCAAATGGAGCATGTGTGCGAAAGAACGAATTTTTTAGACCGAAAATGAAGCCTGTACACGTGATACGGCGGACGGCGGACGGCGTACGGCGGACGGCGTACGGCGGACGGACATTGCATTTTTGGAATCTACGTACCTTGAAACGGAAAAGAAAAAATTTTGAGGGGGTGTTATAAAAATTTTTTGCTGAGCGATTACATAGGTGTATTATTCACAGAATAATAAACCAATAGGGGGTTCTCATTTGAAAAAACGCTGCAAAGTCCTTGTCACATGGGTTTATTATTCCATTGGACATACCTACCTACAGAGATGTTGGCTGTTTATTTATTGTTTCTTTCATATAAAATAATTGAAATAGCTATCTCTGGTGGTTTCCACCAATTTTGGCCCCCAAAACTCGAATAAACTACGCTCCTTTTTTTTTTAAATAAATTATCTCTGATCATTGGTAGTGCCATTTAATCGTCTTGATCCACCTGTTGACACTTTTTCCAGTGTTTTTATACAAATTGATGGTGATTTCAAACGATTTCCCAGGTTTTTGACTCATGAAAAATCAATTTCGGGAGCTGAACATCTGGTAGAACCTCAATTTTCTATTCTTTGGTCAAAATCGACTTCATATTCGGTCTTCTCGTCCCCAAAAACATGAAAAACGATACCTTAAAAGCTCATGTTACCAACATGTTGCTAAAACGCAAAAAGTACCTATTTTTATACACATTTTCACTCATAACACCCCTGGGTATATTCCGATCGGGCTGAAAAGTTTCGGGACACAACTAGGGCCCGAATGGAGCATGTGTGCGAAAGAACGAATTTTTTAGACCGAAAATGAAGCCTGTACACGTGATACGGCGGACGGCGGACGGCGTACGGCGGACGGCGTACGGCGGACGGACATTGCATTTTTGGAATCTACGTACCTTGAAACGGAAAAGAAAAAATTTTGAGAGGGTGTTATAAAAATTTTTTGCTGAGCGATTACATAGGTGTATTATTCACAGAATAATAAACCAAAAAAGAAAATTAAAAATAAGGAATGGTTATAAATAAAATAGTAATAAATGAAATATATTTTATAATATACTTATTATAAATAAAATAAGAATATAAATAAAATAAAGAATAAGAAGCAATGCAAGATAAGAATAAAAAAACGCTGCAAAGTCCTTGTCACATGGGTTTATTATTCTATTGGACATACCTACAGAAAGGTTGGCTGTTCATTTATTGTTTCTTTCATGCGTAATAATCGAAATAGCTACTTCTGATGGTTTCCATTAATTTTGGCCCCCAAAACACAAATTAGGTACGCTCTTTTTTTTTCTTTTTTTTTAGCGAATTTTCGAAGAAAAGGAAGCTATTGTTCTCGGTCCAAAATTTTTAAAACTCGAATTTCCGAAAGATTTTTATACCAAAATCCGTTTCAGACCATCCTGAATTCACTGCCGAAAGACACCAAAAATTATATGTATATATATATATATATATATATATTTATATATTTATATACATATTTATATATGTATGTGTCATTCCAGACGATAACTCTCGAAAGAATTGAGATAAAAAGTTCAAATTTGCACGAAAAATCTGTCTTGGCAATCGACAGGCTAAGTTCGTAGATGGGCAGAATCGGGTCACTCTAAGGGGGAGTTTTGGGGAGTTTTAGGGGGGAAAAATTACCCATAAATTCCCAAAATGAAACAGTCTGACAAGTGACACCTCATTTTAAAGGTTTTTGTACGCTGAACACGATGGTGAAATCAGATTTGCGATATCTCATTCCGTTCTCAAACTGGAGCACTTTGAAGATTAAGGAACGTGGTTATTTCTTCGAAAATTCGCTCTTATAGCCATGCTGCATGACTGTGGTTTTTTAAAACTATCTTTGATCATTGGTAGTGCCATTTAATCGTCCTGAACCACGTCTTGACACTTTTTCCAGTGTTATTATACAAACTGATGGTGATTTCAGACGATTTCCCAGGTTTTTCACTCATAAAAAATCAATTCTGGGAGCTGAACATTTGGTAGAACTCAATTTTCCACTCTTTGGTCAAAATCGACTTCATATTCGGTCTTCTCGTCCCCAAAAACATAGAAAACGATATCTCAGAAGCTCATGTTACCAATATGTTGCTAAAACGTAAAAAGTACCTATTTTTACACACATTTTCACTCATAACACCCCTGGGTATATTCCGATCGGGCTGAAGTTTCGGGACACAACTAGGGCCCAAATGGAGCATGTGTGCGAAAGAACGATTTTTTTAGAACGAAAATGAAGCCTGTACACGTGATACGGCGGACGGCGGACGGCGTACGGCGGACGGCGTACGGCGGACGGACATTGCATTTTTGGAATCTATGCATCTTGAAACGTAAAAGAAAAAAGTTTGAGGGGGTGTTATAAAAATTTTTTGCTGAGCGAATACATAGGTGTATTATTCACAGAATAATAAACCAAAAGATTGAAAAAAAATTACAAATTTGTGTTTTGACTAGGCTCGAAATAAGCCGAAAACTGGGATGGTGCACCTTGAAGGGCCACCCTGTATAGCATGTACAGCTAGTGAATCCACACATGTTTGCTCGGAAAGAAGATACCTACCACTACCAATTAAGAACAATACCAATGCCACTGCGAACGATACCAATACAGTCTTCGTGACATTTTAATGCTTCTTCCGTGATAATATACAATTGAATTTAATATAATTGAGGTAGGTACCGTAAGTCGTGTCACGCTTGATGTTATTGAAACTTCCATGTTTTGCGGTTTTTGGAAATCGTAACGTAAAAAATCGGCTGAAGGGTCCATTCGTGAAATTCTGGGTAGAATCCGAATCTGAAATAAAAATAGGGGGTTCTCATTTGAAAAAAAAGAAAATTAAAAATAAGGAATGGTTATAAATAAAATAGTAATAAATGAAATATATTTTGTAATATACTTATTATAAATAAAATAAGAATATAAATAAAATAAAGAATAAGAAGCAATGCAAGATAAGAATAAAAAAAGATTGAAAAAAAATTAAAAATTTGTGTTTTGACTAGGCTCGAAATAAGCCGAAAACTGGGATGGTGCACCTTGAAGGGCCACCCTGTATAGCATGTACAGCTAGTGAATCCACACATGTTTGCTCGGAAAGAAGATAACTACCACTACCAATTAAGAACAATACCAATGCCACTGCGAACGATACCAATACAGTCCCATGTCCGTTTACAATACCTACCAATCACCAACGTATTTTCACCGACATCAATGGCCCCAGTGAGTGCCATAAACAACCTGTCACATTAGCTATGTAATAAAGTTCAACAAAACAGTTGAGAATCTTGAAATGAGGAAAGGCTATATTCTCTAACAATACACGTTCTTATTATTAGCATCGCTGGCGCCGAACTGTGTTTCTGAGGTATGAGGAATAAAATTGCAAATGATAAGAGTCAAAATCCTAAGGCTTTTGCGTTTTGAAGCGCTATTACCAGCCCCTTCTTGCTCCGTTGCCACAAACGGTATACTCACAGAAAATAAACTCCGGAGTATACTCTCGAAACATGGTTTTTCTGAGTGTTCCCTTGGAATTAGGTTTCCTCCTAAACGATGAACTTGGGGTAATTCCTCGGATATTACATCACAACTGGAGTGCTTAGAGGTTCCTTCAATAGCAACAGAGAGCTTCTTCATGACGCTAGCCTCCCCTCATAACATTGGAAAAGCTGCAGCTTCCACTCCAGCTTTTCCCGCTCGTATCAGATCTCCACTGCAGGTCTATGGCACTTATGTTCCAATGCTCCAACACAATCGAAATCCGTCAGTTCTTTCAAGGACTACGTGGATAGTAATATAGAAGATTAGGAAATCAGCACAGTTACTGGCTCTCATAAGGTCTCTTTGAATGTACTCGGCGCAAGCGTACACGAGCTTGTTACTTTCAGACTAGCTGACTCCCATACAACCCATCAACAACATTTTTTGATTACCAGATGACGGATCGAGGCGACAATCATGCAAATATCCATGCAGAAGTGTAATCTGCTGATCTGTATTCAACTTACGAAACACAGACGTAGACGAGTCCATTGAACTGACTTACCGAGGGGATTTAGCTGGGGGTTTTTACCTTTCTCACTTTTTTTGGGAATTGAATGATAAGGAAGACCGCAAAATAATATAATTTTCATACGTATTCATGGGCAGCAATGAAATGGATGCTATATTTTTATGTTATCTACATATTATACTCAAAGCCGCTAGCGATGTGGTGTGCCTGGAAGGGGGACCTGGAATCATCATCTAAAAGCTTCCAATAGGTAGCGCGCTTGGATAGGTAGATGTTTCATCTCCGCCCAAGAGCCAGAAACTCCTTTGGCCTCAGTAGCAAGATAACAATGTTATTGATGTATACTAAGCAGGTATACACATAGGGTATGTGAGCTCCAGTGTTTTCATCATGGAATAAGGACCAACTTTTCCCCCAGGCAGCGCCATCCGGCGTTGGCTTTTGCATTACGTAGTTCATCGCAGACTCCCAAAAATATCTATGCGGAGCACTTCCAGAGTTTTTAAGTTTTCGTTGAATTTATTGATGTGATATTTTTCATACAAACAAATCTACTTTTTGCGGGTGAAAAAAAAAAAAAAAAAAATTGTGGATACAAAAAATCTCACAGGAAATACGCGATCGATACTAGTGCTTGGGTAGGACTATTCCTGGGCTGGCTAATTTCCAATGCCAGAGCTAAATAGCTCAGAAAAATCGTTTCCCTGCAAATTTTTCAACGTTTATTGAACGTCCCTTCTCCTTATTCCATCGTGTTCATGTGCTGAAATAGATTTGTATCTGGTTATTTTTCTCTTTCATTGTTGGTTCAAGGGTCGAGGTTATCCTCCTCTCCCTCCCTTGTCAGAACCGCAGATTTAAATGGGTGCCGTAAAGTTAATAACTACCCATTAATACCATTAGTCAGTCTTGTTATAGCAGTCGACCGATCAACACAAGTCTCCGCGTTATCGGTTCTGCGATTGTAAACGATGAGTTCAAATAATAATTTTTGCTAGAAAAAATATAAATGCCGCCAATTTAGTATCATCACCACTACAATATTTCTGTGTGATTAAATTCAAATGTATGTGCTCGAAGAAGAATTTTGAAATTATTTACAGGAGTCCCTCCTGCTCTACAAACGAACAGAAGAGAATTTTTGTTAATGAATTAGATTTGTTATTAGATTCAAAGAAAGATGCATACTATTAGGGGATGTAAACATAGGTGTAATGGATGGGAACTCGGAAATTGATACTATTGCAAATTAATGCCTAGATATGATGAGCTCAAATGGATAAACCTGTAGAAACACAAAACCTACCAGAGAAAACGAAAAGTGTTCTAGCTTTATTGTTCACATATTCTACCGTGGGGCGCTTAGAAACCAAGTTGGGGTCATAACGACCGCCATCACAGACCACATTATGCTCTGTACAGTTCATATGAAGCGGAAAATTGTATATATAACAAACATAGAAGACTAACGCTGGTAGTGGTGTATATAAAATTATTTATTACGAGGAACGTTCTAAAAAAAAATCATCTGTCTGATTGGTCAAAACTAATTAAAATACGTGACGTCGACATAGCCGTTAGGATTTTGTACGATAGTATTAACGATGCCAAATCCAAATCTGCTGAGCAGGTAAAAATAAAATCGAATACCAAGAATACCAATTTAAACATGGATAGCCAAAGGTTTGCGCACGTGGATAAAAAGGAGGGTTAAATGAAAGCAAAAATCGTTAACCAACCGTACAACACTCCGTTAATACAACATATACAGTACTACGAAATAAAATAACAAACTTAATCAGGGTTACAGGAAAGCAATATTACAGCAAAAATATTTCTGAAAACATAAAAAATCATTAAAAAAATAAGGAAATTGATAAGTGAAGCCGCAAGAAGAGAGTCGAAGAAGAAAGATACATTCCAATAGATAACTGCTTAGATCATCAAGGTAAGCAGATGAAACCAGATGATGTATCAATAATCCTAAACCATAAATTCATAGTGGTACGGGAGGGGGCTAGGAAGCAAATTGACTCAATAAAGTGGGAAACAACTACCCACACTAAGCGATACATCAATTTTAACCTGTCATGGAAATATAATTATTGGAGGAAATAAAAAATAAGTTAGTCACGACCTCAACATCATGAGCAGTTCCAGGTGGAGTTATTAAAGAAAATTCATCCTTCTTAGTTAACCCCCTATGTAAAATGTAATACAGGGTCCGCTGACCAGAGCCTCCCGTCACATTCGAAAATATTCAAACTTGGAGGGAATTTAGTAGTTGTTTCAAGAGTAATCTAAGGGTTGAAGGTGGTGACCACCCTATTACGTCGAGGATAACAATTTTTTTAAATTTATTATACGTAAGAGCGGAAATATTCATCTACTTTTTTTCTTTTTTAATAGTGGGAACTCGGAATGCGATATGATCAAATAATAAACGGATAAATTATTCCTGAAAATAGTATCTGGGGTATTACGATTCGTAATATTAAGTACGAGGGATAGTATTTTGCCATACCTACTGGTTTTCACAACGATATTTTCAAACGGGATTCTTCTATGAGCCTCTGGGCCCAGGATTACATTTTTTTAATACTCTCTAATCGAGGGTAATTGAATCCTGGGTCAAACAGAAGACCCGTGAGCCGTATTTCTCTGGATAGGGCGACATACTTAATCCAGGGCCAAATCTCTGCGCTGCCAAGATTTAGGACAACATTATCCAAGGTGAGTACCTGTGACTTCTGGATTGCCACTGCCCAAGCTAGTGAGGAGGGGAATTGTGATTGTCTTAGGGTTTGATTTTTATTCTTCCAAGGCTTGGTAGTCAGTTGAATGAGAACCAAGCCGTTTAAAGTTGTAGGACATCACCATTGTCGACTTTCACGAGGAGAGTTATAATTGGTCCTCGGTAGAGGATTTTCCAGGCGCATACAAAATGTCACTAACATTTCCTATTGAACAATTTACCAAGCCTTGCGCAACCCAGAGGTTTGACCTAAACGTTACTATCAGCATGAAGATCAGCAGTTATTGCTGATCGTTTCTTTTCCATCAGTGCTTCCCAGGCTTCAATCTTGACATTCCCTTCACTCAGACGGTCCGCGAAATCTTGTTTCAGTTGTCTTGTCTGTGGCAGCGTTTGTGTACATTGGCCGATCTTGTACCGGAGGAAGATGCATGATGTCATCCAAACAATATACTGCAAAAGGTACATTATCGACAGGCTCTTATGAATGAGGCTTTGGTTCAGCGATGAACAACGGAAGAGTAAGAGTAAGTTCCTACTTCGATTGAGCCACCAGTAGGTCCAAAGCCTGCTAGGATCATCCATTCGTGCCTCTCATTGTCGTCTTGCTCGTCATTGTCTGACATATTCCTGCTCATCTGGGTTCTCTTCGTCGTCAATTGGATGTTAATCTTGCGTCATAAATATCCTTCCAGTTTCCAAGGGATCTGAGGTCTTCTAGGTTTCTCCATGACCCCAGCTCAGTATTACCTGCTGTCCATAGAATCTATCATATTTCGTTTGAAATTTTGGAGAAACTGTGACAACTGCAGGTTTTCTTCTCGTGATGACCCTGCCTTGTCGCTTGTAGTATTTTGAGCAGTAGTCAATCATGTTCACATCTTCATCATTTCTGGCTCGTTTCGCATAAAACTCGATGTATACTCTGGTCGTCTCCACTGGTAATTACAGAAACCCATTCGTCTACTTCAACATTGACGCGGACGAATTCCGTTGTCGAATGGTTAACGGCCAGCCCATGAGTATCTTAAAACTTTCCTGTGAGAGAAATACTCGTATCTTCTGCACACATTTGAATGAAAAGTCTTCGCATCACATATTTAGCTGACTGCTGTGACGGATCAGCAGAAAGAGCATCTTTGAACGGGGTGTCGAGATTCTTACTCTTGGGCTTTACTCGCGTCAAAATCGCATTCAGTGACAAAATCACTTGGACATAGATGTTACCTCACCAGTTTTCGATAATGGATCGTTTGTACCTGTTTAGTAATGGGTCATTCCTTGCAGTTTTCAGCTGCCAGTTTCCATAATATTTTGCTGGAATATTGTCTTCCTGAGAAAATGGAATGTGCACGCCTTTTGTTCTGGAGCCTTTGTTTTTTCATAGACTTTGAGGTCCATGACGTGTGTGGCGTTGGCAGCAGCTCAGTAGATTATTCAGAACATGGATTATTTGTTCACAATTTCATTGATTGCCACGGATTTTGTTACTGAGCTCATGGTTAGAAAAAACGGTCATTGTCGTACTACCTAGGCTTTTAAACAGGTTTTGGATCAAATAGATATCGCATCAGATAAATTTTTACCAACGAGATATCTTCTACATCTTTTTTTAATAAGTAAATACCCCGTCCACTTATTCCTAATGAGAGTGAACTTTGTCGCGAAAATGGTTTCCGAAGGTCGCTGTTTCAGGAAAAGTCGTGGTAAAATCGAGTCAAATTAAGATAATGGATAGTAGTATCATGTCGTAGTAGTATCATGTGGTATGCATAATGAAAATTCACATGTACTTTCATTCACGTTTAAGCACCATTTCAAAACGTTTCAGTACTATAAAAAGTGCTGTACCTACTTGGTCCAAAGTAATTCCAAGAAGGAGGTGCCTACCGCAATAATGAATAAAGTAATCGTCATTTGTTCGCATGCGTGAGCATTGGGTTAAGTCCCTGTGAAGTGAAAACTTTAGTTGAGGATGGCAATATAATACGCCTACCATCAGCCCGCACTCGAGTTTGCTTCCACATTGTGGGATAAGGCTTCCGGCTTAGACCATGGTTTTGAACCTTAGGAAGTTCACTCATTTATATTCGAATCGGGATTCATGGGATTCTAAAATATCAAATGGGAAGCCATCAGTCCCAGTGTGGGAATCGAATTGAACAGTGAGACTATAAATACTCATAGTCTAACAGGGCATATTATTCATGAGATATGTACAATCACTAAGTATGGTATCACCATACTTCCATTCCTATATATAATAGGAACGTGGAAGTATAATTGATGGACAAACTGTACTCGACAGGGATTTTAGGGGATTGACATATGATCGCTTACACTCTTACATTATGATAAGCAGCAGGTTGCTGAAATAGGCAAATCACAAAGCAGTACCACTGAGTTGAGAAAGATTGGTAAATGCCAAGGAACTGCGCTTGCACTAGTTTTATTCCTCATTTAAATTAATGACTTATTCGAAATTAAGTTAAAAGGTAAGTATTTACCGATGATGTTTGCGTAGTAAACACTGAAAACAACTGGAACCGTTGCTGTACGACGCACCTACAACTGGTGACTTGAAGTTGATTGATAGATGAATGAAGGAAAACTGCCTCACGCTGACCTCTGAGAATTTTGTTCATCTCCCGATGTACCGAAACAATGCAGATGGTCCAGGGACTGGTTAAATCGTAGCTCACATGCATAATTGCGCGAGAGCTGGTATGCGAGTGTTTGAAGGTACATAGAGTAGAAGAGGCGCGTTGTGTAGGTGTAATTATTGATTGTAAGCTTACATGGAAAAATCACATCGAAAATGACAGCAACAAATTAAGGAAATCTGTGTAAACTATGTATTGTAAAGCACCTGCCGAAAACTGCAATAAGAACTGTGCACCATGCAATTTTACAGTCAGTATTGACGTATGCAATCATTTGCTGGAGAGGCACATATCACACACATCTAAAACCATTGTACAAGTTACAAAAGCGTGTATTGAAAGTTGGATTCCACTAATGCTCAAGATATCCTACAGATAGACTCTCCCTGGAGTGTAATGTTCTAAGTGTCCATCACTTATATGCCCAATCTATTGTCATGTGTGTAAAAAAACGCAGACGGGAATTAGTAGCCCAATTAAAAGATTTTCCAGAAGCAAACCACATAGATTCAAACTACCTTTCGTTAAAAAGTCATTTACCGCACATGCTCCCTCCTATAAATTAAAATTAACACCAAATAACTTATTTGATTTCATTTATCCACTACTCATCAAACCCTGCCTTATAAATATAGCCGCAAATAGAAATAAAAATTACTTAATAACCATTAATGAAGCCGAGCTACTTATAAAAATAACAAGACCTATCTATATAACTTAAAACACTTGCGGCGGAGTAGTGGAAATCCATAGCAAAAAAACTACAGGATAACAATAGAATAGTCTATTTCCACGTAAACTAACAAACTGTAGGCCGGTTTCGGTTGTTAAACCATCATCAGTACACAATCATTCTATTGTGTACTGATGATTGTTTAACAACCGAAACCGGTCCACAGTTTTGTTAGTTTACGTGGAAATAGACTATTCTATGTTTATCCTGTAGTTTTTTAAGACCTATCTATGTACATTACAGGACAGTAAAATTATGATTTCCGCTATAAATATTAGGTACCATTGCAAAAAAGAAAATAAAGGAAATAAATAAATATAATGAAGCCCAACGGTCTTATAAGGTGGGATAAACCGTTTCCCGTGAGATCACCGAAGTTACCTCGAGTGTGATTAGTACTTGGATGGGTGGCCGCCGTAACACGCGGTGATACGTCCAACTATGGACCATGTATCTGTTGGGCCATCCCCTCAGGGGAGGGGATGAGGCAATGAGTATCCAAGTAAAGGGAGAAATTATCAGGTCGAATTCTGATCCTGTCATTGGAGGACAGCTGATCACGTCCGTGACACTGGCAAGGCAGTCGGACGAAGAGCCCCAGCCTGGAATGGCTGTTTACTTTACTCTAAATATAATAAAGGGATTGCACATTAATTTGTCGACTGGATCAAGGGTGGGCCACCACTAGCACCAGCTGCAATGCCCATTCTCTCAGCAATAACAATTTTATCACCTGCCAACCTACTATGGCATATTATATATTTGTTAGAGCTACTGATCTAGGAAGTATGTACAATATAATAATGTAAAAATGAGCCACTGAACTTGAATTTTTGTTCAGAAAAAGAGAGGCAATAACGATTTAATCTCATTTCATTAAATTTAGTACCTTCAGAAGGCGTTTCATAGTTTGGCGAATTTTGATTGTGGACTTTCGGAATGGAGGAAAGATAAGTGTCTTTAATCTCGGCACCGTAGATCAAGGATACTATCAGAAGGCAGTTTACAATGAAGAAAGTTCCCCCTCCACCACCACGATCGGAAAGAAATCGTCCATTCCATTTTGGAAAAAGGGGCCAATCTAGGTCGGTCCTGTAACTTACGACGCTGTAGGATGGGGCTTAGCTAGCGACCGCCACTGGAGAAACTTTCGGTATTTATTGCTTCCCACACAATTCTGTTTCCTTCAGAGTTCAAATCAACTTAGAAGGTTCAAGTGGAATGTGACGACTATCGAATGAGATGTCAATCTTCTTGCAATTCGACTAGGTTCGATGGTAGCTTTGGTATTGGAGCTACCGATACTCGCTTACGCATTATACAGTGTAACCAAAATTTAAGGCCCACCAAAATATCTGCCTTGAAGGGGATTATGAAAAAAGTTTCAAATTGTTTGCGTAGAATCTGAATATGACATTTTTGCGCACATGCGCAATGCACACTAACTTCTTTTTTTCCCAAATAAGAACGCCTTTTTGTTATTGCAGATTTGAATTCCCACACTGAATAACATGATGATGTTCGTTTTTCGATTTGCAGAATACCAGTATCGTGGCTAATGATCCCTCTCCTAATTTTGCATTGATAAGCCTTTTTATACAAAACTTTTAAATGATAACTTCCTTCATTTTTTTTAGTAGGATTCGAATACATGTTTGCGCAAAAAGTGAGCAATACACACTAACGTCGTTTTTTCACATGGTAATCCCCATGATTTATTGCAACTTTGGATTATACTTGAACTTTCATTAAAGAATGAAAGCATTGTACCCAAACAATTAAGGTTAGTTATTATTTGAAAGTTTTGTCTAAAATGGCTTATTACAAAATTAGGTTGGACAGGATATGAGGAGGGATCATCATCCGAAACACCCGTATTGCGTAAATCGAAAAAATGAACATCACGTTATTCAGCGTGAAAAAACCCACTATGAATGAATGAATGAATGAAAGAATTTATTTCCATAAAGAATAGACGCGTTCCGATAAACAATCACATACACTTGGTGGAAACTACCCCCTCATAGGTCCGGGACCTGTGTCGAGGGGGGGAGGAGTTGCAAATTGAATGCATTTTTTGTTTTTAGAATAAGAGAGAGAGGAAAAAAATATATATATATGTGTGCAAGTTGTATACTTATTATATGAAACTATCGCTATGTATTTAGCTATCTTAGCTATATCTTATATCAAGAGAGAGAGAAAAAAAAGAAACTTATATGCCTACAAAAGTCTGCATCTTCACTGGTGTTGTAGTTGATTAAAATAAATAAGTGAAATTCGTAATTAATACTTATAAGTGCTGGCTGTCATGGCCTCGCATTCTAGCTACTGGTAGTCATGAGGAACGAACATAGGTAAGGCTTTCTTGAATTCAGATCTGCTGCAGGAGTGAGGGCTGGTTAATGAAGGTGGATTTGCGCGTAATATTTGCGGCAAGTTGTGATGGAAATGGCGGGTAGTGGAATGCAAACGGCTCGGTGGTGATGGTATGACTGCCTGAGTTGTAGTAGGTCTCCTTCCGCGGGTAACCGACGTCCGCCCTGCGTCCAATGCCTCTGGGTGCTTGTGGTAGTACATCATAGCGTGTTTTATGTACAGCTGTTTCAGTGTGAATACCTTGGTCTCACCAAACAGCTCAACACTGGGGAACCCGCGGGGCTTCTTGATGATGACCTTCAAAATAATTTTTTGCATCACCCTAACTGGTTCCAATACGCTACCGTATGTATTACCCCACCAAAGGATGCCAAAGCTGAGCATTGATTGCACCAATCCTTTGTACACGAGAATAAGCGTTTTCTTTGAGAAATAGTTCCGGATGTTATAAAATATGTGAACAAATTTCCTCATTTTAACCACTACTGACTTAACTTGTTCCTTCCAGTCAAGATTCTCATCCACTATTATTCCCAAGTACTTGCCACCCTTTACTCGTTCGATTGTTTCGCAGGTACGTGACGGCTGATGGAAATTACAAAAGTGAAATTCTAGGTTGTATAAATGAGAATCCCTGTCTCTTGCACGGGAGAACAAGATGTATTTGGATTTATCCACATTTGTGGTGAGAGACTGCATATTGATTCACTGGCAAATTTTATTCATATCTCCGTTCGCTCGGGCGAACACCTCTTGCCACGAACTGTGTTCGAACAAGAAGGCTGCATCATCATTACAATCATGTATCAAAATTGGTAGATTACTGCACCAACGAAACTCGATTTTTGCGTTTAACCAACATTTTGAGCGTATTCCTGAACATTTTTGCGCAATCAAAAATTCGAGTGACAGGTTATTTTTTCATGAAATTCCACGTAGAATCTTAATCTGCCGTAAAAATTTGGGGTTATCAATTGAAAAAACAGTGTGCATTGCATTGGTGCGCCAGAATGTCATATTCAGATTCTACGCAAAAAATTAGGGGGTTTGAAACTTTTTCAAATCCCCTTCTTAAAGGAGCTATTTCAGTGGGCCACCCTGTATACGCGTAGTGGTAAGCAAGTGGGTCCGTTCAAACGCTTTTATTCGTCGACTATCCACCCAACTCCCTTCCTACACCAACTTATCTTTCGTGACAACAAGCTTTTGTACGTAATGCGTGGTCTCGGGAACACGCACCTTGGGTCAACCAACAGTACGGACTAATTTTCAATTTCATTCGTCCGTCAATATATTTGGACCATCTTACATTCTAAGGTCCGGTTTCACCAATACTTCCTAACCATGGTTAAAATAGATCATAGTTTTACCGAATCGGAGATTTGAAGCGTTGGTTAAGGGCAAGTGGGTTTCACGAATGTAATCAACGAATATAATTTTTTCAAAAACGTTGTTTTCATGAAACGTCTATTCAAGTTTTAAACATAAATGGCACAGGCCCGCCAAAATAGAGGCATTGGGGGTGATTACGATTGATAGATAACGTAGTTGTTGCAACGTGCATCGTGAGGTTAAGCTACTTGCTTTTTGTTTTTTGACGTTTGTGTTCGGACGTAGGTACATAAACGCCCGAAGTAGTGCGTCTGGTGTCCGCTCGAGCGCTAGCTGCGGCTAGCGGGTTCGATCAGATCATGCTGTTTTTTGGGTCTTAGAACGAACGAATATAATTGTGATTATATTAGTAAATTGCAGCAAGCATCGCGTCAGCCATAGGCGGTGCAATTTCGGTCTGTCGGTCCAGAGTTTTGAAATACGTTCTTTCATGTAGTTCTTTGGGTTTTGCAAACCTGAGCTCCTCTCGAACGGCAAGATGGCGTTCAACCTCCGAAAGTGAAAGTGGTGAAAAGTTTTATCGTTGTTATAAATAGTATCTAAGTTAATCGTTCTTACCCGTTGTGCAATTAAATTCGCTCAAGTGAATTTGGACTGTGTTTTTCGTTCCCGATCAAACAATTTTGGTGCCGAAACCCGGGAATTTAGTGGAATAGCTGAGAACATTCCAGTGTTTCACTTTCGTTCCTTTCGTTCACTTGACGATGAGTTCCAACGTGGTCATCCCCGATCGAGGAATTGAGGTCTCAGCCAGAGTCATCAAGAGGTTTAAGGCCGATCAAAAGGCGCTTTATAAAACACTCTGTTCATGGGCGATTAAAGCCCAGTCGTTGTTGAAGCTGTCACAGTGGTCCGAGGAGGCCCGATCATGTGCGGGCGATTTGACGAAAGCTGCCGACAGTCTGTTCTCGCAGATCGAATCCGCCGATTTCAATTGGGACGTAAGTGAGTCGCTTTTATCCCAAGTAGCCGATCTGCAAGTGGCGTTAGAGATACGACTACCCACACCGACTTTGCAGCCTTTAGAGCGTTTGTCGGAAAGTTCGAACGATCAGAACAAGCTCACGTTCAATGCAGTAAAGTACATGAATGTTATACTGCCTACAGTTCCATCATACGATGGGAACATTACGAATTTCGCCTCATTTCGTGGTTTATACGATCGAGCGGTTCACAATGTACCGTACCTACCGGACGAGATTAAATATCAGGCGCTCGTCGAGAAGCTGGTTGGTCAGGCTGGTTCGGCCCTTACTAGTTATCGTTCCGACGGATCGGACTATCAGGCTCTTTATAACTCCTTGATCGCGGAAAATTCCGGTCGGTATCGTCTCGCACGTCGATCCTTTTCGAACCTTAAATTCGTACCTACTATCAAAGAAAATGATGTGCAGCAGTTGGAAGCGTTCCTGAGTGCGGCCCGGTCTTGGATCCGTTCAATGGAAGAGGTTGAGACACACAACCTCGAGTCGTTCCTGCTGTTTGAGGCTCTCTTCGCTCGCATCGACACCACGCTGGGGGATAAATTTAATCGTCAAGAAATGGAGGTCGAGGATGTGGTTCCGACTCATCGGAAACTGCTGGAGTTCCTAGACAAGGAGCTCAAGATCGCTCAAATGATCCCTTCGACCTTTCAGGGTTCATTCGATCGTGATAAAAAATCAAATTCGGCTCAAAGACAGGCCCGTCGATCCTCCCCTACTCCTCATTTGTTGAGCATTCAGGAAGATACACTTCGACTCCGGTGCCACTATTGCGAGGACCACCATTTCCTATATCGCTGCCCCAAGTTCTTCACCGTTCCCGTGGAAAAGAAGTGGGAATTCGTTCGCCTACACAAGCTCTGCGAGAACTGCTTTTCCTACCGACATGACAACGTTCAAGACTGTCCTTCTCGACGACGTTGCGGCTGTGGACGAAGACATCATGCCTGGCTTCATTGTTCAAAAAGGGAGGTAATGTCGAGGGGTGCTCAGGGTCTTCCTCCCCAATCTGATAGTTCAAAGGGGGGATCGTGCCAGAGGCGCAATTCGCCTGTCTTGGCACAGTCACCACCGGTTACGAGCACACCGGCCCTCTCTGAGATCAACTTGTGTAAGTGGGCCTCGGAGGAGGTCGGGGGCTCAGAGGTGGCTGACCCTCTGTTCCGTTCGGCTAGATCTTTTACCGATTGCGAATGGGGCTGCCCCACTGGATGGGATCGAGCCGATCCTCCGACCCGTTCTGTCCGGAGTGATCGGTCTGATCCCTCCAGGGGGAAAGATGCTATAATAATCGATCCTTGTTCAAGTCGCACTAAAATATTCGTTCGTTCCAATAGGGCCCATTGCATTGATCATAATAACCAATCCGGTCCCACAGGTAGGATGTTCGATCGTAAGTTCCCAGGCAGTAGCTCGGCTGCCGCTTTAGGTAGGCGCATGTTCGTACCTAGGACCACTGAGGAAGGGGGCCCCACTCCGTTGAAACCTTGCGGTGATATACCCAGGAGTGGAGCTTCCCATTGCACTACTCAGCTGGTTAGTTCTAAGTTAGTTCATAGAAGTCCCTCTTATTTGGTGCAGCCTTCCCCAGTAGGTGTTAGGTCAGGCGCACACGACGAGCCTCACCCGTCGAACGTAGCGGGACACCTTCCGGAGTCTCATACGTTCAGTAGTAGGGAAATTATTTTCCGGGACCAAGTTAGTTCAGGTGCCCAGCTAGTGGCGGGAAGTTCTCTTCCTGCGCTAGGTTCATTATCTAGATCATGTATTAGGCGTCCACGATCAGGAGGTTTAATACCCACCGCACTGGTGCACGTGTCAAAAGGGGAAAAGGCTAGGGGCCTTGTGGGGCGCGCGCTCCTGGACACTGGGTCGGAGGTTAATATAATCACCTCTAAATTTTGTCGAGCGCTCAAATTGAAGGTTTTCCCCTCAGAACGACGCATAGTGGGAGTAGGGGGAAATTCGCACGCTGTTCCGGGATTTACTTCATTCGGACTGTTCACACGTTCAGGTAGGCACATTTCAGTCACCGCTTTCGTCTTGGACGAGGTGACTGCTCCTATCCCGTCAAGCAGTTTCTCTATCGATCGGTGGCCCCATATCTGGGAGTTAGGGTCTGAATTGGCTGATCCGACTTTTTATACTAGGGGTGAAGTTGACCTTTTACTAAGCGCCGATCTATTCATACAGCTCATAGAAGAGGAACGCGTACCTCCGGTGGGTAACTCACCATGGTTGTTACGTTCTGAAGTAGGCTGGTTAGTGCTAGGTCGAATCGAATCACAGAAGGGGCAGATAGTGAAGTTCGGGGATAAGAATCACCTTCAGTGGTTCATTCCTACCGAAGCCCCTTGTCAAGTTTTTCCCTTAAAGTCCGAAATTAGCGCTCGTTCCAATCCCGCTCTAGTGAGTACAACACAGCCGGCATGGAAGGACGTTCGGTCAGCTGAATATCGTAAGTGGGCCATTCAGGACATTATTAGAGCACTTCAACTAACCTTGGGTGGAGGCAGTGTACGAAAGGGAGAACATTCAAGGGAGGCCCCTGCTCCACCTAAGGAACGTCGCTCCCCTCCTCCTCGTTCAGGAGTGCCACTTTTTCATTCCAAGGGTGCTCTGTTAGATCCGGTACGTAATTTATTCTCGGTAGTGCCCCCTGTGGAGTTCTCATCAGTTAGTCCACCATTGTTCAGTTTGGTTTCAAGGGGGGTAGTACCTAATAAGGTGAGTTTTGGATCCCTGAGTTCTGCACACATACAGGTTCAGAGTTCCGTTCACGAAACCGACGTACTTCTTAAGCGAATGTTCGAGATCGAGTCAGTCGAGGAGGTGGAGCCTTGGACACCTGCCGAGCGGGAGGCTGAGAACATTTTCTTAGATCAGGTGCGCAGGGACGGTTCAGGTAGGTACACCGTTCCATTGCTACTTGCCCAGGATCGGAATTCGCTAGGTCATTCTCGATCAATAGCCCTACGGCAACTTTACAGATTGGAAAGCAAATTTAGGCGAAATCCTGATCTCGTTCCACCGTATAAAAGGTTCATGAATGAGTATGCCGCTCAGGGGCACATGAGACCTGTCGATCCCCCGGTGCCGGGTCTAGCTCATTATTATATGCCTCATCATGCAGTTCGTCGCCTGGGGGACCCAGCAGATAAGATCCGTGTCGTTTTTAATGCGTCCCAGCGGACAGCAAATGGTCGATCACTGAACGAAATTTTACATGTGGGTCCGAAGTTACAACCGGACATTTGTGATATTCTCCTCCGATTCCGCTCGTTCCCCTATGTGTTCATTGGCGATCTTAAACAAATGTTCCGCCAAATTTTACACCCGAGAGAGGATCAAGATCTTCTCCGTATTGTCTGGAGAGATTCCCCGGATGACCCTGTTCAGGATTTTGCACTCTGTACAGTCACTTATGGTACAGCTCCGGCTCCGTTCCTGGCGAACCGGACCTTGAAACATTTGGCAGAGACTCAGGCCAAAGACTACCCCATGGCCTCTATAGTTCTACTCGAGCAAACCTATGTGGATGATGTTCATGGAGGAGGTGCCTCGATCAAAGAAGCACGTGAGGTTAGGGACGAACTTATTGCTCTGGTAGGCTCTGCAGGTTTTGAGATGCGAAAGTGGGCCGCTAATCACCCCGATCTGCTTCAGGGTATTCCCCAAGATCATTGCCTGATATCGGGCGAAACAGTGGACTTGGATCCCACAGAAGGCACGCCCCTTAGAATGCTAGGAGTGGCCTGGGACCCCCGTACTGATACGTTCTTCTTCAAGGTACCAACCACACCTGTAGTTCGAACCAAGAGGGAGCTGGCTAGTGAGGTCGGTAGAATTTATGACCCCGCGGGCTGGGTCATGCCAGTTTCGGTCTTCGCTCGAATGATCCAGCGTGAGGTGTGCCATGCACGTTTTGACTGGGACGATCCACTTCCCCTCTCCTTGGTTACTGACTGGTCGAACATTGCTAGATCCATCGATACGCTCTCAGAGCTGAAGATTCCCCGTCACGTTCAGGTTTCTAGTCCCATTCAGTGGCTAGTAGGATTTGCGGACGCCTCTGAAAAGGCGTATGCAGCTGTGGTTTATCATGTTTGCGCACAAGGAGCTTCATTTGTGACCCGGCTAGTAACCGCTAGAGCTCGAATTGCCCCCATAAAGCAGGTTTCAATACCTAGGCTAGAACTGCTCGCTGCCGAATTGCTCGGAAAGACCATGAACAAGATTCGGCCACAATTCGCTCATGCTCAATTGGTTGCGTGCTCTGATAGCACAATCGTTCTGTCCTGGCTCACAGCCGACCCAGCGCCGTTATGGAAAGTATTTGTGGGAAACCGTGTAGCCAAAACTCTCTCTTGCTTGCCCCAGGAGCTTTGGTTCCACGTTCAGACGCAGGACAACCCCGCTGATATAGCATCTAGGGGAGCCCTGCCCAACAAACTGATCAAGAATGAGCTTTGGTGGAATGGTCCTCATTGGTTGCGCTCAGACCGGTCCTTGTGGCCTATTTGCAGAATTAGGCCCAACCTCAGTCAAACAAGTGTGGCTGAGGAGATCAGGACGGTGAGGTCGCATGCCACCGCTCTGGAGACAACTGACGAGTTGGAGAAAAAATTCAGCTCATTCGGTCGGCTTAGAAGAGTGGTTGCCTGGATCTTACGTTTCGGACGAAACTCCCGCGTTCGAAGAGTTAGGTGTGCAACAGTTCAGAGAACGCCGATCGAACCATTGGCAACTGAAGAACTGCGGGCAGCTGATCTAGTTTTAGTACGACGCGCACAATGTCGACACTTTCAGGACATTTATTCCGCCTTAGACCGTTCCACTCCCCGTACCAAGCTCATGAGACAACTCGCTATATTTCGATCACGAGAGGGCATCATTAGAGTGGGGGGCCGTTTGGAGCATAGCACTAGTGCATTCGAGACTAGGCATCCTGCACTTTTACCCGCCAAGGACCCACTCACCCAACTTCTCATTCGTCAGGCTCATGAGAGCTGTTTGCATGTCGGCCCGAGGGCGACCCTAGCTCACCTGCGTACGAAGTTCTGGATTATAGATGGTCGGAATGCGGTCGCTAGAACTCTTGCAAAGTGCACCCGCTGCTTTTCGATCAAGCCCATATCTTTTCAACCAGAAATGGGTCAGCTCCCATCAGGGCGGGTTCAGGGAACGTTCACATTCGATCAGGTCGGCATTGATTACGCCGGCCCATTTTCGGTCTCCGTAAGTGGTCTCCGTGGGGCACGAAAAGTAGAAATGTACTTGGCCGTGTTCGTTTGCTTTGCCACCAAGGCGGTGCACTTAGAAGTAGTTATGGATCTGAGCACTGACAGTTTTCTGCAGTGCCTGGAAAGATTTATCGCTCGAAGAGGGGTGCCCTCCGTCATTTGGTCGGACAACGGTCGCAATTTTTTGGGGGCAGCCAACCTCCTTAGGAACATTAGGATTGCGCTGGAGACAGGCGTATCGATCACGCTTGCCGAACGTTTGGCTGCTAGGGGGGTGAGCTGGAAGTTCATACCACCAAGGGCTCCTCATTTTGGGGGGTTATGGGAAGCTGCGGTCAAGTCAGCAAAGCGACTTATTAGGGTAAATTTGCGCGATCATACGGTCAATTTCCAAACGTTCAGCACTATAGTGGCTAAGGTCGAGGCCATCCTTAATAGTCGGCCTCTTGTGTTCCAATCCGCCTCGCCGGATGATATCCTCGTTCTTACACCAGGTCACTTCTTGATACAAAGACCACTTACTGCCCTCCCGGAATCTGAAGGCTGCCTGGACTCCAGCTCGCGCCTTATTCCCAAATGGCGGTTTGTGAACCAGACCGTACAGGGCTTCTGGAAGAAGTGGAGTAAGGAGTACCTGCTTGATCTGCAGGCACGGGCCAAATGGAATACTCCTGACCGACCCCCTGTTTTAGGAGATGTAGTGTTGATCATGGACGACAATCGTCCACCGCTCTCTTGGCCCATGGGCGTGATTACCGATCTTCATGCTGGGTCTGATGGTATTGTTCGGGTAGCCAAAGTTAGGTCCACCAATGGAGAGCTGACACGTCCATTGGTCAAGCTTTGTCCCTTGCCCAAGGAGCAGTCCGAATGACGGGCGTCATTGGGGGGGGAGGATGTTCGGACGTAGGTACATAAACGCCCGAAGTAGTGCGTCTGGTGTCCGCTCGAGCGCTAGCTGCGGCTAGCGGGTTCGATCAGATCATGCTGTTTTTTGGGTCTTAGAACGAACGAATATAATTGTGATTATATTAGTAAATTGCAGCAAGCATCGCGTCAGCCATAGGCGGTGCAATTTCGGTCTGTCGGTCCAGAGTTTTGAAATACGTTCTTTCATGTAGTTCTTTGGGTTTTGCAAACCTGAGCTCCTCTCGAACGGCAAGATGGCGTTCAACCTCCGAAAGTGAAAGTGGTGAAAAGTTTTATCGTTGTTATAAATAGTATCTAAGTTAATCGTTCTTACCCGTTGTGCAATTAAATTCGCTCAAGTGAATTTGGACTGTGTTTTTCGTTCCCGATCAAACAGTTTGGTTTGGTGTTTATATTTTTGATTGTAATGTTACGTTTATTTTTGAAAGTTCGTGGATTGTAGAAGTCGCGGAAACTAGCATGACTCCAGAGCCGCAAAAACAAAACACGGGCCGAAGTTTGAAGCCAGTGAAATACAGATTTTGGTTGTCATTGTTCGCAATTATGTCAGCATTCTTGAGTGTAAGAAAACCGACGGTGCTTTATCTGTCGTCCCTGTTATAAAATATATCATTTAGGTACATATTTTAAATTTAAGCTTGTTTCCCTTGAAGTTTAAATGTAATCTTATTTCTGTCAAAATAACTATTAGGTATATATTATATATATTTTATACAGTATATCATATTTATGCAGTACATCATATTTTGATATATATTTATGCAGTACACCATATTTTAATAATAATGGGTCCTGCTGAACCTACCAAGGTAGGTAGGTTTTGTACCTACACAATTTCTCACTAACAAATGATCCGTTTTCTCTCAAATTTGGTGGGCAGGTAGTTGCATGTCCTATGTGACTTTCATTGCAATTAGAATTGTATAGTTTTATGTCTGATTTTAAATTTTTTAGCTCAGCTGCGCTTGCGCATATGCGAAATGCGCAAATCCCATTCTACCGAATCGCTAAAAGTGGTTAAAAAAATGATCGACTAGAACATTCTTGTTGGTAGGTAAAGTTGTTCTCTGGTTCTGGCTCTCTCTGTTCTGTTGGTAGGTAAAGAGGTTCTCTCTCCCATAAGTTCAAAGAAACGTGAAAGCTATGTGATGTGCCTTTTCAGTTTATTATATTGTAGGTACCTCGCCACAAAATCGATATCATGGAGCTCAAAATAATTTGTTCTCGCTCTCGTCCATCGAAGACGGCGAATTGTGAAGTCTTCAACTTCGTCCTCCACTACCAACCGAAATGCCCTAATCAATCCCCTACTCATTTTTGTGTATGGTAAATAATAATAATATCAAGGATAATAATAATGAAAGAATGGGTCGCATGAAAACTTCCGAACTGGCAACATGGCGAAGTGGTAAATCGTTGTTTTAGGCTTACCACCCAAAATCGGCTGGTTAGTTTTGATCGTCGATTTGGCTGTTTTGATCATTACCTTAACGAGTGGGTGAAACCCGACATCGGTGTTTAACACCTGAGATCTTCGGTTTAATAAGTAAACGTTGATTAAAAACTTTTGCGAAACCGGCTCTAAGGCGACTATATTGGCACGATGTTTGACTCTGTGATTGCAGGCTCGAGTATTTTAATAATTTATTAGAGTGGGAACCTTCCGACAGGTTGCATAGAGGTTCGAACAAATGCGTTTTGTTCGTCATAAAATCGCGGACGAGTGGAAATTGGAAGAAAGGGGACAAGCGAGACCTCAAAAACTACCGAGGGTTCAGCGGAATGGCGTCTGGAGCCCGGATTTGGAGCAAGATTCCGAATGGCCAGTTAGAAGATTATAATAAGATTATTATCACCGAATTGCGGGCTGGTTTGACATTATGTTTAATGTCCGTCAAATTTCGGACAATAAGTCCTCTTTGTCTTTGAGGACTTCAAAAAAAGCGTTCAACACGCTGCCGGTATCGCGCCTCTAGGCCTGCTATGCGCCACCTGGGTGTGGAGGATTCCTTGACTGATAGTACAGGGAATTGGCGTTCCCTTTTTTTGTGGATGGTCAACTCATCATCGAGCTGCCTCATTTTATTGTATGGTGTGTGTGTGTATATAGCCACTGTGCGTAGTTGAAACAGATGACCCTAGACGAAGCTGTCAGATTGGATGATGTCAGAGTACCATCCGAGAAACAATATTGGCCAGCCGGAATCCGTCGTGGCATGGACTGAGAGAGGTGCTTCATCATGTTACGGTCACGTGAGGCGAATTTCAGATGACAGATGGCCAAGGATGGTAATCAACTGGTCGCCGAAGGATCGTCGCGAAACAGGTCGTCCTAGAGTTATACGGAGAGAAGTAGTGGTCCTTTCCACGCGCCATGGGATCGTAGGTACTCGTATTTCGGAAAACTGGTGCATTTGTGTCCAAATTCGGAGGTAAGTTGTGTTCTGTCTGATACGTCTCTTCTAATTGGTAATCATTAGTGGAATTAACTGCATTTGCATCACTTGACGATGAAATTGGCGTTACTGAGGGTAGTGATGTGTGTTTATTGGGGGGGGGGGGGGGGGGGGTCCAACGTTTTTTCGCTGGTAGGTTATGTAAATTAACCATACGGTGTCCCGAAAAAATCGACCAATTAGCTCAATTGTTGGTCGGTAAAACGATTAAAATTGTACCCTCCACCTCTATCAAACTTGCCCACAAGGGACACCTATACGGGAGATCGCATGAGTCGAACCTATTGAAGACACCACATCAGTTTCAATTCGTGGAAGGGGTTTGGTGGAACGGTAGCGTTATTTCTGTACACCTTCAGCCTCCTCTAAACAGTTTATGTGGTGGTGTGAAGGGGGGGGGGGGGGGGGGGTCGAACGTAAAACGATACCTACGATGATACTGGCCGTCATTTGTATAAATAATGTGATTTACGAGAGCGGAGTTGCCCCAAATGGCGTGAATTCGCGAGGCCCCCTTCTCTTTCCAGGAGCATTTTGTTCTGTCAGCCCTAACAACGTGATGGCGGGTGGACGGTCCAACTAGACCGCATCTCATAGTTAGAGGATTGTCGAATGACGGATTTCTCTTTGTTCCAACCCAAACTCATAGTTCGGTATTCCTAGCAGATGTTGAGAACCATACAGGCCCACAGGTTCACTACACCCACCCGTATCACGGTGGTTGCTTCGATGGTTCCGATTGCTTGCGATTAGAATACTGTGAATTTCATGGAGGTTGAACTGGCATGTTACTAATCGTTCAACCACCGTGAATCGCCCTATCAAGATTCGAAATTCCCTGACTTTCTCCTCATCCAATATTCTTCGCTGATGAATACCACGTTTACAAAAATGACTAACCACATATTATATGAAAATAACTGACACACTTGAATATATGAAAATAACAATGTTCTCAAACTTCAAAAAAATAAGATATCTATACGTCATCAACCAGTTCTAATTTATCATTAGAACTCCAAAAAATCTTGATTTAAATCATTATTCTGATGGGTAAAACTTATCTAATGATGTCATAAATATGTGTCAAGATTTGTTATTTTGTAATTCAATCAAGAACTAAAATTTTGTGCCAGAAAAAAATGTAATTGCATTTTCTGTCTAAGTATACCAAATCCCTAATTTTTGAAATGTACGTTGTTATATTCCTCACTCGATAACATGATGAGCGTTTACTAAGACGGCAAATAAGATATTTTATGAGCATCCTATGGAATAAGAAAATCGGATCATACACTCTCCCTAAAAAAATATCTACAACTAACCCTGAAGCCTTGGGCGTTTTATACTAAATATCCTCAATATTGTGCTGAAACAAAGATTTAGACGCTTTTTCGCATTCAAACGATTTTCATTTCTTTTTCTGCTCCTAATTTCACTGTGCCAATCATTAAAATAGTTAGACGTTGAAAAACTGAGGTTCAGGTAGGTTGGTTTCAAGCAGATTGTGGCGGTAGCGTCTTGCTTAATGTACTTGGAACTGTTTTTAAAATTTTAGGCGAGGCCGGAACCGTGTACACAGGTTACATAAATCCGTACGCAATAAACCGGTTCCCGTGAGATCACCGGAGTAACCTCGAGCGTGATTAGTACTTGGATGAGTGACCGCCGTAACACGCGGTTACACGTCCAACTATGGACCATGTATCTGTTGGGCCATCCCCTCAGGGGAGGGGATGAGGCAATGAGTATCCAAGTAAATGGAGAAATTATCAGGTCGAATTCTGATCCTGTCATTGGAGGACAGCTGATCACGTCCGCGACGTGTCCAGGCAGTCGGACGAAAAGCCCAAGCCTGGAATGGCTGTTTACTTTAGCATCCATACACAACACACACATGCATATAATCCGTCTGAAACTTACGTGGTATCAGATAGGGTGAACATCCAGTAATTGGGTGAATCTTCTTGAAGGGATCGTATCTTCAGGGCGAATGCAGATTTTCCTATTATCCTTCGGATTATTGTTATTCGAATTATTGCACAACGGTTTACTGTTTACCTATAGATGCCCCTTCTGCGTAGATCACTATTTGACTGTGGTCAACATGTACCCTCGTGCCCCCCCCCCCCCCCCCCCGAGAAAGCCCTAAATCAAGTACTGGAGCCAGCTGGGCAATCACATTTCATTAAAAAAACTTTAAAAAAACTACAGGGTCTATTTCCACGTAAACTAACAAACTGCAGACCGGTTTCGATTGTTACACCATCATCAGTACACGATAGAAACCGGTCTACAGTTTGTTAGTTTACGTGGAAATAGACTATTTCTATTTTTATCCTGTAGTTTTTTTGCTATGGATTTCCACTACTCCGCCGCAATTGAAAGTTATACATTTCATAAATATGCGGTAGAATCTAGAATTCTATAATTAATTATTTGTTGTTATCCATGAAGCATTTACGTTTATCAAATTAAAACGCTGCAAATCCCTGCACAACGGTTTATTATTTTGTACAGAATACCCTTCTGTTACAGATCACAGCTCTCTGTATAGATAACCCGTCTAAATAATATGTACTAGTCTATACATATTATGTAGATCGCAGACCCTCCGTAGGTTAGTACCTAACCCCGTACTCGTTACTAGGTACCTACCTAAATCACGAGTTGAATGTTGCTAAAATAATTCTGTCGATGACAAACAGTAACTAAAATGGCAAAAAGAAACGCAAATAATGAAGTTCTGAAGGAAAATTGTTGATGTGGCGTGAAATAGGTGCCCCTTCTGCGTAGATCACTGTTTTCTGTGGTCAATACCTACCCTCTGGTCAAGTATAATGAACCGTTGTGTAACAACTTGCCCATCAATAATACTTCAACGGTTGGTCAAGTTGCAAAAGTACCGATCAACAAAATTCAGCACCTTCTTGGTAGATGAACCGTTGTGTAATAATTTACCGTTCTGTAATAATTTACCGTTGTATAATAATTTACCGTTATGTAATAATTCACCGTTGTGTAATAATTTCCCGTTGTGTATTAACTTACCATTGTGTAATAATAATTTACACATCAATAATACTTCAACGTTTGTTCAAGTTTCACTACCTATCAACAAACTCCAAAAGAGCCAATCATTTTTCAAATGAAATAATATCACAGAACAACCAACTCGACTTCATACTCCGTGATAATAATCAGATGATCCCCAGCAATCATTTTATCTCGGGCCAATTCCCAATTGTTAGCGCGTCCGTGGTGACGAGATTTGGGCTAAATGTATGCAATTTCATTCACCCTGCTGTCGAGAATGCCTGTCGTGGCAAACTTCGGGGCCTTACTGTGAACGAACGGCTGGACGTACGGTGCTCCGGGTGGCCTTAAAAAACTCATAAGTTCGAGAACTATTCAAAACCGTAAAAAAATACACGTAAAAAAAGGTATAGGCCTTCTGAAAATGTCAACCCCTGTTTTGAACCCCTTAGAGATGACTGACAGTAACGTCGAGCTTCGAGGACCAACTAGACCCCCAACGGAACCTATAACCCGAATTTCATCAATTTTGTGTCATGGTAACTAAGAAAAGTGGTCAGTACGGCGTACGGCGGACAGACAGAAATATTTTTATTGCATTTTCGGATTCTACATACCTCGAAACGTAAGCCATCAAATTTTGATGGGCGGATGGGTGGGGGGGGGGGGTTAGCTTCTTTTTTTTTCCTTTTTTTTCCATGCTCGATTCCAATGTTTCATTATTGAAAATAATAAACCAAAAAGTACCTGTCAACAAAATCCAAAATGGCTATAATTCTTCAAACGAAAACAACCAACTCGATTTCATACAGTCATGCGTGGTTATAATCAGGTGTCCGCTAGCAATGCTATCTGGGCTGTATTTATAACGTTTCATTCACGATCATGTTGGCGAAGCTTTTAAGTGCTAACGAACAAGAAAGGAGATCAATTTAAAAACGTTTAAAAAAAACGCTGCAAAGTCCTTGTCACATGGGTTTATTATTCTATTGGAGTTCTAGAGATTTTTGTTGGCTGTTAAATGTATTGTTTCTTTCATGTGGAATGATTTCAACCAATTTTGGCCCCCAAAACATGAAATAGGTACGCTTTTTTTTTTTTTTTTTTTTAAGATCATCTTTGATCATTGGTAGTGGCATTTAATGGTGTTGATTCACCTGTTTACACTTTTTCCAATGTTATTGTACACATTGATGGTGATTTCAGACAGTTTTCCAGGTTTTTGACTCATAAAAAACCAATTTTGGGAGCTGAACCTTTGGTAAAACCTCAATTTCCGCGTCTTTGGTCAAAATCGACTTCATATTCGGTCTTCTCGTCCTCAAAAACATGGAAAAAGATACCTCAAAAGCTCATGTTACTAACATGTTGTTAAAACGCAAAAAGTACCTATTTTTATACACATTTTCACTCATAACACCCCTGGGTATATTCCGATCGGGCTGAAAAGTTTCGGGACACAACTAGGGCCCAAATGGAGCATGTGTGCGAAAGAACGACTTTTTTAGACCGAAAATGAAGCCTGTACACGTGATACGGCGTACGGTGTACGGCGGACGGCGGACGGACATTGCATTTTTGGAATCTACGCACCTTGAAACGGAAAAGAAAAAATTTTGAGGGGGTGTTATAAAAATTTTTTGCTGAGCGAATACATAGGTGTATTATTCACAGAACAATAAACCAAAAAACAATACCCTTCTATTGAAAGTTTTCGTGCAACGGAGTTTGGGAAAATTCACCTCCATTTTTCTCCCCTCAGAGATGATTGACAGTAGCGCGGAGCTTCGCGGACGAACTAGACCCCAAATGGAACCTACAAACCAAATCTCATTAATTTTGGTTCATCGTAACTAAGGAAAGTGTGAAGTACGGCGGATGGACAGAATCTGTTTAATTCCATTTCCGGATTCTCCTTACCTTGAAACGGAAGCCATCACATTTTGATGGTGGGGGGGGGGGGGGACTGTTTTTCATGCTCGATTCCAAAGGTTTATTATTGACAATAATAAACCAATACTATAATGTAGTATTTATACAACTACAGTAGTAGTTTTATGAATGCTGCAGTGTGGTATTGGTTTATTATTTTATAACTGTAATAATTTATAATGTTACTGTTGTAGTAAAAATACTACATAGTGGTATTGGTTTATTATTGTCACTAAACCTACCTTGTGGTATAACTAGTACAAATAATATATTGTGGTATTGGTTTTATAAACCTATAAATACTGCATTGTAGTATTGGTTTATTATTGTCACTAATGAACCTAATAATACTATTTTCCTTAACATTTCCTTAACAGAAATGGGGAAAATTTTATTTTTGTGGGTCAGAAATCGCAAATATTTGTCAAACACCGTTAATCACCAAAAATTACTACAAAGCCATTCCAAGATGGTAACTGCGAGGGATAATCACAAATATTTTTTCTCTAAAAATGTCAGAAATTGTGTTTTTACTTTACTTACCTAACTTAAATCGGGGATGACTTGGATTCACCTATAAACGATCTGTTTCTGTCGCCTGTGATCCAATTGGAACTTGATTCTCAAGGGACATCTCAGTCGAACATCTATGTGAGCTATATCACGTACCTTTATGTTGTATGTACAAATCCCATACAAGTAGGTAGCTACCCTACTTATCTTTTGTACAATTATTACTCTCCACAATTGGAATGGTCTTCCCAGTAATTGCTATGAATAACCCTACCTACCGATGAAACGTTCAGAAACCCGACCCTACGGGGACGTCTCGTGGAATTAATCATTTAAGTAGGTCTCTGGGTTTATTTGAGGACCGGGGTTTTCGCCTGTGGCCAAGCGTGGGAGGGGCTGGCATTGTTGAAAAGTTCCTACAACCTGATTCAGAGCGTTCTGAATTCATTAAACTTTTCCCTCCTTTCCCAGAATTTGTTTAAAACCATTGAAACGGCGGTGAGGGACTGGTGGGGGTGGGTTCTGTGTAGTTTTAATCTAGCGTATCTCTTGTTGGAAAAGTTGTTCGTGAAGAGTTCGTACATTAATATTCACTCAATCTTTCGATTCTCATTTCCTTTTGGTGAGATAAGGACGAGGGAGTTCAACTCCTATCAACTGAACAGTTTCATGCCATTAAGTTGGCGTGATTTCTCCTTGGTTTCTCACCCGTTTCGGTGTGCTGAGCTGCATTATCAGCTCTATGAGTTCACTGACGACGATAGCTGTGAGCCTAACTGGTTACAAGAATTGACTGTATTGACACCACTCCCGGATAGTGCCTACGTAATAATTGGGGATAGAATTCTTATGTATTCACATAATTTTTCTAGACTATGTGATTTTCAACTAGGTATGTTCATACTGACACTTTTTGAGCCGTTTTGACACACTTTAGTTTCACATATTTCGCTATTAATGCATATTTCCAAATAATATTCTATTGATTTAAACGAATATTTTCAAATATTTCATTAAATGAAACAACTATTTTTCAAAGTTTTGAAGCTCATCACCATTTGCGGAGCTGTGTAAACCGTATTTTCCATTACCTACATTGTTCATTGTTGACTCATTTTGGCTTGGACACTCGGTTTTCTGGTGAGAAATGGCGCGAAATTCACTCTAATAGACGAGATGACACGAATTGATTGCCAAGTACCTGCGTGAGTTTCCGCATGTTGTTTTTTAAAGGTGTTTAAAATTGCATTTTTTCTATAGTTAAATAAATATTAGTATTACGTGATTTCACAATTTATTTTGGCTTCAAATTTTTCATATATTTACATATTACAGAAAATATTTTATATATTCCACATATTTTATGCATATTTCAAACAAATAAATGCATAGTTTAGTTGCATATTTTGCATTTTTAAATAAATAAAAATCCTATCCCTAGTAATAAGGATGAGCGTGTTTTCTTCCACTCGTGCATTATGAATGAATGAGCAAATTTTTAACGAAACCTCCTATCACCTTTGACTGCCATCACATTCCCACCGTTAATAACCATAACATTAAAATTTAAAAAAATTTGCCATTCAAACGCACCAAGCTACCGCCGTCATCTGTTCACTGGATGTATCAAAATTATTTCCAATTTTGACTAGAGAGAGGTGATTTTGTTAGAACAACTCAACATTTCAATCCATTTTCTTGGGGGAAAATATTTCTTGAAATAACTTGAAATGATTGAACTAAATATATTGAAGCAACTATGCCTCTTGTCCACATCGTATATAAAAAGTTCCAGTCATATAGAATGATCATACCTATATGAGCAAAAACATGCCCATTTGAAGTATCGAACGTTTCCCATAGTTAGGGTTGAATAGTCTTCAAGCGTTTGGCAATAATTCAAAATTTTTGCTCGCAGACTACAGAAGGTTTTTTCTTTTAGTTAACTCACTCAAACAGTAACATATAACCAGTTGATTTACATGGCCAAGTTTCACAGCATACAAATAATAAATTCATAACAAAAAATACCTACTATAAATGTCATTTCTCGGTAAATCGAGTTTTTAATAAAGTTCTATTAGGTTATATTATTTACACTTTTTACTTGCTCAAATTTCTACTTACTGAAAAGAATTAGTCCTGATTTCCTCATGAATTTTAGCTTCTTCTAGTTGAGATGGGAGGCGTTTCACAGATATTATGTGAGTTGTTGTCCCCAAGTGGGCTCAGCTCTAATCTCTACTCTTCAGATATAGCGGGCAGTACTCCAATTTATGTGACACGTCCTCAACCACATCTTCAAAAAATTCACTATATGGTAAATCACTAAGTTGGATCAGATAGCGACTCCCGTGGTTCATTTGTCCATGTCAAGTTCGTGCGCGTATCGAGTTTACTATTTATTTCCTAGGAAGTTGCAAGTTGAGCACTTTTTAATTACACTTCCATGATGGAGCAGTGATAGGCCTCCTTTACCCGGGAACACTCATTATACCAGTTCTGCCATTCAGCCATCGCTACTTGTTCAACCATCGCTACCGAAGTTTAGGAAGCCGTGCATCGAAGTAAAAGAAAAACGGAGTTATTGAAAATAGCCTATTTCCACTACTGCACGAAAAAAACGCGAAAAAACCACTGTTATACTGGTTTCGGTGACCAAACCATAGTCAGTAACAAACAATAACTGAAGGCACATTGTAGAGGTGACCTCATAAATAGTCAAAAAGTGAAATGTGGTCGATTGGGATTGGTTGTGAAAAAGAATGGTGAAGGGAACAAAGGACGGGAGGTCGATTCTGATTGGCCCAGGAAGAGAATGTCAACAAGTGAAAGGAAGGTAAGGCGGAAAAGGGAGGGGAGGGAAGGAACCAAGCTGTTACAGAAATGACCATCAGAATCGACCTTCTGTCCTTTGCTGTCTTCACCATTCTTCTTCACAACCAATCCCAATCGACCACATTTCACTGTTTAACTATTTATGAGGTCACCTCTCCAATGTTCCTTCAGTTATTGTTTGTTACTGACGATGGTTTGATCTCCAAAACCGGTATAACAGTGTATTTTTCGCGTTTTTTCGTGCTTTAGTGGAAACAGACTATTTTTCAGTAACTCAGTTTTTCTTTGAAATGGGTTTCCACGATTTCTTCGCGAGCGATTTAGTTCGTATCGAAGTAAATGTATGACTTCCAAAATGAAAGTTCCGTACGCATTTGTTTTGTATGTGTTTTAAACATCAAAGATAACTTCGGTTCCTTCACTGGTTGTTGGGTCTGCCCATACCCACTTCTATAATCTGATTTACCTATAATCCTGTAATCTTGTGTATGTGATGTAATCCTATTGAAAGAACTGTCCAAAAAAACTGACAGTTGAAATGCGATGTGCGGGTTGGTCAAATTACAATCCCATAAATTAGCTACACCACATTCGCCCGTAACTTTCGTTCGCGCATGCGCGAACATTAAATTCCCGACACTCCTATAACTCCGGTTCCATTCGTCCACATTCGTTGAAATTTCAGGGAAGGCCGCAGATTGGGCCCCCTATGGATTCAATTACGATCGGAATGCGAGCAGCGAATGCATGAACAATGGAATCTTTTCAACGATTATATTATGTACTCCACTTCTATTCAACCGATGTTGGCGAAATTTTCAGGGATCATGAAAGTTGGGTCCCTGGTGGTGGTTAGGATGGCCCCGCACATTTAGTACCTATGAAATGAGGATACCTACCATCAACGTATTAGCAATATGAATCAAACTGCCGATGCCAGGAAGCTATACTGCCCGCTCACTTGGCAGCCTTTTATTATTGTGTTGCTATTGTCGTCAATTTTACTACATTTATCCCAATGTGTAATAAGGAAAAGGTTTAGTCGTGCAGCATGACCATATGTGTGAATTTTCGGTCGACGATTTTTTAGAATTTTGATCCCAAAAAACTCGAAATGGTTCATCGTCGCTCTCAACATTTCTTATCTCGTGGCAAGAAATTTGACGACATATGTAAACTTTTATCATAAAGCCCAGGGTAGATTGTTGAGTACCTGTACTGTCAACAACTTCCTCTCCGAGTATTGAGATGGAGGGTTATTGCCTGCCTATTGGTTCAAGGAACTCCACGCGCCTTTCAGTAATTCTGAACCCCCGTTGAAAGCCTTTTCTTTGCAAGGAAATCCGTAGATCTACTGACGGTTTACCACAGATTTATCCGCAATTCACATTCAAAGTTCTTGAATTGCCGTCATTACTCTCTTATTTTTTGATTTTTAGTTTTTTTTTATTGTTGTGATTGTACGCATCTTTGGTAAAAAACTAATACATATTAATTCCTTGATTCGAAATGGACCAGTTCCGAATCGATTCGTAATTTATGAGTATGTTGTATATCCAAGATCAGCCACAAGTGATCACTCATTGAACAATTAACTGGGATGGATTGTGAATGTTCTGTGACAGATTTGCATGGAAAACACTTCGAACACTTGTTATGTAGCTCACAGCAATAGCATTAAATCTATTCAAAACGTTCTACCATGAAGGGAAATTAGCATCATCGTTATTCCTTAATTGTTGATTGAGATTCATTTCCTATTTTCTGTCTTGATATTATCCAACAAATTGTGGATAACATAGACCACTGATTATTTCCTCCTTAATTTCAGGTAAGTTTTACCAGCTGCTGTGCAGAAGGAAATAATCCGTATCGTATGAAATTGAAGTAAGTACTGCGTAATTTCTTCCAAATTATCCTCATGGAACATGTATCGTGTTACTGGCTCGAGATTCATTCAGTTGGGTTTCAAGATATTATTTGAACCCGAAAATGTTTCTTTATGATTCGATACCTGCAGCATCTTCATCTCCCATCGACAAGAAATGATACCCAACAACATGAAAGTTGATGCACATCAAGACCTAAAACCGTGCCATGCATCAACAGAAAAGTTCCGGTCATGCAGCATGAACATATGACCAACTTTTGAAGTAACTTTTTTCATGCATCGACAGGGGTCGTTTCGTTCACAAATTTGAACAATTGGGAACAGGACAGGTGAACAGGGGTTGGGATTTGAACAGGAGTTGGGGTGCCCCCAAAAGTTTTGGTGATCCTACTATTCAGTAGGGACTGTCCAAGTAGTTGCCACCTTCCCGTCAATTTTGACACTAATCCCTTTTTGGGCGAATTTGAATGGTAAAAAGTTCCAGTCATGAAGCAGAACCGCAAGCCCAAATTTTTGAAATTCGTGCGTTTCAACTTATGTTGACTATTTTTGACCCCAACACATTCAAGTTTGACCCCTTTCTTTCGAAGGAAAGGTATTTCTGGCCATTAAACAGTTCTTGTATTCCATGAAGCACCATTCTATTCTATCTTCGATGAATTTACGTATTTCAATTTTTCAATCGATAACAATAAATGCCTTCATACTTGTTCTCTAATAAGGCTGTAATAATAGCTTTTCCCTCATAAAAATTAATCCTGACTGAAATACATTCAGTGAAATTCAAATGAAGGAAGGTGGTAATCTGACACAATTATCAGTGTTGAATGACAATAACGTTTGGGGGCAAATGAGTTTTGAATTTTGCTGTTTTAAATTGAGTAGTTACCTTACTTTGAAAATTTGCTCATGCGGTTATGCTGCATGGCCGTAAGTTTTTCCTAATAAATAACCGTCAGAAATATGACGGAAACTTTTAATATTTGCACGGAAAACAAAAATGCGCTCGAGCTTGCAAAACATTAAAGAATGGGCGCGCCCTAAAAGTTAGGATTTCATCTGGAAAGTTGAGATCTGGCTTGGAGCCGTGATTGGGAGGGAGGACATCTAATTTAATAACTAGGTACTCCATCATTTGGAAAGAACGTTCAGTTCAACTGGTTTGGATAATCCCTTAGTCGACGCTGTCTGCTCTCACAGGCCATGCTATGAAGGTTCTGCCGCTTGAGGGAGTACGTGGGAGTTCACTTATGAGGGGACGAAATGCAAAGGTAAGCAAGATATCCATTGGGAGGGGAGCAGCGTGAACAAGTAGAATTAAGGTCACGTCGGTGTTATGCGAATAGCTTGGTTCACCGAGATTGAATAATACCGCAGGTCCTTCATTAGGTATCTACATAAATATACTTCACTAATGTTTTTTTTTCTAAATAGTATTTTAACTACTTCTGTCTCTGCCACTAAATTACTGAATGTAGATAGCTTCAACAAGGGAAACAGACAGGACGGCCCAAAATGAAGGAACAAAGGGAATTATTTGATATATATGTCATGTTTCTTCCCCATTTGATGCCATTCGATGACTACCAATACCAATTTCTCAATTTTCCTCCGTTTGTATATTCGTTAGCTCTTCGCGGCTAAACGGCTCAACAGAATTAAATGAAACTTGGGGAATGTGACGAGAGTAGTTCATCCTAGAATCTGTGACTAACGGAATTTCAAAAATCTGAATGGGGAGAAGGAAGAGGTTGGGGGCCGGAGGCGGGGCGTTGCAGGAGAGACGAAACGCTTGTACTTACTTTTCTCGCCAGTTGTACGAAATTCACGTGTTACTTGTCATAATTCGCTTGCAGACTTTTCAATATTCACTGTTCATTTCAAGATTATTTTTTAACATGTCATGGACACGACATGTACACGACACTTAAGTACAGAAAGTCGACTTCTAACTTTTACTTGTTGCAGGGGCGATTTTGGGGTGAAATTTTGTTTGCCAGTAGGCAGAAACCGACATCTTATAAAAATCCTCCTTTATTCCTCCACAACGTAAATACCATACTCTGTCTCATCTCTGTCTACTACGACCTTTTTCAAGACAAGTATAAGGAAATATGAACAAGAAGAACGCATGTTAGGCATCCCCAATTACCGATTTCCACCCCAGTTTCTTTCTTCTCCGTTCGCGGATTTTCATGTGAATTTTGCAGCGCCCGCAATGGAAAGTGTGTGGGATTTCGTGTGTTTCTCAATTCACCTGTGGGTTTTTTACAAATTGACCTTCCACTTCCTAGCCCCATGGTTTGAATTTTGTTATTAATTTTCATGTTAATTTCCAGCTACCACGGTTCACGTATTAAAACTTGGTGAGTTTTGCGTAAGTCATTTAACGTCAAGTATCTTCTGTCAAATCGGTAAAAACCATATATACTCTTAATCAAGTAATCTTTGGTTAGTTAATGTCTGTTCGTCAGTGTTTTCTTGTAGAAAAGCGATTCCGTGGACTCTCTCCAAGGGTAGCCTCGCCCAAGCACTCAGGAAGGTAAATCTTCCAGAAGATTTACGTAATTATTTCGATACTTACAATTACTTTAAATGTTGAGTGTACGAGCTGGTTTTGTTTTTCGAGTGACACATTTTTGCCAATTTAGTTTTCTGGGTTACGCCGTGATAATAGTTGCCCTACTAGAATCTGGTGCTACCGCCCGCCACTGACATGTTATAAGAGAGATATAGACCACTGGGAATCGCAAACCGTCTATACATCCTTACATTCCATTCCCCTCGCACGTGAAAAACAACTTATCTGAAAAATAACTTTCACTTTTGGATAAATTTGTCGATTTCACTATTCTGTACCACTTTTGGTAATTTATGGTACTTGTCGATTTTGGCAGTCAGTTTTTTTTTTGTACATAATGTTCCCCCCCCAAAATCTGGAATTCAAGTACCCCTATTTTATGAAAAGTTTTCTTGATCGTCGAAGTTGCTAGTCTTTTCCTGTCTCGATTCACCAGTGTCTGTAGGCACCACTTTTGGTGAATTGACTTATTTTGGCCGGTTTTAGCCGTTTTGACAAGTTTTAGCTATTTTGACCCCCAAAAACTGAAATTTACCCACTTTTTAATTTCAAAAATTGATCCTTCGAAGTCATCCTTTCATTTGCGACTACTACCTAAAATTTTGGCGGGATTTTAAACTCTTATCAAAGACACACGTATCATTTAGGTATGAGTAGGTATAATATGTTGTTAGTATATACATGTGAAAATTGTTAGAAACCAGGGCTCAACAAATAATGCCTACAATAATAAAATCTAGGATTCGATTCAAAATGCTCAGAGACAAAAATTTGTTAAAAATGACTACTAAAACTTTTGGATCCATGGCAATAGCTTGTTTTCTTCGAAAATTCTCTAAATTGTAAAATTCCGACTCAAGCAAGTTCTCCATCAGGCTTACCTTCGTTCCACGCCTTGGCGCATTTCTTTCTTCAGATTTCTTTCTGTGAGTGTTCTCTTGTCGAAAAAAAGAGAGAGGGAGAGAAAAGAAATTCGCTGGCGAATTAAATTGCTGAAGGTGATGTGAAGTGTGGGTTTTCGCGTTTCCGGGCGGTCGGACAAATGAAAGAGCGTCGAAGGAGAACTGTCAGATGGCGGCGGATTCATCGGGATGGGAGACCAAATTGAATTTTGCGTTTGGAAGAACGTGGCTCTACGCGGCGCACTTCGGATGGGAAGGGCGGGTAGAGGTGGATAAATGGCAGAGCACATCAAATCAGCTCTCGTCTCACCCTGCCATGCGACGCTCTTCGATTCAATCCGTGCCGGGACAGTCTTGACCTCATCCGGGATTCGGGAACATGTTATGTCAGGGGGGGGGGGGGGGGGGGATCTGGTTCCCATCACGTTAATTCGCGCCTCGCGGATGTTGAAAGAGTTGTCATTCGCACACAGTGTTGCCATGCTGTCCAAAAAAAGGGAGAACATACTACGTATATATCAGGAAGAAGGGAAGGGGAGGGAGAACATATTACGTATATTCCATGGCGTACGTATATGATACCTACGTTCGCTCATGGTTTAGGCACCATGACCGTAGCGCTCTGTGGAGCAGCGCTCGAAACAGTGAGATAAGTCGGACATTCTAATTTGTAATCCGAATAGGTTTTATGTAAACATAACAAGCACATTGGCTTCTGAGACACAGCTTATTTACTTTCCCATTACATAAGTTCGAGTATCAAATCAATCAATTTTCTGTAGTCGTTATGGAAATGTAGCAAAAAACAATTTCGGATCCAGAAGTTCGTTCGGGGCCCCGGGGGACGAGAGATTACCTATTTACCTATGTATAAATATTAAAATTTTGATTCTATAGGTACCTACATAAGTTTAATATTATTATTTAATTGGCATTATTTACATTTCATTTGTTCACATCACGAGGATGATAATACCTATGCATATCACCAAAATTATTACTTAGGTAGATCCATTCACTTAGAAACAACAATTTACGCTACGATTAAATTATAATCGTAGTAACAATAAATTGGTGTATTCCCATTATACCACACGATCAGGCATCATAACCACTATCATTTAAATAAATTACATTTATATGTACACGTAGTATGGCTTTCAATGCTGCTTGGCTAGTTAAGGGCTTAGTTAGTAAAATCTCTGAAGCCCTTAAAAAAATGCAGCTCCTAACATTCTCTCTAAAACCTACTCCAACCCCCCCCCCCCCCCGGGACCAATGGGAAAATTGCCCACAATGCACTTCGTTGGAGGATAGAGAATGTGTGTGCATTTCAGCTCGATCCGTTACCTCTGTGGGCTGTGGCCCTGTCAAAGAACAACGAGAACAACATTAAGTAGAAAAACTTGAAAATTTTTCATACTTCCATAACTTTCTCAGGCCCTTGTTGGTCAGGAAGGTTACACGCTAGAGGATATGCCCGGACGGTTCCACCAGGTTGGTTAACACCAGACCGGTTCCACCACTCCGATATCTTTTAGGTGAGAAAGTAAGGAGGTATGAGGAGAGAGAGAGAGAGAGAGAGAAGTCTTCGACTTGAGGTTTGAGCGTAGAATGGTGAGCCGGGTGAGAAGATTGGGTTTTATAGGAACTCTTCCACCCTCCCTCAGTCCCTCAACGGTCGTTATGAACCGGTGAGGGACTGCTGGAAGGAAAATAGATCTACCCTACTTTTTTTCACGTAGACCCTGCATTCGTTCGGTTTATTTGGGCAATCTTAAATAGGTACATTTAGTGATATTTCTGGGAGGATATCAGGGCAGGCTGTTTACTTTACTTACTAAGCAAGTGCGCACTCACCCTTGCAGAGAACCCTTGCTTCGTTGGCAGCTCGAAATATCCTTCCATCGCTTTTTGCGTTCTCCCATGGGCATAAATGACCTATGAGGATAGATAAGATGGAGGGATATTGCCTTTCCCTCAAACCTTTCTAAATTGTCCAGCCAAACGTGCGCCACCATAGCATTTTGGTGGTGTAGATTCCCCAAAAAAGACGGCGCGAACATTGAATGTCAAAGGTGGCGTCCAAAAGCATCCGCAGTTTCAGGATGTAATGAGTGGAATTTGATGTACTTTCAGCAATAAGTGAGCAGATCTACAGATATAAGTAGAAATCCATAGGTCCTTGGACGAATTAGCAAGGTTGGCTTCTGTCTCCGTTGGCGGCCTCGCAAAGCATCTGTGGTGGCTCGTATCGTTGGGCGGCTAAACAGTATCCTTATATCTGATTCATCGAGGCGAATGGCACTTGACTCCATCTTTGCATTGTAACCTTGCAGTAGCTTTGGAAACTCGCTCAGTTCTTTTTCATTCCTTCGAACTAGCCTGATCATGGTGGTTATCACCGTCAGATGAAAACGCTCATAATCACGGAACCATCCACTACGTTCTTGGAGTACCACTGCCAGGTACAGTGGTACAGTTGTGTAACGAGGAAAAAGTAGTAAGGGTTTTGGGTCACTGCCTTTCAATAAATTGTACCTACCTCTCCCATCACCCCTCCCATACCTACATGTTTCTCTCTGAAACTCCTACTGAGTGAAAACGGAGTCTTAAACCCCCCATCGAAATAAGATTCAGGAAAAGGTAGTTAGGAGTGAACGAATGTTAATATTACTGTTCTTCGATGCAAATGAATTTGTATCGAGAGTGGGAGGAGGTAAAGGGAAAGGAGTTAGGGCGATAGCCGGCGGCGAGGACGGCCTATGATAACGGGGGTCTCCCTCTCACCGTAGGTTCAAGTAACGGAGAGAATGGAGAGAACCAAACTTTTTAGATCCTGGTCCAATTTCTACTTTCAACAATGACCCCTCTTCAACGTCTACGAAACCGCTCCTGAACAGAAACTGTGCTCAAATGAAAAATTTGTCTCTCGCCTTGGTTTGTCAGTTTTTCTGTCGGGAAGTCGTAATAAATTTTTAAATTGACTTCCACTACCGAGTTTATCAAGAGAAGTTGTGATTTATTGAGACGACCCCATGAGAAGCCCTCGTTGTGAAGTTTCTCAAGCGCGATCGATATCCGAAGAACGGGTCTCACTAATTAAGTTGTTGCAAACTCCATTCGATATGGAAGGAAGTGAAAAAAAGTCTGCCAAGTGATTGGGCAGTATAACTTCCTCAAATCGTAGGTATATTTCATATAATAGGCTGATGTGTCCATAATTTGCACTAAAGCAGGTCCCATGACATGAATGATTCCCGAACTCTCGGACCAAGTTGTGGACTTGATATCCACATAATAAATAATATAATTTCGAATTTGAGCTCGCGCTGAGAAGCTATCGCTCATGTCACTGTGGATTTCGCGATTTGGGGCCTAGGATTTCTCATGCGCAATCATTTCTATGATTGGTCGAACCATTTTATTTATTTTTATTTTTTCATTGCATTTATATATTAAAGAAACATTACAAAAACAAATGGAAATTATCTACACTGCACTCTCTCTTTGAGTAAGATTCGTGGCAAGGAGAGGAGTTGACATAATTGTACCAAACATAACTCATTGGTCCATGATATCACATGAAAGGCAACCTCGAGAGTAAAAGCAAAACAGACAAGTATATATTGATATATTAATAAATATTGAGAAAATAAATAAATATCTGGAGTAAATAGTTTGAGAGCATCTGAACAGAGAATTGATCTAATTCTCTTTAAATAGATGTTATATAATGTGGAGCCTTTTTAAGAATCCTAGAAGTTTTGCCTAGATGAGTAATGTTTTTTGATTGGAGCTTTAAATGAATAATATTTTAAGACCTACCGCTTGAGACCCAACCTACCCTTGAAAATGCATATAAGTCGACTGAATAGAATCAAAGATAAGAGCGTTACAAGCATGTTTGTGCGATCCGCACCCAGCATGCCCGATCCTTCAAAACGTCATCAAATCGAATAGAACCTAGGTCCCGAAGGCACCTGGAAATTCATGTTGGCGCATGTACTAATGAAAGTTACTGTCGGATTGTAATTAAATTCATATGGGATCATCTTTGAACGAACCAACACATATATATTCGCAATTTAAGCACCTTTGAATTGTTCCTTCGGTAAGATATGGTGGTAGCAAGGAATTTCGTTCTGACAGAAGACCGACTGACAGACACGGAACGAAATAGGCGAGTGGAAATTTTGAGTTAGAAGGACCTAAAATATTGTGACTGATAACGTTCCCGAGTACTTTGTTTTGAACTTTATGGATTACTTCAATGTTACTTTTGGCTGCACATCCCTAAAGCTGACACCCTTAAGTCCACACGGGCTTGAGGACTTAATTATATAGCACGATTCTGCTCTCAACTAGCAAAACTGAGTGTCGTTCCATAAGCCAGTATAATTTCCTGGATTTGAGGCGCAATTCCTCGCTCGTTTTCGTAATATACGCCTTCCAGCGCAGTTTGGTATCGCGCTCCATTCCCAAGGACTTGGCCTCATTGGTATACGGGATGACTTTACCATTGAGGAAAGTCTGTATGTACTGAAGCTTCCGACTGGTGAAGTCCACATGTACCGACTTGGTCTCATTCATTTTGATTCCCCATTGTGCAGTGCACCTTTCTAGAATCTAGGATAAAGAAACTGATCTAATCCCCCCCTCCCCCCTCAAAATCTTCTGTTTTTAAATTCGGTTTGTAGGTCCCATTTGGGATCTGGTTGGTGTAAGCATCACATCACATGACTTACATCCCCAACATCAAAATCATCTCCAAACAAATTCCAACAAACGCCAAAACATTCAACTGGGTCACAGTTACACAAAACAGACGCGAAGGCGGTCAGTTATGTTTAATTTCAAACGCCTTGTGTCGATCAACAAGAACGTCACGGGGTCAGAAATCGGACCCTGATTAATTGTGGAGAGTGCCTGAACATGCAGCACCTACTGGACTGTTCATCAAGAAGAGCAGTGGAGAGGGAACACTCATCACCGACAAACTACCCGAATATAAAAACCATTTGCAGCCACAAACGAATGCCTTCCCATGTATTACCTAATTGCTATTAATCTCCGCGGGTGAGTGGACGGGACGTCCTGTCATCCCTGGATCTGCCAAACACCTGGCCCACGGGCGGATGCACCCTGGAGGTGATTTTATCAGCCCTTCCAGTGTCGGAGGACGGAATTCTCGCCTTCCGACGATGATCTCCTCAATGCAGCTAGCCTCTGTGCGGGAGTTGGAGCCATCCAGATTCCTCAATGGGAAACTGAGGTCAGTAAACAGCCATTAATGAACTATAAAAATGTGTAAGAGATATGGCCAAGCAACATGCGATTAAATACGAACAGCGGCTTCATGAACACATTAATCCGGAAGTTCTTCGACTCCTAGACAACAGCGACGTCACCCGGCGGCTTGATAGAACAAAACCTTTCGACCTTGTGATGTGACAGTGTGACAAGTGTAGTGATTGATTGTTCTCTTGAGTTACAGCCACTGGGCTGAAAACTCTACAAACAGTTGAATAATATTATAGCAAACTAACTTGATGGGCTAAGCTCAATTGTTATGTCACTGATATAACAAATATATCGACTACTAAAATAAAAAAAAAAAGATAATCATCAGCACTCACGTTCAGGAAGAACCACTTCGCGCGCCATTCCTATCATTAACATCTTGGAGAGATAATAGATAGGCTTAGACGTGAAACTAGGTACTCAGATACTGGATTCTTTCCTTTTCCTTGCAATAACTAATACAGTACGTAACTTATAGGGCTAACATTATTGTGGCCTACAATTCTTATCTCTTTCAGGGGCTGAATAGTTAATATAATAAGATGATTCTGGAACATCATTGAACTAGATAAGGGTTGATGAACTCTTCTGTCACGAGGGATTTGAATGTGTTGCGGGGTTTGCATAGCATTTACGTTGACAGATGCAGGGCTATAAAAAAAATTTTGTGTCAGATATGGTAGTCTCAAACCCACGATCTTTCGACTGGAAGGTGAGTATGCTATCCAGTAGGCTAGTAGAGCCAACTGAGAAGGCTATTTTAAAAACATGATTATACGTGACTCACTGGTGACCAGAACAAGGGTGATAGCTGTGGTTGTCGTTATAAAGAGATATTAATACTAGTATGTAGGTTGATTTTTCTACAAGGATCAGGTCCCTACCACCATTTACATGTCGGTTTTGGTTTTGGCCGATTTTAGCGCAGTTTTGGCAGTTTGTTTTGACAAAAGGTAGGGCGTTGACTTATTCGAATCTCGTGTTTTCATATCGGAGGAGAAGGGGAGCTGAACTTTCTTCAACTCTTGATAAATATCGTGAAGAGATAATAATGGCAAATATGCGTATGTAAGCCGGACGAGGTTACTCGTGAGAAGGATAAGGATGCGACGAGTTGTACGAATTTCATAATAATTAAAACGAATGACTTTTACCTATCCATACTTGCAGGACCAGGGTGGGGCAAGAGCTGATAGTAACAACCACAAGCGTACGATTAGAGCGTTAGTGTGAATCATCAAGCCAACTAATTTGTATTAGCGTTTAGAGATAACCCTCGCTACATATTAATCTGATGGGTACAGATATATTCTAACAGTCACCAATTGTTTTACCAAATATGCCTACGTAGTATCACTGAAAAGCAAACAAGCAACAACCATTGTAAAAGCGATAAAACCTGTTCTCCATAATAATTATATGCAATACTTGCAAACAGATATGGGAACGAGTTCTACAACAAAGATTTCAGAGAGTGCATGAAGCAATATAACGTAAAACATTATTCGACCATAGTGAGAAAAAAGGAACTATAGTCGAACGCTTCAGTCTATAATTTAAGTCATTCATGTACCAGAAGACCTCGTGGCACGGCGTTCTAAATTTGTGTTAATGACTCGGAACCGTTCAGTGAGAAGCTACTGCTAGCAGATCGTAAAATTGATGTTACGTTCTTTCATGGAACCCACATGTCTGCGACTACTACGCCGCAATAGCATATATGTAATATTGAGTTATCATCAAATTGGTTGGATTGTCTCCTACATACAGAGCCTTCAACTATTACATTAAGTGCAAAGGCAACGTCCAGTTTGATAACTCTGCTTCCAACTATAAACTCTGTTATGGATAAAATGAGAGACCTCACAGCTGTGAGTAGAGGTAATGATTTAGTTACCAACACTGTGAGTCATCCACCACTAGATATGATTCAGGTGGCGGGATTTTATACGAGATCGAACCAGTAGAATATCTCATTGTACACACGACCATGGAAGAGGATGCACATCTAATTGAAACATTAATTGATGGAGTCAGTCATCTGATGAGAGGTATTCCAGCGTATCTTCTACAAGCCAGCAACGTGTCTGCTAAATACAACCTTTCCTCAGAAAATGGGAATATATTTGTACAGACTATTTCAACTATGAGAGTTCATACCTTCGGAGTGCAGTTCTCTATTCATTTTATTTCTCTCCTTTCTGCTGATGATGCAGTTGATACAAGTCATATATTCTTCATCCAGCGTTATTGCCGTGTTCACAGAAAGGGAAGAAGAAATGAAGCTGGAATTCTCAACTCACTCTGTAGCGAATTATGATGACACCACTGGTCCTGTGAAGCTAGCAACAATACCCGCTTACCCCGAGTACCTACCTATGGTACGTCGGAGCAGTGGGATTTTATAAAGCTATGGTATGAGTGGATCTTCCGGTGGTGTATCTTTCGGTTGGAGATTGATAATTCAGGTGCCTGTTAGAAGAAAACTCCAAATGGGCTACACTTCAGCACGTGTACTTGGGCATCGCACGATCCGAATGGAGATGGCATAGAAATTGCAGACACTTACGCATGTACACGTATTCAATATGCTACAGATTAATGTATTAATTTCTTAACTCTTCGGGATCGAATAAAAACTTATTTACGTGTGAATTTTTCGTTTATCAATTCGCCCCAACCATAGTGTCGTGATATTTATAAAGGGCATAATCTTCAAAGCACACACCTTCTTAGGTGCTTGAGTTGACAACATCTAACAATACATTATGGATGAGCGTGGCTTCAATAACTGTTCATCGCATATTATCAATATGTGCAATTCCTCTTCTAAAAATAAAGGAATACAAACAATAGCAGCAAATGAAGCGTTGGATACTGCTATAATATCTCCTAACCTCGAAACATTTGATAGAAGATTCAAAACGTTCAAGCCATGGCCAAAATGTTTACAACACTTTGTTCAAGAACTATGTAGCGCAGGTTTCCACTATGAGGACCAAGTTGGGGACCCGGTGAAGTGCTACAGATGCGGAGGACAAATTGCCGAATGGGATTTAATGACGACCCCTGCCAAGAACATGCAAGATTCTATCCGGATTGTGCATATCTAATCAATGTCAAAGGTTGTATATTCATTAACCCTCACACCACAAGGTGGGGTGTCGGGACACCCCAGGGCGCCATTTTTTGCATGGTGGGGGGCTGAGGCGCTAGAAGAGGTTAAGTCCCCCAGTAGCCTCTTATTCAGATGTCTTCTATATGCTGTCGGCGCTGCATCTCCAACAAAGATGCAGTAACCTCTTCAAATCATTGTATTCCTAGGAAAAACGTAGTTGGGGTGTGCTAGCACCCCACCTTGTTAGTAATGTAACACTTTTTTGTTGCAATATTTTTTCTTGTTTAGGGTTTTTTCGTTTTGTTTTAGTAAATTTTGGTCCAAAAACATATTTGTTCACCCCTTTTTGAAAACCCTCGCAATCCAACTCTGAGCCCTTCATGAGACAGAGGATGTACAACGAGAGGATTCCGAAAGTCCTCCAGAATGAAATCCAGACTGTTTTGGGCATACCTGCTCCTTCTCAGCAACCGCAGCACATGGGAGAGGAACCTCCTACCAAAAGGTACAAACGGTGCAAATTTTGTGACCGAAAGAAGGATAAGAAGAAGACCAGCACTTGCTCAAAGTGCAATGAACCAATTTGTAGAGAGCATGAAAAAGTTACCAAGTTCTGCTACAAGTGTACCTGTGTACAAGTGTATAAGTGTATTACCTTTTTACCATTATTAACTTTTCGAATGTTTTGATGTTTTTCTTTTCATTCTACAATGTCTTTGAGTGTGTGCAAACAAAATTTGTGATATTTAGCGACTCCAGCTATTGTTTGTGTTCAATTTTATTGTAATGCAAAGGCTTTTTAGTTCCTTCTGAAATTTTTGATAGTCTCATCTAGTTTGACGTTCATAATATAATCTTCATTTGATATATTCAATGACTGAAAAATGTTGCGTCATGACATATTTTATTTTATTAAACATATTGTTACCTGAAACTGCCTATGAGATACATTATTCCTGAAAGAAAAAAAAAACTTCAAAACATGAAAATGTTTTAAAGAGTTGGAACAAAAGTGCTTAAGAACATTCTTGACTGTCAGCAAATAGTTTAGAAGTGATAGTTGGGCTATACTAATTCGAAATGAGCCTCAAGATACCCGGGGTGTCGGCGCACCCCACCTTGTGGTATATGTGATTCCGCTTCACCTTGTGGTGTGAGGGTTAAGAATGCATTAGAATTGAGTAAATGGCTTTTAAATATAACGATTTATTTTATTTTCCCCGTCAATTTCTGTTATTAGGTGAGTACATACTTGTATTTATAGTTAAATTATGCAGCGGAGGTTATGAAATCTCGGTAGGCAGGTCAAATTGGTCAGCAGTATTAGATAGTTGTAATTGTATGGGTATAGATCGCTTCGGGCGTGCTAATCCTTGAGCCAACAGACTCAACACCGATGAACTTGAGGTCGGTTCCGCCAGAGCGTAATTTTAGTTGCTCGATAATTTCTATATCTATAACAATATATTTTTTGGTTTATCATTTTCAATAACGAATCTTTGGAATCGAGCATGAAAAAATAAATTTTAACCCCCTCCTCAAAATTTGATGGTTTCGTTTCGAAGTCAGGTGGGGTAATTGGGAACGGAATTAGCATGTTGCAACTTCTCGTCACTGGGACCGGACGATGCGGGCAGCCCCCTATTTTTTTGTAGAAACTTGTTGTAACACATCTCATCTAACACTCCAATGTCTTCAAGATCTTAATTTATTTTTTAACAGTCTGATTTTCTATGTTCACAATTACCCCATAGATTCCCAATTACCCCGTAGGGTAGGGGGTAATTGGAAACGGGTAAATTTTTAATTGAGTCATTTAAACAATTAAAACCCCTCTCAAAAAATAAATTCTGACCCCTGTTCTGCTTTGAATCCGGTTAGAACAGTTTGGAGATCAGTTCACAATTACCCCAACTTATGTTCTCAATTACCCCAAGTTATATTCTCAATTGCCCCAAATTATATTCTCAGTTACCCAAACTCATCTGCACACCAACTATCGGACTGGATTAGGAAATAAATGAAATTACGGCAATATTCGAAATTTTTTTAAATTCGAACCTTAAAAAAAATGCACATGGTTTTATACAACGATTAAAGTGAAATCATTGTAGAAGGACTAGTGCATGATGAGGAACTCAAAATTGTTGACGTTGTGTGACTAGTCCCAACACGTAATAGGTAAATATTAACAGATAGGTACGCATACAAATCAGGTTACCCGACACCTCATGTTAAAGAAATGCATGTCTGAAAGACCGGAACGTTATTTTTCCTTCACGTCGACGTGACCGTTGAAATGGTAAATACGTTTTCTCCCTTCTTCAATGCAAACTGGAGTCGGCAAAATGGCTTTTACCTGCTCAATGTTGATTGAAAACGTGTCATTCTCAATCAAGGCGAATTTTGATTTGGATGCATCAGTACTTTTAAGTCCAGTAACCTCCAATTCCGATTCTTCCACTGTATCCACCCTGCTAACCTGGCGGTAATGGGTTTTGTTTCTGAGACCACCTTTTAGGTCCACAAGCACGTACGTTGATGGAGATATCTCTGCAGCAGTAGTTGGTTCTATGTAGGTAACCTCTTCAGGTCCCTCGTTCTCCATATTCTCGAGGAAAGCGCCAAGGTCTTCATCGGTGTCTTCATCGTCGCAGATTAACGTCTCTTCAGTCTCTTCTTCATCTTCAGTCTCACTGTTGTTCACCTTCTTTGTTCTCTGCCTCTTCCTTGGTCCGTTTTTCTTGACTGGCTCTGAGGCTTTCTTGGTAGTTCCATGCTGCGTCCTTTTCTTGTTCTCAGCTTCTTCCAGCCTCTTCAACACTTCATCAGACGTTAAAACTTATCCGTAGGTGTGTTGTTTCAATCTTGTCCCTGGTTTTTAGGGACTTGCTGAGGAGGTAGAAGGTGCTGTGTTCCTGGCAATACTTTTGGAGAAAATGCCTACGAAGTCGATGGTTTTTGATCCAGGGCTCCCATTGGCCTCATTCGAATCGTCATCTCTTTTCTTCAGACTCAAATTCAAAACACTAAATTCGTACCCATCACCTTGATCCACAGGAATGATTTCTCCACTGAAATATGGAATGTCACTGGGGTTTTCTGGAGCTGTTTGTGTTGGTTCAGAAGGGTTACTGATTTTCTGTCTGGTTTCATCGGCGATTTTCTATCGCTTCTTGAAGCGCTTGAAATCTTCAGGATCAAAAAGATCCTTGGGAATTTTGTCAGCATCCAAAGGAAACAGTCCAGTAGACGTAAATCCACTTACTATGTTTTTGTCCGAGATAGAACACCAAACCTTCCCCAGAAGCTCTGAAAACTGATCTTTTCTCAATCGACCTGGACCTTTCCCCATTTGAGCTTTTCCATGGTCAACAAGCACTTTCTCCCAGGCTTGCTTGAGAGGGCCAAACACGGTTTTGTCCAGTGGCTGAAGACGATCAGTTAGGTGGCTAGGAAATTTGACCAGCTGCACGTTTTTTTCAATGGCCATCTTGATTATCCTCACACTGATATGACTTGCACGACCCTCGTACAGCAACACAGCTGTTTCACCCTCCAGATCATTAGTATGACGAGTTTTTTCAAATGTGGGATGAACATGTTTGAAAACCATTGGTAAAAGAATGCTTCCTCCATCCATCCATTTGCAGTAGCGGCGTACATGGTGCCATGGTGCGAGGCTGCACACAGAGACCTTTGAAAACAATAAGAGGAGGAAGGCAGTCCCCGTCAGCCGAGACATAGGCGAGGACTGTGGTTGATTCTCGTCCCGAACCATCAGACACTCTATTGAGGGCTTGACCTTTGGCACCAATTGCTCTCAGCCGGGATGGATCAGAGGGAAAGCAAGTCTCATCAGTGTTGAAGACCAAACATGCAGTAGCCTCCCTTACAGAATGTGCTTCGTGCAACGCCTTCAAAGATGCATAGAAATCATAAACCACAAAAGGATCTCTGGCTTGCTTCCTGGCCTTTTGGTGATGTTCGGGTTTTTTCAAAGAAATTGTCGGGTTGCGCCGCATGAAAGCTTGGTACCAGTCCTAACCAGGTTTCCCATCTATAAACCTTCGTTCCAGTCCTGGCTCGTTCCAGCAGCTTGAATATACTCCTGCACAAGCTGTTTGAGCTCTACTTTATCACAAGGGTAACCCATTTGTGCCCTGGCTATCAAACACTGCACGAGGGTCTCTTCATCCTCCCTCGTTAGATCAGTTGGCCTTCCTGCCCCCAGTTTAATAAATTTCAGTTTTCCTACCATTGATGCGATTGAAAAGGACCGTTTTTGGGACGCCATACTCCACAGCAGCAGCCTGGTATGTGAAATTTCCATTGAGAATATCGTGGACGACTTGAGCCACATCGTCCACAGTGTAGGATCGCGGAGGCTTCTTGCTGGTGTATGTTCTTGGCATCCTTGACGTCACTGTAACTTAAATTACCAATGCATATCGTTATACTGCCAAAAACAGTCTCCATTAGCATTTATGTTTGAGGGAAAAGTGTTCCAAATTTCGTTCCCAATTACCCCTGAGGTAAAAAACTCAGGGGTAATTGGGAATGTCTATCTGCAGGGTAGTAGAAAATTTTTTAGGCCAAACTTGATATCCACAGAATGAATAGACTATTTAAGCAATAATAATTAACTATAAAAAGTTCTTACCTCTTGAATGAGTAACCAGGAGGAGCCCCCAACTTCGCGTCTGCTCATTCAGATTTCAAAACCAACTGTCCACTGTTCTTCAGCCTCAATCCACTGCCATCTGATCGCCAAAAAAGGTGGGGACGCCATCAACCATTCAGTAGTGATGTTGCCTTTCAGGTTTCACAGTTGTTTAGTTCCCAGAAGCACCCCATGAGCGCTAAATGTGCTTGTTCCCAATTAGGTACCCAACCTGACCCTAGAATCCGAAAATTAATGCAGTTGAAAAAAACCATTCTGTCTGTCCACCGTACCCCTTCCTTACTTCATGAAACAAAATTGATGAAATTTGGTTTGTAGGTCCCATTTGGGGTCTAGTTGGCCAGCGAAGCTCGGTGTTAATGTCAGTCATCTCTAAGGGCTGAAAAATAGGGGTTGAAATTCCAGGACGCCATTACCTCGAATTTTTTTGCGTTTTTAAATAGTTCTTGCACTCGGGAGTTTTTTGAGACCGCCCGGAGCATTTTACGTCCAGCCGTTCGTTCACAGTAAGGCCCAGAAGTTTGCACCGACAGGCTTCATCAACAGGAGGGTGAATCAAATTGTATACATTCAGCCCAGATATCTTTGCTCGGGAGCACCTGATTATAATCACGGATGGCTGCAGAAGTCGAGATGGTTGTTTTGTGATATTATTCCATTTGAAAAATGATGGCTCTTTTCGACTGAGTTGATAGGTACCTACTTTTGCAACTTGAACAAACATTGAAGTATTATTGGGTAAATTATTACACAACGGTGTATTATTACACAAAAGTGAATTATTACACAACGGTTTATTATTTACCTTATACTTCATGAATAACTACAAATAATTAATGATTTAATTATTGAATCCCGCGCATTTGTATGAAACTTTAATTCCCGGGCCGGCTCCAGTACTCCATTTAGGGCTTTCCTGGACGGAGCTCGAGGGTACTGACCACAGATGACGGTGATCTACGCAGAAGGGGCATCTATACAGGTAAATAATAAACCGTTGGGTTATAATTTGAAGCTTTTTTTTTAACTCTACCTTCCATCAATATTAGCTGTGAAAAATAAAATCTGTTGGTACATTCAAATCCTTGGTGATAGGTAAGTCATTCGTTTTAATTAGGAAATTCGTACAATTTATCCTTTCTGCGAACACTCCTACATACGCGCGTTATTTGCCATTATCATCTCTTTACAACGATAACCACATTGTTATTATCGTTATTGTTATCTATCACTCTCGTTCTTGTTTCCAGCCGAGTCGCCCGCAACAGATTCAAATCTCTCGTGACAGAAGAGTTCATCGGCCCTTATCTAGTTCAAGGCTGTTCCAGATTCATCTTATTATATCTACTCTGAATACTACACAATACTTAATTCTAGAGGGGAGGAGGGATATAACTTTGGGGTTAATATTCAGGTATTTTCTTGCTGGCAAGAAAATACTATTTAAATTACTCTAAGGTTACGGTGGTAAAAGCCGGGAATACATTTACTGCTCTGATAGTTGGTCTCCGGAACTCTGCGTTACTTTCTGCCATCTCTAAGGACTGAAAAATAAAGGCCAGCGTTTTTGTGATACCCCTCGTAGTAAATTGTACGACAAGCCGTTCATTCATAATCCTGAAGTTTGAACTGCTAAAAACGTCCGCAACATGAGCGTGAATCCATATTGTTGAATGGAACGCTTGTTCAACGTAAACGCAAGTTTTATTTTCCGAAAACACAGGGACACGAAAATCCAATCGAGAACCAAAACAGGACAACCTTTTTTTAGTCTAGCAACACTAATCATTTCAACATATGGTTCTCCCAACATTTCCTCCACTTGTTTTTTTTTTTTTTTTTAGAGTCCGCAATAGGGAGTGAGCCTGTCGGCGTGCACAACTGTGAGTTTTCCCTTGGGGTTCCGTATTCGGAAAACGACATCATTTAGTCGTTTCATCACGGTGCAGGGTCCCTCCCAGGGGCATTGCAGCTTTGGGTTACGCCCTCTGGTCCTCCGAGAGTTATGAAGCCAAACCCGATCACCCTCCTGAGATCGAGGCAGTCTTGATCCAGTGTCATACCTCCTCTTCATATCTTCTGCCCGCATCATCAATTGTTCCCGTGCTATTGTATGGGCCTCATGGATCCTTTCCCGCAGTGCCTCCACATACCGTGGGAGATATTCGTCTTTTGGAGGTTTCCCAGAGAGCATGTGGACGGGCAACGACAACTCTCTCCTATATATGTACCAGGAATGCCAGTGAATAACCCGTTGTTGAATGCTCACAGGATCTATAGGCCAACAATGCTATAGGTAATTGCAGATCCCAATCCTCCTGATGTTCCTGGATCATCTTGGCCAGCCAATCATAGAGGGTTCTGTGGAGCCTCTCCACTTGGCCTTCACTTTGTGGGTGTAACGGGGTACTCCTGGTTTTTCGAATCCCCAACTGGCTCAGAAGACACTGGAAAAGCTCAGATTCAAAGTTTGTACCTCTGTCTGAGTGTACTTCTCCCGGGATCCAAAAGCGATCAGTGCAGTGGCTACTGTTTCTGCCCGTTGGTCTGGGATGGACATAGCTTCTGGCCATTTCGTGAAGAAGTCCACAACTGTCAACACATACCTGTTCCCACGCTCTGTTGTTGGCAAGGGTCAAAAAACATCGATGGCTATGCGCTGGAATGGTGACCCACTCATGGCGAGTTGAAGAGGCTAGTAGGCTATCACCCGTTCCTTGCCCTCTTGCACCTGTGAGAGTACTGCCCCAATGGCCACATCGCTGGCATCTGCGTCAATCAGAAATGGGCGGTCTGGCAACACATGACCTAATACTGCAGCCTGCTGTAGAAGGTTCTTCATCTTCTTAAACACTTCCTCACAGGAGTCATTCCACCTGAATTCTTGAGCAGGCTGATTCATGGCCTATACAATGGTTTTAATACATCAGCAAGGTCTGGGACAAACACCCTATAATAGGAGCAGAGCCCAATGAATAAGCTAAGTTCTTTGGCTGTAGTGGGGCTAGGCCAGTCCGTAATTGCTTTTACCTGCTTGGGGTCAGTGGAAATACCCTCCTTTGTGATTAGATGCCCCAGATAGCTCGCAGTTTGTCTCAGGAAGTCACACTTCTTGACATTCAGCCTCAGACCACCCTTCCTCAGCAATGAAAATACTTCTTCTAAGCACTTCAAATGCTCTTCCAGAGACAGTGTGTGCACCAAAATGTCGTCCAAGTAGACTTCCAAACACCCTTTGGCCAGGAGAGGTTGAAGAAGCTTGCGCATCAACCGTTGAAGCGTACTCGGGGCATTGCATAGCCCAAAGGGCGTAACTGTAAACTACCAGAGGCCATACCTGGTGCAGAATGCCGTTTTGGTTTATTATTCCGTGAATAATACACCTATGTATTCGGTCAGCAAAAAATTTTTATAACACCCCCTCAAATTTTTTTCTTTTCCGTGTCAAGGTGCGTAGATTCCAAAAATGTAATGTCCGTCCGCCGTACGCCGTCCGCCGTATCACGTGTGCCGGCTTCATTTTCGGTCTAAAAAAAGTCGTTCTTTCGCACACATGCTCCAATTGGGCCCTAGTTGTGTCCCGAAACTTTGCAGCACCATCGGAATATACCCAGGGGTGTCATGAGTAAAATGCGGATCAAAATAGGTACTTTTTGTGTTTTAGTAACATGTTAGTAACATGAGCTTTTGAGGTAGCATCTTTTTCCATGTTTTTGGGGACGAGAAGACCGTGAAGTCGATTTTGACCAAAGTGTGGAAAATTGAGGTTCTACCAAAGGTTCAGCTGCCAAAATTGATTTTTTATGAGGCAAAAACCTGGAAAATCGTCTGAAATCACCATCAATTTGTATAATAACACTAGAAAAAGTGTTAAAACGTGGATCAAGACGATTAAATGGCACTACCAATGATCAGAGATGAAAAAAAAAAAAGGAGCGTGCCTACCTAATTTGTGTTTTGGGGGCCAAAATTGGTGGAAACCATCAGAAATAGCTATTTCAATTATTTCGCATGAAAGAAACAAAAAATGAGCAGCCAACATTTCTGTAGGTATGTCCAATAGAATAATAAACCCATGTGACAAGGACTTTGCAGCGTTTCTCTCTTGATTGAGGGTCCAATGGAATCTGCCAGTATCCACTTTGGAGATCCAGAGTGGTAAACCACGGGCTACCTTCTAACGACCGCAGCGTTTCCTCAATGTGTGGAAGTGGGTGTGAATCTTTGACAGTCACTGCGTTGAGCTTGCGGTAATCAATGCAGAATCGCCATGTTCCATCGTTCTTTTTAACGGGCTAGACGACTCCTCTATCACCCCTGCCCCCAGCATCTCATTTACCAGCCTTGCCACGGTCTCCTGCTGTGTTGGGCTCGTTCTTCGGGGCTCCTGCTTTATTGGAGGGTGGCCCTGCACATCAATGGAGTGCCTTCCAATTGTACACTTCCCTATTTCATTCTTGCCTTCTGCAAAAACATCCGAATTTTGAGGAAGCATGCTGTGGAAAGCCTGCTGTGCTTCCCTATGGTTAATTGTATCAATAGAGCGCTCATACAAATCTCTCAAATGTTCCGTCATCTGCCTTCCTTTATTGACGCTGTATACTGGCGGACTTGGTTTGGTTACCCCCCCCCCCCCCCCCCCAAAGGGCCAACGGGATTTGGGAGAGGCCAATGCGCAATACGTTTCAGGGTCACTGCCAATCACCATTTATCGTATCTGTTGATTTTTCAAGCCATTTAAGAATTGCTCCATGGTGATAGTTTCCCGAGCTTCTTCCCCTGACACAGCACGACAAGCTAAGCTTTCTACATCTGCTGCAAAAGTTGCAACATCTTCCCTGGGTCCCTGTACTCGTTGGCGTAGACGGGCCAAGTACAACCTTGCTTGCCCTTCGGCCCCAAAGCGCTGATTTAGGCATTCCACCATCGCAGCCAAATTTCGTTAAGCAATTTGAATATTGCAAACTGCGGCAAGGGCAATCCCGCGAAGAGACGCCATTAATTTAACGCCAGTTGTACCCAAACTCCACTGGTTTGCCTCTGCAATGATTTGAAATTGTGTCCAATAATCGTCCCATGGGGTGGACCCATCAAACGTCGACGGTTTCACGATATCTCTACAACCCGTACCCTGTGGAATGGATCCTTGTCCCCCTGAACCAATCAGCCTAGAATGGCTTCCCTGCGCGCCTCGATGGGATGGGGATATGCGACTATCTGAGCTTACCACACCTGTTTGCTGGTTCAATAACTGCTGGACCGTACCTGTTAACGTTGCCAGCTGCTTCGTTATTAGGTCCAGAGCAGCTGAAATGGCTTGACCACTAGCCCCAACATCCAAATCTCCTATTGCTTTGTTTGAGGGTTCATCATGGGTTTCTTGCCCTCGTCTATCATCTCCTTCGTCTTCAGCCACATTCTAACATCGATGGACTCTGGCCCCAATCGAATCTTCATCAGCCATCATGGAAAAATCCCACTTCTGACACCAGTGTTGAATGGAACGCTTGTTCAACGTAAACGCAAGTTTTATTTTCCGAAAACACAGGGACACGAAAATCCAATCGAGAACCCAAAACAAGACAACCTTTTTTTTGAGTCTAGCAGCCCTAATCATTTCAACATATGGTTCTCATAACAATATGTATAACTCCAGCCCAGATAATTCTAACGGCTGATTAAATCACGGATGGTTTTGTGAACTCCATTTCATCGTTATGAGATAGTCTTTGGGCTCAAAGAATGAATGTTATTTTGGGTTCTTGTTGACTGGTACTTCAAGATGAAAATTACCTTAAGTGACCTGTTACCGGTGTACTTACAGGTAGGTGTATTTGGGAAGTAAGAGACATCCAATGTTGGGAACGACGGAACACTTCAGTTTCCTAAAGCTTATTGAAAGAGTCCTTTTGTTCTTCCACTGTTGACACGGCATGCCATTCTCTTCATCTTGATATTGTTATCGGACCAAAAGGATAGCAGAAGAGTGAATTGAGTTGGGGGGGGGGGGGGGTCATTCAACCCCCCACCCCCACCCTTCTGAATCTCATCCCGCACTCTTCTCAAATCTCACAGAACCAAATGGGAAACTTTTTTTATACATAAAATAAAGAGGGCAGAAGTGAGTTAGGTATTGATCTTGATACGGGAGAAAATTCTTTAAGACCCCAATAGAGAAGCAGAGAGAGGAAATGAGAAAGTCTTGAAGGCCCCACCCAGTTTCTTTACTCTCCCGGTATACCAAGTGGTTAGTTCCCTGTAGTTTTCGTAACTTCCGATCGTCTATAATAAAACTTTTTGTCGCTTGTTTCACCAAGTCGACGAACGATGAACCGAGACACAACACTTCTACCTAAATCGAATCCCGCTACATTTTCTTCGATCAATGTCGTTCAGATCTTTCTTCGCTATTGAAAAATTGGATTCGAATTAGGCTCGTTCCAGTCATAGCGATGTAGACATCCGCTACCATCTGTTCCTCTTAAGAGCTTCCTTAGCTGTCCCCCTTCCCCAAAAATTGAAAACTGTAGGCTTATAACGCCATGAAAACCGAGCATAGAGCGTCCCTAAAAAACGGTACATGATAGCAACTCAGTTCAGTTAGCTTTTATTTTTACAATGCAAAACAACACCATGAATAAAAGTTAGGTAACTACCTGATAATATCAATCATGCCTTTTTTTGGCAAATGTTCGATGAATGGGTCCAACATTATTGAAAAATCCCCCAAGCCATCCCTGTATTTTATATGTCTATTATATACACAACCAGATGATATCTGAACTTGAATATGAGCCTGGAAAATGCACAATTTTGTAAACATATTCGTTAAGACAAACGAAAGGATGAGTTTGGAGATAGATAATTTTCGGAAATAAAATATGGAAATGGATTGGTAGAAACGGCCACAAATCACCAAAACTGGAAATCTTATCACCAAAGCTGTTATTACAGCCGTGACTTGAGACAAAAATTACCATTTCAGTTGTCGAAATTCTTTCTAAAAACATAATTACTTTACTTAGAAATTGCTGTGGGTCAGAAGTCGGTAAATGTGGCTCAAATCACCAACAGTGGTTAAGATTTCTATTTGCTCATTTATGATTACTCGAGACAATAAAGGAAGATTTCAGTCATCAAAAAGTTTTTCCACAGAACTGAGGGTCGAACTTGAGTTTTTGGGAGTCACATATTGGTAAAATTTTCTATCACCGAAAATGTATGCATAATTTTACACAACACTTAAAAAAAAATAAATAAATAAAAAATAAATAAATTACTATTAGCTAAAAATGACTATTCAGTATAATATGATTGGTCAATATTCCTACAAATCGCAAACAATCGTATTAAATCACCAAAAACGTTATCGGGTGGTACTTTTTCAGCGCCTAGCTTACGAGGGTAGTCCATAAAATCCGTTGGGGCAAGAGTGCTGCATATTTTTGAACAAAATCATAGAAAATGTTCGTTAGTTTACGATAGTTCGCTCATGTCGTCTTGTACAGGGCTCGAACTTTTTCCCGGATGGTTTGAATATGTAATAAAGCATCATTGGCTGCTATAAAATCGTTTGTACAGTGAACACAGTTTGTGAGTTTAGACAGTGATTTATCCCAAAAATTATGACACTACAATTTCTAGCATCACACTATATTTATTTTTGGATTAAATACTGTAAATTTAGTTACAGTAAGTCTGGCCTATAAGTAAGTCTTCCTCTCTGCAGCCATCGAATGAGACTGCAGCCGTCCAAAGGACCGCTGATGGCTGGTAGTTAGAAGGGGGTCACAAGTCACTATGAAACGAACCTCACTTGATTGGGGAGCGTAACAAGCGCGCCGACTATTGGATTTCCTGAGGAAGGTAAGTTCTAGATTGGACGATGAACCCCGCCGCCTCTCACACATCCTCTATAACCCGTTCATAGTTCAACCACCGAGCAGCCGTATTATGTCGTTCAAAGCAGGGTTGTTAGCGAATTCGCTTGAAGATACCCCAAATATTTTTGTAAATGAATTTTGATTTAAAAAACAAACAAAAATGCTTTTCCGTGTAAGCGTATTCGGAATCCATTAATAGTTGTAAAAATGTACATCTAGGTATATAAATATACCTACTAGCTATACTCGGCATGCGTTGCAATACCACCCGAAGTATGGAAGTGTTCGAATTTTCTCTACTGAAATGCTTTTGGATGCACGATATTTTTTTCCGTCTGGTGCGTACACGAACCAATCGGAAGGTTTTCCGCACTAGGCCACAAACAGCGGTAAATATGCGAAGCATGGAATACATGTTCTACAACAGTACATCGTCTCCTTTAAATATCCCATTTAAAATTGTAGCGTCAACGACATTGCTTCCCTGATATTGTCGTTGTTATTGGTGGATTGATATTTCAAAGAAGAATGATTTGCATGCCATTTTTCAATGTTATAACGTGCGGTGGTTTGCCTGGTAAATCAAGTGAATTCAATAATAAATTATTGAAGAACCTACTATGAAAACCTCTACCAAAAATGCCGGTCATCCAAGGAGAAGGTATCATTATATTGATTTAAGAACCCATACAATACCTACTGGATGCCTCCTGAAGCATTAACCTTTTTGAATGTGTGAGATACACCACCCATTCAGCTAAATTTTTGACGACTATTTTCAAGATTTGCAATAAGGCAATTGCATTTTCACGATCAACACCTGTTGTTATGTCACACACAAACTTTCGCTGAATTATATGAAAGACACTGATTGGCTTGAAATACTTCTGCGCCAGATAATGTACAATGGTTCTACAAATTATAGTATATAGAAAAGTATAGAAGAGAAGATTATTTCTTAATTATCTGGAGTTTTCATTTAAAATGTTGATTTTTGTTCTTGCCCCCATACACTGTCAAACTGCTTTGAGAAACCTGGTTCGTCAAACATGTTTGTGAACCTGGTTAGTTTAATGTTGCATCCACACGTTCAAACTTGATTGTTGAACTTATGTCCTACATGCTTCAGTTCAAATAGCTAGTTGGTTGAGGTGGTTGTTCATATTGTTTATTGTTTTAAAAATTGATTTTAATTGCTCTCGCAGAAAATCAGCTTTCAACGTCAATTATGACGGAAATAGCTACCAAAGATACGCTAAAATCGTTGAATCACTTCAGCAATAGGTCCAAAGTTTGTAGTAGCATCTTCAATGAATTTTTTTTTTTAATGTTCGTGTTTTTGTTGTCTTTCCGGTGCATCCAGAACCCATTCGTGGATTCAGACGACTTTCATATACACATATGTACTTACCGACCGTATATTATATAGGTAGAGCAATTCTGTGTTGCCGTGATATCGAGGGTCGGTCCGGTCAGGTTGAAATGAATAATGATTTTTATTTCATCATTATCTAGGAAATATAGTCAATTGCGACCATAAATGCCTTGGGCAACACGATTCCCCCATTGCTTGTATTTCCGAGGGTCAGATTCCAAGATACCATGCTCTTTGGTGCTCCACCTGGGACGATCGGGGTCGCTAATCCGTCAGGATGGTCGAATTCCAGCATTTTCATGGACTACATGAAGCACTTGGTGAAACATGCTCGGCCTTCTAAGGAGAAGCCTATATTACTGCTTATGGACAATCACGAGAGCCATTTGTCGGTGGACGTAATTGGTTTTGCCAAACAACATGGAGTAGTGCTGTTCACGTTCCCCCCTCATGCTACCCATAAATTGCAACCGTTAGACCGTGGCGTTTTTGGGCCATTTAAGAAGCATTTCAACCACCAGATGACGTTGTGGATGCAAAACAACCCTGGAAAACCTGTGACGATCTATAACATTGCATCGATTCTTGGTGCGTCCTACACCTTGGGATTCACTGCCGGAAACATCCAGGGTGGTTTCCGTGGCTCCGGCATCTACCCAATAAATCCATACGTTTTTGCTGAGGCTGATTTTCTTCCATCTGCCACCACTGATCGTCCTGCTCCAAGCACCAGCAACATGGCCACCGAGAGTGCTGCTGATCCATCTGTGGCACCAGCTCCATCCAATTACCAGCAAATCGCCCGAGATGCGGATTCACAATGCATGCCAAGTCCTTCTAATTACGTAAGCCCGAAAGAAGTGCGCCCACTACCCAAGGCCCAACATCGGGACCCGAAAAAGAGAAGACGCCGACTTGGCAAGTCTCGTATCTTGACTGATACCCCAGAGAAAATGGAGATCGAAGCCCAAGCGGCTGCAAAACAATAATCGAAAACCAAGAAATCTCAACGTGAGCTGTTCACGACGTCAAGAGTCCCCGTCAAGAAAGCCAAGCCACTGAAGAAAGTTGTGGAAGAGTCATCTGAAGATGATTAACCACGTAATAATTTTCTTATAGACAACTTAGGACCAACCTATAGTCACATTATCCTGCGTTACCTACTTTCTTGAATTAAATAACAGCTGGCTGACATCACAATTTTTACTTTTCAGATTGGGATCCTGACTCTTCTGAAAGCGAGCTTGATTTTGACGAAGTAGCTTCAGAAATCCTGAATGGTGACGATGCCATTGCCTGGGACGAAGAATTTCCTGCCAACAACGTTGGCAAATGGGTCCTCGTGAAATTCTTATGCACGAATGGTCGAAAATTTTATGTTGGGCAAGTGAGGGGCATCTATGATACCTTACAAGCAACTGTAAAGTTTGCCAGGAAAAAAGAGTCAATTTTTATCTGGCCCACAGTCGAGGACGTGTCCCAAGTAAGAATTTCTGATTTTGAAAAGAAGAATTGAAGAATGAACGGCACACCACTCTCATTTAACTCACGGAACATTCTATGGTGCATTTTATTCGGTCATATGGTTATGATGCATGACTGGAACTTTATTATTTCGAAAAATTTGATGACATTTACATGAATTACTCTTTTGTAACCAATCGTATATGAATTTAATCAAAATTTTAAAGATTACGGTAAATAACAATACGCTTCAAGTTATAGCTGAAACACGTATTATATAAACAACGGGAATTACGAAATATATTAGTTACAGACTCAAGACACCTGATATAGATCAGGGTGGATATTGAAATTTTAATCCTTGCTGTAGTGCTAATAAATATCATTTCTTCCCCTCAACTTTGCGTATTATGCTGAGCTACGTTGTTAACCAAGTTTTTTTAAAGTTATTTTTATTGTTTTTGGTTTATTATTCGTGAATAATACACCTATGTAATTGCTCAGCAAAAAAAACTATAAAATCCCTTCAAAATTTTTTCTTTTACGTTTCAAGGTGCGTATATTCCAAAAATGCAACGTCCGTCCGCCGACCGCCGTACCTACGCCGTATCACGCATAACTACTTCAATTTCGGTCTAAAAAAATCGTTCTTTCGCACACATGCTCCATTTGAGCCCTAGTTGTGTACCCAGGGGTGTTACGGGTGAAAAATTGGTATAAAATAGGTATTTTTGTGTTATTAGTGTTTGAGTGGCATGAGCTTTTGAGGTATGTTTTCCATGTTTATTAGGACGAGAAGACCGAATCTGAAGTCGATTTTGACTAGTGAGTGGAAAATTGTGGTTTTAACGAAGTTTTAGCCTTAAATTTACGTTAAATTTTGGTCTAAAATCGTCGTTCTTCCGCTCACAATTTGCGTCCCCATTTGGGAACACATTTGGGCCCTAGTTATGCTCCAAAGCTCGGCAGCCCGATCGGAATGCACCCAGGAGCGTCATGGGAGAAAAATGGGTGTAAAAATAGGGGTTTTCGAGGTTTACATGAGCTCGTGTGGTATCGTTTTCCATGTTTTTTAGGGCGAGAAGACCGAATATGAAGTTGATTTTGACCAATGAGTGAAGAATTGAGGTTTTAACGAAGGTTTAGATCCCGAACTTAAATTTTCATGAGTCACAAACAATTAAATGGCACCATCAGTGTTCAAAGATAATCTGTTAAAAAAAAGAAAAAGAGGAGCCGTGGTCGTGTTGGGGGGGGGGGCAAAATTGGTGGAAACCATCTAAAATAACTATTTAAATTATTGCGCATGAAAGAAACAATAAATGAACAGCCTCTTTAGGTTTGTCGGATAGAATAATAAACCCAAGTGACAAGGACTTTGCAGCGTTTTTTTTAATCTCTCGAATCACACTGTTGGTGGGAGAAAGTTCGATGTCGTTCAGCAGCTGACTTCGATGCTCCGCGCTAACTACTTCAGGTTCTTATTGAGGTTCATCGTGACGTTGGGTAACACCGGCGAAGTAGCGGGCTTGTTTCTTGGTGAGAGGGCGGAGCCAGTCGGCTTATCAAAGATGTAAATCCCAATCGGGAAGAGATGAGCGGTCGCGGCTAATTGATCAAGCATCACAAGGTCTCCAGAGGATAATGGGGGTCCTTCCTGATTTATGATCCCATCCATACAAACCATTGCAGTATAATTCATGAATGCCCAAGGCTGAGGGAACATGAGTGCTCTACACAAACCCTAGCGATCACACATATTATCCAAGGGGGTGAAGGCGACCCCCAGATCATAGAGAATTATCATTGATTCAAAGTCATTAGCAGATTTAGCAGCTAAAGTAAGTTGCTTCCTCATTACCACAAGCAATTATGGAACCCTTGCTTCCGAGCAGGAGTCGAAAAGATGTAACTCATCAAGAAGGGCGTAAGACTACATACGACAAATTAATAAAACAGACAGACACACAAATGCATGTCCAGTCGTCCATGGAGCCCCACTCACGTTCAGTAACAATGCAATGCAACCTGAAGCACAAACTAGAGTGAAGTTAGACCTACAATGTTAGTATTACTCTGTAAATTGGACTGCATTTTCTTAATTTTCCTAGGTTTGGAATCATCCCTCTTGTCCAGAATTCAGAAGAGAAATGATTCCCACAACCACGGAACACATTCTTATTTCAAACTAGTAAAATAATAATAATAAAAATATTTTTCAGCCTTCAACGTTAAAAATTCTGGGGTACGATTTTAAAAGGAAGCATGCGCGCGCGCGCGCGTGTGTGTATACGAGGGAATAATTGTTTTTTATTCTAATTCAAGTTGCAATCACATTTTCTTTCGGCTTTCCTTCTAATATGGCTTAATATGTGTGATTCGATACAAATCAGAATAGATACTTAGAATACTTATATCTTGCTACAGTAACTAGGTAGGTATAGGTTCTAAAACTATGAAACAATATAATGACCATAAGGATTCCATGCTATTTTAGGACCATAGAACCTAGGAACTTTAGAAACTTCATAAAAGTAAATTAACAGCCATTTCAGGCTGTTAATTTCGTCCGACTGCCCTGCCAGCGGCACGGACGTGATCAGCTTTCCTCCTGCGAGGAACTTCTTGAGTGACTTGTCATTTTATCAGGAAAAAGCAAAACGGGAAGATAACGAGACAGGCAGCGCGGAGCTTTGAGGAACTATGCCATCGCCTCGGCCATCCTCTCGTTCACTTCCATAGTCCGGACGCTCGCCTTGATGGACATAAATATGAAATCTCTGTTCGAAAGAAATGAAATGGCCTATTCTATCCTTTCTTCTATCACGGGAAGGTTATTTTACCGGAAAGTCGCTGATGTATCACGTATCGCGTTCAACGCTGGCTCTTTAAAAACACTGCAAATCCCTACACAACGGTTTACCGTTTTATATAGAACACCCTTCTGTTACAGATCACACTTCTCTGTATAGAACACCCTTCTGTTACAGATCACAGCTCTCTGTATAGATAACCCTTCTATAAAGAACACAGAACCTCCGCAGCTTATTACCTAACCCTGCACTCGTTACTAGGTACCTACCTAAATCACGCGTTAAATGTTGCTAAAATAATTCTATCAACGGCAAACATTAGCTAAAATGGCAAAAAGAAACACAACAAATGAAGTTTTGAAGGGAAATTGTTGATGTGGAGTGAAAAACATTCAGACCCGGTTGGGTTTCGATCTAGGGAACTTTAGCGGTCCAGTCTGACACTTAGACCACTGCGCTACAGCGCCAACCTGACCGAGAGATCAGTGATGTGCGCTCTCAACTCAGCTTGACACCTGTATGCACCCTGCTCTTTACGGTGAATTGTATAGCAAATGTTATGGCATCATCGTAGAATGCTCCGGATGGCCTCAAAAATTCAGAAATAAATCGAACGATTTAAAAACGCAAAAACCCGCACCTCAAAATAAAATTTTCCGAGATAGGGATACTCTGGATACTTCAACCCCTATTTTCCACCCCTTTGAGTTGAGTGACAGTAACGCCAAGCTTCAAGGACCAACTAGAGCCCAAAAGGGACCCATATACCAAATTCCGTGAATTTTGGTTCATGGGAACTAAGGAAAACCCGCGGACGGCGTACGGCGGACGGACGGAAATACTTTTATTCGATATTCGTATTCTTCGTCCCTTGAAATGTAAGCCATGAAATTTTGGGGGGGAGGGGGGATAAAAAAAATTGCTCATGGGCGATTCCAAAGGTCGATTATTGAAAATAGTAGACCAAAAGGGAAGTTTGATGTGCATTTTTTGACTTAAATGTTCTTAATTCTTCCAAAATGTAGTGTTTGGGCCAAGGTGCAGCGATGCGTTTGGCCCAGTTCTCTAGGGCCCAGTTGCCTCCGTCGCGATAGTTACGTGTCAGCATAACCCAGTCAGCTGACTTGTGAATTCCCATTCCTGTAATGGATATTATTATTCAAAGTAAATTTTCTAGCCGACGAGGAAAAACGCTAATTGTGTCAATAATTTCAAGTTCACCGAATGATGCACAATGAACGACGGTTCCTAAACTTTTAGGTGCTGTAGTAAAAAATTCAACTGTAAAGCCCGAGTGACAACAGATTACAGTGTGTCGCGAGTGTTACGTTCGACCGTTCGACATATGATCACTCACATGACCCCGAACCGGACGAGGATATTGAACGTGAATAGGTTTGCAAAACACTTATTACACATTTTCCAACAAACCAGTTTACAAACATTATTTCAACTGATTCGAAGTGGTTTAAAGCGGAGAGGGCGACGAGTTTGGGCAAATGACGTGAAAATGCAATGTTTGGGCCTAAAAAAGCGAATTATATTACATCATATTACATTCTGAAGCCCCATGCTGAGGTAATATTCATTTTAATACACATTTAACATATATATCGGGTCTTCCCTTCGTTGGCCCTACCCCATCATTTTCAATCTGGGGCGTTGGCCCAAAGACACCGCTTTTTTTGGTACAAACTCATTGGATTTTCACGTCATTTGCCCGAACTCGTCGCCCCCAGAAAAAAGTGGATTGGGCCTTCTTCGACTTTGGGGTTACGATGCATGCACAGCTCATCCCATTTTGGTTTATTATTCTGTGAATAATACACGTCTATGTATTCGCTCAGCAAAAAATTTTTATAACACCCCCTCAAAATTTTTTCTTTTCCGTTTCAAGGTGGGTAGATTCCAAAAATGCAATGTCCGTCCGCCGTACGCCGTACGCCTTCCGCCGTATCACGTGTAAAGGCTTCATTTTCGGTCTAAAAAAATCGTTCATTCGCACACATGCTCCATTTGGGCCCTAGTTGTGTCCCGAAACTTTTCAGCCCGATCGGAATATACCCAGGGGTGTTATGAGTGAAAATGTATGTAAAAATAGGTACTTTTTGCGTTTTAGCAACATGTTGGTAACATAAGCTTTTAAGGTATCGTTTTTCAAGTCTTTGGGGACGAGAAGACCGCATATGAAGTCGATTTTGACCAAAGAGTAGAAAATTGAGGTTCTACCAGATGTTCAGCTCCCGAAATTGATTTTTTATGAGTCAAAAACCTAGGAAATCGTATGAAATCACCATCAATTTTAGAATAACACTGGAAAAAAGTGTCAACAGTTGGATCAAGACGATTAAATGGTACTATCAATGATCAGAGATAATTTATTTATATTAAAAAACAAAAAACGCTGCAAAGTCCTTGTCACATGGGTTTATTATTCTATTGGAGTTCTAGAGATTCTTGCTGGCTGTTAAATTTATTGTTTCTTTCATGTGGAATGATTGAAATAGCTATTTATGATGATTTCCACCAATTTTGGCCCCCAAAACATGAAATAGGTACGCTTTTTTTTCCAGATCATCTTTGATCATTGGTAGTGCCATTTAATGGTCTTGATTCACATGTTTACACATTTTCTAATGTTATTATACACATTGATGGTGATTTCAGACAGTTTTCCAGGTTTTTGACTCATAAAAAAAACATTTTGGGAGCTGAACCTTTGGTAAAACCTCAATTTCCGCGTCTTTGGTCAAAATCGACTTCATATTCGGTCTTCTCGTCCCCAAAAACATGGAAAAGGATACCTCAAAACCTCGTGTTACCAACATGTTGCTAAAACGCAAAAAGTACCTATTTTTATACACATTTTCACTCATAACACCCCTGGGTATATTCCGATCGGGCTGAAAAGTTTCGGGACACAACTAGGGCCCAAATGGAGCATGTGTGCGAAAGAACGATTTTTTTAGACCGAAAATGAAGCCTGTACACGTGATACGGCGGACGGCGTACGGCGGACGGCGGACGGACATTGCATTTTTGGAATCTACGTACCTTGAAACGGAAAAGAAAAAAATTTGAGGGGGTGTTATAAAAATTTTTTGCTGAGCGATTACATAGGTGTATTATTCACAGAATAATAAACCAAAAGGGAGCGTATCTCATTCGTGTTTTGGGGGCCAAAATTGGTGGAAACCACCAGAAATAGCTATTTCAATTATTTTATAAATGAAAGAAACAGTAAATAAACATCCAACATCTCTGTAGGTATGTCGAATAGAATAATAAACCCATGTGACAAGGACTTTGCAGCGTTTATCTTATACGCACGCCTTTTATGGTAAAACCGCATTTTTTTCCTTTGATGACAGCCGTATCTATGCCAGCAATCCGCCTATTTTGGGGTTTTGATTTAAACCTTATAACACTGAGAATTGGCCCTAATACCCAGTGGGTTGTACGACGAATTCAACGCTCTTCCGATATCACGCCTCCAACAGCGGCTGTTGAACCTCTCCATCAACCCTCTGTACTCCTTCTTCTGGGTCTTGTGTCAAGCCATGGAGCAGGTCGGCTGATTGAATAGTTGCCAGATCTTGATCATTTTTGAAATCCAGCTATATCTGGGTTCAGTATGGAGCCATCAGTATCCGACCTGGTCAACTCCTCAGCCACCACCCTAGGCCAACAATCTTTATCCATCTTCACAATAATCATATAGGTGGGTACTGGTACATAATTATCAATATTGTTCCGGGAATTAAGGGTCAAAAATCGCTATAAATGGGTGAAATTGAGTATTACCTACAATCATTCTTACATAATCAACGAATTGCGCATAGAATAGCGGCTTACGGCTACAAATGACAATGCCAATATTTAAAAAAAAATCTTGAAAATAATCGAAAGCGGCTCAAATGTGAGTTTCGTGGGTCTTTAATTGCTTATAATTACAAATTTACTCATATGACAATGCTACATGATTCGAACTTTTGGTATTGCTGTGCAGTGTCAGGGCGGGGATCGATTCCCCGGGGCTCCTGCGCTGGATAAAACATACGACGTCTCTTCCATTCGCCAGTTTCAAAGGCGTTCCGCATAGTAATTTCCCCTCGCGTAACGGTAGTTCAGTACTCAGAAGGAAGGAATATTAGAGAGAGCAAAAAGAGAAAAAGAGAAACGAGAGATTTACGTGGGGGTTTCGTGTGTGGCGGATGACGTGTTCCAGATGACAGGTGTCTGCGCGGCTCAGTGCGAGATTCACCTTTGTGTGGCGTGAACTTCAATCGCGGTTTCCACCTGCCACGATTCGCTACATGCGAGTATAATACCAGCGTAACCACTCAACAAGCTACGAACTTGTAGACCTCAGGTGACGCACAGCCGTTCTAAATGGTGAAAACACAATCAAAACTCTGCAAAATGTTCCAAGCCTTGCAGCATGACCATATGAACAAATTGTCGAAGTTTGTAGCTCTTTGCTCATTTTTGACGATTTTTAGCGATACAAACTAAAATCACTTGCGACGAAGTCGTGAAAACTCATGTCAAATAAGAATGGAGCTATAGAAACGTTGTCTATTTCCACGAAGAACACAATACACTGTCAGATCGGTTTCAGTATTCAAACCTCTTGAGTAACACATGATAACTGCCAATGAAGTGTATTAAGTACATTGTTTACTACTGACGATAGTTTGATAAGCGAATGCGGTGTAATTGTGTATTTATCCTTAGTGGGAACAGACGACGTTTCAATGACTCCGTTTTTATTAATCGTCGACAGTGACACTGATATACTACAGATAAATGAATACATCTCTGTACTATTAAAAGGACATTCAAGTTAAAAAATATTGGTGCCTTTTCATTCTCAAACCATGAAAAATTGCAACGCCTAAAAGAAATAAAATGATGAGTAAGTGATGACTTCTGTTCAAATTACTTTCCTGTTTCCAAATGAAAGTATTCCATTCTAAGCATTTTGAAATTTACCGCACTCTCCTAAGATGAATAGTTCTTCTATGAGCTTTCAAAGTTTCGGCAACTAGTGACGTCACACTTGGCAAGGAGGTCCCGCCCATGCGGTAGGGGTGCAATGACTTGTTGCCCAAATTTTGAAACAGAAGTTTTTTTAAAATTATTATTATTTGTTTGATTCATCGTGTAAGAGTGGGGTTGGACTCAGAATTCTCAAAACGGAACCAAATTTCATTCAGACGTCATGGGTACTCCTCATTATTTTACTCTTTCTATTTGTCCCCCCTTCTCAACTTCCTCTTCCTCCTAATTTAGTTTGAAACAAATTTTCAAACTGAGGCCTCAGTCATGCGGCATGACCATATTAGTGAATATTTTGAAGTGGTGAATTACAGCGATTTTTGGTGATTTTTAGCTATTTTCGGCCCACGAAGACTCAAATTTGACTCACAGGCTGTATTTTCAAATTGCCCATCGTTCCTTTGGTAATTACACACATTTTGACGAAATTTTGGATTTTTTATAACACATAGTCAAGGTCAGATTATGGCCTGGAACACATAACACATAAATAAATTTATGCATGACTAGGCCTTGATGCAGAACAGAAACGACGTAAACCAAACATAATCGCATCGCAAAGACTAGCTTCGTCATTTCTCCATTTCCAAAATAAATAAATTTATATATGTATCTCCTATATAAAACAGTTCCGTAACTGACTGGCAGACTATGCACAGACCAAACCGCTGGCGAAATTTTGACAGTGTTTGAAATGGATTTGAAATTTTGAAAATTTTGAAATATATTCCTATATGTATAATGACATGGCTAGCCGCTAAGAAAGGGTATTTTGAAATTCCATCCCTAAGGTGGTAAACTGGGTCCCTTCAATTCGCCTGTATGTCTTTCTTTGTATCGTATGTGTTCCTATAATACCTACCATCATCCGAATGCGATGAAACTTTGCTGAGTTGTTCTGCGTTACGCCCGCGAAGGTCTCTGAGTCGCTTTTTTTTCTCATTCAAAACAAGTATAGGTAAATTACAAAAAAGAAGAAGTACAAAGGGCCACAGTTAGAAGCTATCCACAATGTTTCAAAGACCGCCCCATACACTATAAAATTGGTCAAACGTGTTTGTCATGCAAATCTGATCGTGTGTGGGTTCATGTTGGAAGGTTTGAAGATTTTCAGGCTCTGCTAGAAAATGTGATTGCAAACTAAAGGTATGACAAGCAAATTTGACCGTGTATGGTAGCGTCAAACCGTCAAACAAAGTTAGTTTTTTCTGTGATTCACAGAGCAGAAGGTCTAGGGATGTAAATATCGAGAAAGAATATCGGTAATGAAAATATCAATGCATCGTAGAAAAAAAATCGGTAGAACATATCGAGCTCATTTTAGTTATAGGTAGATCGACAGCATGTTGATGAATTCATTTATGAAAACTATGATTGAAAAAATACGCATATGAGTACTCGCAAGTAGTGTCGAATATTTCCTTGAATACATCACAAAAAATGCCTTAACCTATCATTTCTAAAGACCAGAATCAGGAAAAATTTGGGAAAAAATCTATTGTTATTTGCAACAAAAAGGTACTGTAATAATAATGGACTAATGAATCCTAGTAAAGCTACCCGCTCTTAAACATCAAAACTAGTGGTATTGAATCAGTATCAGCATCTGTCATGATATCACTCCTTGTAATGTAAAGATTTCGCAAATAAACTTACGAATGAATTGGTAGACGTGGGCAGGCAGCTCGAGAGAACTGGAAGGGTCGAGTGGGAAGCCATCGCCTCCTTCGCCTTCCAAGTCATTCTACACTCTCCTTAAGTCGACGACTTATCTCTCTCTCTCTCTCCTTGCCTCACTCCTCCTCTCCGAAAAGATCCCCAGACTGGTATATCCACTGGGGCACACCAAAAGATCCCAGACTGGTCTATCCACTGGGCACCTCCTAAAAGATCCCAGACTGGTCTATCCACTGGGTACGTCCTAAAAGATCCCAGACTGGTCTATCCACTGGGCACACCCTAAAACAGGCATGTCAAACTCAAAGTTCCTCAAGGGCCAAATGGCTGCTTCTTAAAGGTTATGTGGGCCGCAAGAAAATCACTAAACGGAATTATATCAAGTTTCTATATTAGAAGTTTACAAGTTTGCTCACATCAAGAAGTTTACACATCAAGCCTCAAAACTGGAAACCCTTCACAGTGTTCGTAGAGGTCAGAATCTCGTGCACGAGTTACCTACACTTGTGTGAAACATAAGGATGTTATGGTATTAGATTGGGTAAACACCCATTAAACGAGTGAGTGCCAGAAATTTCGATCCCTAGGTGATTAGTTGCAATTTTTTCCTATTTCTCTTCGAGTTGGGTAAGGGATGGAAAAAATGGTTATAGCTGGTTCTGCATTTCTTCTACTTGACTGGTGACTCACAGAAATGCAACCAGCAGTTGCATTTCTCGTTGCATTTCTCACAGAAATGCAACCGTTAGTTTCCGAGCGAGTGAATATCTCAATTTTATTCGAATATGTACCGCGCCGCTTCGAATCATATCCCCCCCCCCCCCCCCCTATAACCTTTCGCTAAGGAGATGAGCTGGCAATTTGTCAAGTTCAACTTCTGAAATTAGTGCAATCGTTTTAAGCGCGGAAACTAACGAAGGATAATCTCCTGGGGTACTTTTTGTTCGAACTTAGCTTGAGAGGAAACGCAAAAGGGGGAAAAAAAGAACACAGAATGGAGAGTCACGTTATGGGAGAGATCACGCGAACTCGCGGCGCTTATCGTCCCGGGTGGGATGAGCTGTGTAAACACGAACTGCAGTAGCGAGAATGCGATTTCAACTATTTGAATGTTCGCCTCAAATATTTTTAATCGAACTAAGAAACCTATCAACTGTTATTGATTGTAATAAAAAAACGCTGCAAAGTCCTTGTCACATGGGGTTTATTATTCTACAGAAATGTTGGCTGTACATTTATTGTTTGTTTCATGTGAAATAATTGAAATAGCTATTTCTGATGGTTTCCACCAATTTTGGCCCCCAAAACACAAATTAGGTAGGTACGATCTTTTTTTTTTTTTCAAATTAACTTTGATCATTGGTAGTGCCATTTAATCGTCTTGATCCACGTGTTGACACTTTTTCTAGTGTTATTCTACAAACTGATGGTGATTTCAGACGATTTCGCAGGTTTTTGACTCATACAAAATCAATTTTGGGAGCTGAACATCTGGTACAACCTCAATTTTCCACTCCTTGGCCAAAATCGACCTCATATTCGATCTTCTCGTCCCCAAAAACATGGAAAACGATACCTCAAAAGCTCATGTTACCAACATGTTGCTAAAACGCAAAAAGTACCTATTTTTACACAAATTTTCACTCACAACACCCCTGGGAATATTCCGATCGGGCTGAAAAGTTTCGGGACACAACTACGGCCCAAATGGAGCATGTGTGCGAAAGAACGACTTTTTTAGACCGAAAATGAAGCCTGTACACGTGATACGGCGGACGGCGGACGGCGGACGGCGGACGGACATTGCATTTTTTGAATCTACGCACCTTGAAACGGAAAAGAAAAAAGTTTGAGGGGGGGTTATACAAATTTTTTGCTGAGCGATTACATAGGTGTATTATTCAGAGAATAATAAACCAAAAAGCTGCAGCTTATAATGACGCAATGGTTTATTATTTACCTGTATAGGTGCCCTTTCTGCGTAGTTCTGCGTTGTTTTCTGGTAAATTTCTACCCTCGTCCTCCCAGGAAAGCTATAAATTAATTCCTGGAGCCAGCCGGGCAATTAAAATTTTATAAATATGCGGTGGATTCAAGAATTCTTTCATTAATTTTATTTGTTGTTATTCATGAAGCATAACGTTCGTTCAGGTTACAAGAGTACCCATCATTGAAATACAATATAACCATCATTCTTCAAACGAAATAATATCACGGAACAACAAAATCGGTTTCATACAGCCACGGGATTATAATCAGCTGTTCCCTTGCAATGATTTCTGTGCTGGAGGTATACAGTTTCATTCACATTCATTTTGACGGAGCTTTTCAGTGCACACGTCAGGGCCAAACTGTGAACAAACGGCTGGGCATACAATGTTCCGGGTTGTCTCATCAAAAAATGCCCAAGTTCGAGATCGACATTCAAACACATAAAAAAATTCGAGATGACGGCGCCCTGGAAGTGTCAACCCCTATTTTCCACCCCTTAGAGATGATTGTTAGTAACGCCGAGCTTACCGGACCAGCTAGAACCCAAATGGAGCCTACAAACCAAATTTTATTAATTTTGGTTCATGGTAACTAAGGAAAAACCGAAGTACGGCGTACGGCTGACGGTCAGAAATTTTTTTGATTCCATTTTCGGATTCTGCGTAGGTACCTTGAAACGGAAACCATCTTAAGTATGTGTGAGCAAGTATCATCCGAAACTACTACGAGACCTACATATGAATGACCCATCCGTTCAGCAGCTGTTCAAATACTGCTGCTAAACAAGAACGCGTCGAGGAATATGGTACCCTATATTTGCTTGAATTTTAATGTATAATACCTACCAGGTTTATCATAGGAATATAATATCTCCATATCACTAATATTGATGATTTGGTGGTTTCCCGAGTTTTGGTCCGGTGAAAATCGACAAACCACATAAACCTTATATCTATCCATCGGTCGAAAACGTCCCCATCACTAGTAATATACCGAAGGTATATCTCTATAGTGTAAACTCCATCTGGTCCGCTCCTTTCCCGGCTGCTCACGTCCCGGTTGACGTCAAGTCAAAGTGTTCGATGCTGTGACACTGGCCACCATTAGTCATGGACCCCAGTTCTGGGGACAATCGGCTTATGAGGAAGTAGAAAATGTGAAGCGACTCTTCCTTAGGAATCTGTTCAGACTGCCGGTGAACGCTCCCAGTTACGTTGTTCATAATGAAATGAAACATCGCTCAGTCTTTCTATCAACACTGAAACTTAATACGGACTACCTTTTGAGTGTTCTTAGGTAGCCAGAAGGGCGATTCACTAAGATAGCAGCTCTCGAGGTGATAAGACGAGGGATTGGGTGGGCTATGGCGTGGCGGGGGATGTTTGAGAGGCCTCTGGAGAAGCATTCTGCAGACCCTTTTGACCCCTCTATCTTTGGCTCTTTGGCGAAGGTGTTCCTGAAAGGCCGGAAAGTGAGCTTTAAGAACAAAATTATAGAGAATGTTAATAAGGCTCAGTTTCACCTATTATATAAACATTTGGATTTGGAAGTAGATTATACATACTCGTATAAAGAGTTGAACACATCTAACCAACATGAAGCGATGGTGACCATGAAGTGCCGGAGCGAGTTGTTAAATCTTAACTGTCAGCCCTGGATTCAGGACAGAGTTCTCCTCCGCGCCATATGCAACCTCAGGGTTGATAAAACATTAGAGCACTTCTTGGCTGAGTCCCCAGTCCTGGGATATGTGCGGGCAGGTGTTTTGATCGAGTGACATTGTCCAGAGAGAGAGAGAGATGCTGCTGGTCCTCAATGGCACACTACGGTCGGGTTGTGTCCCATTTTCGCGACGCGTGGCGCTGCAGAGAATTCCTCGTTTCAGAATTTAATTATAATAATTGATGGGTACCAAATTCCTTCACAATCCTTCATGATAGCTATTCTCTTTTTCTGTCGTATTGTGTTTTCCAGTTTAATTATATTATATCATATTCGTACATTTATTCAGTAAAATTGTGAATGAAAGACGGAACTTCCGCTAATGGTCTTGAAGACCAAAGCGTTTCATGTATTGATACTTACTTGCTGTAAACAATAAGAAAAACATGTTTATTGCTAATGGTAATCCATTATCAATAAACATTTTCTTCATCCACTCACTCATGCATTCCAATATCCCTATATCAACCAGCATATTCATTTACCGGAAAGTCGTACCCAGGAACCATTGTTACAAGGATATCGTGCCAGCGCATGCGAAGAATCATTGAATACCTATTCGAACCACCTTGAAATTCATTGGGAATCGATGGGGACCTGATCAACATATTTTCCTGAAACTTCAGCAAAATTGGCTGAATGATTAATTAGCCTCCCCCCCCCCCCCCCACCAACAAAAAACCCCAGTTGTAAAAGTTTACCCGCCAAAAAAAAACCTCCTCAACCGTCTGGGAGACAAAAATGTACCCTCATAAAAACGTTACAAGAATTTCAAGGTTTAGGGGGAAGGAACAGGTTTCTATACACATATCCAACAGAGGGGGAAGGAACAGGTTTCATGCACGTACAACAGCGAGGTTCTAAGCACCAAGCATGCTATTTTGGAGGGAAGAATGGATATGTCCTTTTTGCGGCTGAGATTTTTTTTTGGCGGGTAAATTTTTAAATTGTGGGGGGAGGGGGATATCACATCTTTTTGCATTGATGAATTAAGCATTTTTTCAGTTCATTATTCATGAGCCAAAAACCTGGGAAACTGTCTGAAATCACCATCAGTTTGTATAATAACACTAGAAAAAGTGTCAACAAGTGAATCAAGACAATTAAACGTCACTATCAATGATGAAAGATGATCTGAAAACAAATAAGAAAAAAAAGCGTAATCCATGTTTTTTCGGGCCAAAATTGGTGGAAACCATCAGAAATAGCCACTTCAATTATTGCATATGAAATAAACAATAAATGAACAGCCAGCATGTCTGTAGGTATGTCCAGTAGAATAATAACCCCATGTGACAAGGACTTTGCAGCGTTTTGCCAAAGAAAGAAGAAGTGAGGTTGTAACAAAGGTTCAGCCCCAAAATTAATGTTTTACCAGTCATAAACCTGGGAAATTGTCTAAAATCACCATAGATTTGTATAATAAAACTACAAGTTGTATCAACAGGTGAATCAAGACAATTAACAGGTGAATGGCAATATTAATGGTCGAAGATAATTTGTTAAAAATAGGAGCCAAATTCTTGGTTTTGGGGGCAACAACTGGCGGAAACCATCAAAAATAGCTATTTCAGTTATTGCACCATGAAAGAAACAATAAAATTCCTGTAGGTATGTCCAGTGGAATAATAAACCCATGTGACAAGGACTTTGCAGCGTTTTGGCCTGATGGTTACATATCACTTTCATTGCTTTCATTCTATTTACGTTTGCAACTTCCTTAACAACCCTATAAATATTTCGAGTTGAGCTGGAATGAGGATGAATCGTGGGTTGATGTCCATATAGTATCTTATGAATGTCATAAAATGCAGACTAACCTATTTATTATCCTTATGAGTTTAGTTTAAGGGTTGGCTACAATATTGGCTGCCTAGTCCATGGATTAAACTCTGCTGAAATGTTCATGGACTTCCTTGTTGTAATTGAATATGTACTGCACTCCAAGGCAGTAGGTCACATGCTAACATTACCTGTAATCTAAAGAGTCGGAACGTCTCGGTCATATTTATGAGATACATGATATATATGCTCACATTTTACACGACACTCTCGCCTCACTCTGTCCCGGATACCTCACCTGGGAGATAGAACACAATGCGGGAGCCTCCTCGGCCTCTTTGTGCCTACGGGAGTTTCTTTTAACTGTCCTCCCTTCAGACATCGTCTCTTATAATATAGTGCCTGCGCATTGAACACTCCACCTTCACAATGCCGGGTCCATCAGTTATGAGTAAGGGGTGGGGTGGATGGACTGTTGAGGTACGTAGGTATCGATTTTGCAGGTAATACGGTGTTCTGACGGTGAGCCAGAATGATTAAGATTCATATTTGTTCACATTCGAAGTTATTTGTTATTACAGTTCATCACTCGATTCTTCATCAAAGGATTTTCGAACAATGGAGAGGCTCTTACGTGAACTTGAGGCATTTTGAGGATCTACACGATGGACTATCGGAATGTGCAAAGTGGGGCTCAGTGCCTGATCAGTGCCTGGGAGTGGGGGTTAAGTGGACATGGAGTTAAAATAAAACATGTGCAAAATGTCTGGTGTTGATGCATTTCATGGATTTATGCTCATAAATGCCTGCCCCAAATTGAAAATTGCTCGAGATTAGGTTTCCAGAAAGCGCTAGTCCTCAGTGCTTCATTCCAATCAAAAATAAAATAATTGAACTTATGTTGGAATCCATCAGGTACGTCAAGTTGTTACTGTTACTTTTTCGGGATTTAGTGAATTTCATAGGTGTTCCTGCCGTACTAAAACATCCGTCCCCCCCCAATGTTGTCAGCGTCACGGAATCGCAAGCCCAGCTAACCAGATATACAGAGATACGGGAAGGCATTCAATGTTTGCAGGCGCTTGTATATATTATGTCCGTTAACTGGTTCTAAAGAATATTTGGGGGACGAGCGGTTAGGCCCCTTTTTAAGCACCTTCAATCAGTTTAATTGGCAATGCATTCAGGATTCCATTGGTCTTGTTGCAGCCCCTTCGTGCCCAGCTAGCTATTTCGTGACGCCAACAATAGATAAAAGCACTCTGAAATTTTCTCTCGAATTGGTTGATGGGAAGCATCAGTCCTCACAGGGCCATTCCGGTCAGAAACTGGAAACCAGGTGCCATACATAGTGACTGTAGTTATCTGGTAATAGGTATCGGGGAGTTCGTCAATTCCATGGGGTGGCCGCGCGAGTCTGTTCTCTGTCACTTGTTACAAAATAGTTGTTCTCTCACTATAGTAGGGCGCATATACGAGGTCCCAGCAGTGGAAGTACCATTACAAGCGTCCCCTTTCCCACCACCACCGCTCGTGGCTACTGAACCAGCGTCCCCGAGTGGTTCGACCAAGTATGTAAGAGCGTCCCCGTTCAAAACCACAAACTTTCCTTCCCGCTTCACAGACTTATCAGGATCTCTCCACGATAACGTGCAGGTGGGTTAAAAATCTGTGGTTTGAGTGGATGTTAGGCAACAACTCGTCAATTATGAACGGTTTTTGTAGAAGGCCACATCCGCGGACTTAGATCGGATTATTCTTTGGATCAGACCCGCGTAGTCTCAGTCTGTTATCGCCCACTAATGTACAGGCCGTGTCCGACTGATTTCCTTCGTGAAATCTGCAAGTGTTCAGGTCCCAAAGGCGGTGTCCGGGGTGGGGGAGTTTGGGGGGGGGGGGGGGGGGCGGGGGTGAAATCATTCGATAAATTTTTCGATAATATCTTAGGCCCGATGTCACCAAAAACTCACTAATCGTGATTAACCTAATGACGATTAGAGTTAACCGAACCCTGTAATCGTGATTAACATTGTGTTGATTCCACCATGCTAATCATGGTGCCCACTAATCATGGTTATGCTAACCACAGTTAACTTCACTGATCACGATTAACTCCCGCATGGACGCTATATGTTCCATATCAACAAGGCAGTGGTGTAATGAGGTTATAACAAAACCAGATTATTTAGTGCTGTCAAGAGTCAATCCATCGATCGCCTGTCATTGTAGTGTTTGTTTTCTATGCCATTTCTATTATCATGATTGATAACAATAATAATGAACCCAAAAAAAAGGAAGGGGGATCCAGCTTTCGAGGTTTCCAGTGAAAATTTACTTGTAGAGCTCGTAGACAAATACTACGTGTTGAGTGCAAGGAAACGGAATATGCGACGAATTCAACTCTCTACTCAGAATTACTCTTCTACCTTTTACTTGAGATCATCGTTACCGTAGGTACGGTTAAACCGGCCGGCCGGGCTTTAAACTTTTGTGATGAAGGTACCTACTAAAATAAACTTGCCAAAGGTTGGGTGATTGAGAAATGTAGTCAATCAAAGAGGTTTTATTTACTAGAACAATTTTACGTGAAAACTCGAATTCGCCTTTCATTATTCATCCTGTCCATTTCCATGTGGTTGTTTTGCTAATCTGAAAAATAAATTATCATAATAGGTAAATAGATAAATTACTCAGCGCCTACAAAAACACATTTTGGTTTTCATTATATAAATAGGTACGTTCCAATATTGACTAATTGATACATAAATACTACTAATTCCTGTGGCTTTATATATATTTCCAAAAGTTTTTGGGCGTGATGATTAAAGATAAAAAAGATTTGCAAAGAGTAACCTCGTTATGAAAAGTTTAGTTCCTATCCCTGTATTAGGCTGTTAGCACCTACTTCAAAAATGTTACCTAAATATTAATATTATTTATTATGATCATTATGAAAAAATAATTGCATGCAGAAGTCTCGCTCCAGCACGTGCGAATCGCATGAGAGGCATCCTCCTCTCATGCTAAAGGAGGTGATGTTTAATTTTAGCTTTTTCCGGCCAAACTATCGGATTTCGGAGTTGAAAATTGGGATACAGGGTGCTGAATCCGATTCTGAGGTCTAAAGCTGCAAATGCCGATCCACTTCCAGTCCTCATTTCGTGTCGCTGACTATATACGATCATAAGAGCAATATGAGAATCCCTCACCAATAGTTTGCTTGTTACCGGTGTCGTTTCCAACCCATTGCTTTGAGGCAGTAGGAAGCGTTGATTAAAACGATGTGAACCTATTCTGATCCTCTCAAGAGGACAGACGGTCATGTCCAAGACTACGCTGACTTGGGAGTCGAACGTAAAGCCCCGGTTTGAAATGGCTGTTTACGTTTCTAGTCAATGTCATTGGTGTGTTCTACCTGTGACAGAGTGAGACAGTGGACCCTCGGGAGTCCCCCATTCTAGACCGGCGAGGTTATCACCGGGGAAGGGATATCGATTAGGCTTCCCCAAGCGACCCCGTCTTCACGGGATCGAAAGCCTACTCGAGAACAGCCACACCGTCACACTCCTCCCCACATGACATACTTCTGGGTAGCAGAAGTTTGAGAGCGAAAAGGGGGAATGAAAAGTAGTATGAAGTTCTGGTTCAGGAAACGACATCTGAACAACTTCAAGGTGACTAACCTCCATCGTAAAGGTACTACCTCATTAATATTTTACTGGAGGAGAACAGAGCTCCTACATACGAGTATTGGCGAAGAAAAAATGTTGTCATATGTTGTTGTCCAGTGAATTGTGCTCATCTGGGCAAACTCTAGGTGAACAACCTCCTTCGTCAGGATGGAACAACTATTGGAACTTTGGGACACGGCATTGCTCGCCGTCAAATTAGCTCAATATATTTTAACTATATTGACACTCTAAAGGGGGAAATGGTGGTGGGGAAGCCAATAGAGGTATATATATTAAAGGGACAGGATAGTTGTTTGTTTGTTGTTGTTGTTTCTGGAACCTTTTGGCTTATCCTTCTGGAAAGCCCACAAAAAGTGGATTGAGTATGGGGGTACTCAGCGCATACTACCAAACCACGCTGTGCTACCATGTGACAGAGTGAGAGTGTCCCCCCCTTCTAGACCAGCGAGATTATCACCGGTTAAGAATGGATATCGATTAGGCTCCCCCAAGCGACTCCGTCTTCACCGGACCAAAAACCTACTCGAGAATAGCCACACCGTCACAACCTACCCTTGAAATGACTCCTCCGCCGCTTCAGCGCTCAGAAAATCACTCATGAATAGGTTGCCGGGGAGTGCCAATTCTCAATGTGTCGCTCGGAAAGAATCGAGAAGAATAAACTAAACAATGTTTGTCGGTACCTAAGTATCTATTCTACAGATAACGTCATTATTGTACAGAGTTTCAGGGTATGGCGAATAAGTGTTCCTTCCATATAAAATGTCCGTTTCCCACTTCATAAGAGTACCTAGAAAATCCCTCATGAAAGGTTGCTGGGAAGTGCTAGTTCTCAGTGTCTGTTTCGATCCTAAAGAAAACAAGTGAAAACAACTCGGAACAACGAGTTTGCCGAAAGACGGACTCCTTCACTCTATAGACTTTGTACGTGCAATGTCTCTTCTGTATCAGTGGAAATCTTGACGTTTGAAGAGGTGAGTCCAATATTTAGACGCTTCCCATCCAATAAGGCCGAAGGGGCTTCTAGCTCCGTCGAACCCACTCCCGCCCGACTTCCTCGACGCCGCTGGCACCGGATGATCAAACTTCCTTTCCGGCGTCTTCCCCTGTGTACAGACATTACAGCTGTTGAGATTTAAGCCTAGCGTCGCATTTTACTCGGAATTTTCGATAGGAGCGCGGTCTGCCATTAATATTCATCCCGAGCCCATCGATATTCGGAAACTGGTCTAAACGAGTTCCCAGTGGCGAGGCAAAACCAAGTGGAGCTTTTATACAAGCACTCACAGTATGGGGGGGGGGGGGGGGGTTCCTTCTAGTCCATATTCGAGGAAAAACTCGATTGTTGTTACTCGTTGAAATTTCGAATGAACGCCTGTTCTTTTGTATTTACCACAATATCACTTTTTCGCCATTGGGGAATACAGCTTATTCATCATTTATCTACATGAATTCAGTGATTAGGCCCTTACTGCCACATTTTTTGTGGCGCGTTTTATAAACGACCTCCCTGAGGTGTTTAGGCACTGCTCCTACATGCTTTTTGCAGACGATTTTCACATTTTTATCCGATCTACAGTTGACCAATTAGTCAGTGCAACCAGCAAAATTAATTCTGACTTACAGCATATATCCTACTGGGGGGAGCGGAATGGCATCAGGCTGAATCCTAGAAAGACCCAGCGCATTGTTATCTATAAGCACTCAATCGCTACTGACGCGATCACACCCATCTTGGTAAATGGCACTTTAGTACCATACACAACCACCGTGCGTAATCTTGGAGTGCATCTGACGGATCGCTTGTCCTGGGAGGCTCACGTACGACACATCTGTATTCGAGTCTACAGAGCGCTCCACCCACTGAGGCGCCTCAAAAACTTCACTCCACCCGAGCTGAAAAGGAAACTAGCCATCGCACTGGTCGTTCCTTCTTTCCTCTATTGTGCTTCTCTCTTCAGTTCCTCGTTAGATTGTAAATCTAAGCATCGCCTTATGGTATCCTTCAACAACCTCATGCGATATATACATAACTTGAGAGCCCGAGCCCATGTCACACACCTCTTCCATTCCTTACTGGGGTTGGATCTATTCACATATTATAAACTGAGACACCTCTTGTTGATTTTTAAAATAATTCATGGCATCGTTCCTCAGTACCTTCAGAACCTAATATCCTGAGCAGTCTCTTGCAGGTCTCATGGATTGAGAATAGTTCAACATAAATCTCGGGCGATAAGCCAGTCCTTTGGAGTGGTGGGTGCGAGGGTGTGGAATTCTTTACCTCTTCGTATTCGTATGCTGCCCACCATCACTCGGTTCCGCAACGCGGTCACCTCTCATTTGTCTTGTACTGGCTCTAACATCATTCCTTCCTCCCCCCCTTTTTTTAAACATTATTTCTTCTCCTTCATCTTCCCTTATTTTTCTTTCTTCCCTGTAAACTATCACCCTTATAAATTTACAATTTGATTTAGTGAATGATGTGCAACCTAAGGGCCACTGTGCCTAATTGTACAATAAACGTTTTTACTTTCCTCAGGGTACTATCATCTGCCGGGATTTTTTCCCAGCTGTTTCTATTTTTAACACCCTTCGGTGCGTAATTAATGGATGATCTGATACCACTGAAATGACATGGATGTTCCAGTGAACCTAACAATGGCCCTTTGCATCGGAAGGAGAAGAGATGCGCGACCGTGGCTCGATTATTCTGACCTTTGAACTTCGAAGATGACATTTTAACTGACCAAAGAGCTGATAGGTACATACTGTTATCATAGAAGCCATAATTAGGGTTTTTCTTGCTATGACATAATACGTGCTAACTTATGACATGATAAGTTATGTCATATGTCTGTAAATAACGATTACGGTGAAAACGAGCAATAAGCTATCATTGTAATTTAGGGTTATATTTCTCCTGAAATTTAAGCTATCTACATATTGTATGTAATTGAATCAGCAAGGCCCCCCAGCGTGAAGTTACCGCGTTCTTTTTACTATTCCTTCATATTTTCCTAGTTTGCTTTTTTTGAAATGTTGACTTCCAAAACCGTCAAAACCCTCTCAAAAAAGGAGAGAAGGATTTGCTCCAATTCAGCATTTTTTCACATAATAATTATTTGAATAAATGTTGAATGTTGGGTTTATAGTTTTATTTATATATCATACAAATGAAAAAAGCCTAAAATTATAGTTGAAAATAGTGGTGTAACGTCAGACATATCAGTTGGAAAAGGATCACTCGCTTTATTCGGAAAAATCGCTCATCATGTCATGCTGCAACTGAACCTTCTCCATCGGTGTATTAACTTGGTATTGAACATGGTCCAGTATTAGAGGGAACAAGTAAAATTAGTGATAAGAAAGCACAGTAATGAGTAGGTTTAATTATACTTAACTATGAGAGATGTGAAGAGGTAATTTCGTTTTGAAAATTAATTAGGAAGAACTAACTTTGTTCACGTCAGTCTGCGGCGAGCTAGTCGGATTGAGCGAGGCCTAGATATTTTGCTTCACAGCATTTAGAACTATCCAAATAAACATGCGAATCTCCACTTTTCAATCAAACTGAAAGCAACTAAAGGGACAAGATAAGACAGAGCAATGTTGGGTGGTCGGAGGACTGGGGATCTGATGGGGTTTTTGCACGATTCAATCAGGCCCCATCCCTCCAAACTACTACCTCTAAGGCACGACATCCTCTGCCACCGACTTACTTCGTGGTGATAGCCTCTTGTGCCCCTCGATTCGTGGCTCAAGAAAAGTGCAAATTATTATATTGCATAATGACAATAACTAGTGCAACAACTTCACTTATTAGTCGTAAACAATGCACAATGGTGGTAAGAATGAGATTGAAGTACGAGTATATATCGTACTTTCCGAATGGCATACAACTATGATAATGTCATGGTTAAAGATCCCCCCCCATTTACAGCTCCGCAGCCTACGTCTGCTGGTCGGCATGCACCCTCCTCTCTAGTCCTTCTACCAGGACGATGCATGATTTCTCTCATTTCCACCAGTTGCGTCTGCTCCTTATTATGGATCTTGATCCATATTTCGTGCCAGCGCTTCCACTTGTGGCAGAGTGTCGTTGTTTCTTGGAAAGGTCTTGAGAAAGTTGCCGCGGCAAATTGTTAATCTTCGCAATGAATGCGACTCAGTTTGTCGTCACTATGCTCTCTCTTAATACGTCTTGCGATGACTCGAACCCAGTCTTTAATATGATTGGTCCCTACTTGGTACTGGCCAATCTGGCTGGTCTACCAGCAGGTGAAAAGTCTTGAGATCCCAATTTAGTCAGCAATATATCCCTTCGATCATCCTCATTATGAATAAGAGCTATCTTCAACTACATTTGGAAGTATGGCAAGTGGTAGTCCTATGATTATCGACCTCCGGATCAAACAGCCTTACATTTTCCTAGCTGACTCAATTTGTGGTGCTATACTGTCTATCTTGTCCCCACCCCAGTAGCACGTCTTCTTCTAGTTGTTCTTGGCATTTTCTTCTTTCCGTCACGTCGCCAGTATAACAACCTCACTAATTAGTTGTACAAAAACCCACTGATTAATGACAAGGGTGAAAATTAAGTATATCGCGCACTTCCCCAATATTGTTAACAATCAACATGTAAATGGCAGCCAACTATAATAATGCCATGGCCCAACAACCGGTAGGTTCATCCGGGATTTGCAACACGCAGTATCACCGCCAATCAATCGACTTCCTTCTTTTCATGATGAACTTGTGATTTTGAATATGTGAACATCCGAATATTTTCATATTTAATCCCGGTGGGTTTTATCAGGAATTGCGGGGGGGGGGGGGGGGGGGTTGTTGCCACAAATGGTTGGGTAGGTATCCAGGTAGGTGCCTATTTGGTTGATCCGATTTGGATGAAAAGTTAGTGATGAATACATCAAATTCAGGATTTTCCGGGATTTCTGGGACTGAGCTTGCAATGTTCGCACCTAATATCCTATATTTGTGTACGTTCGTGCGTGCCATCTTGCCCGTAGGGCTGTCATTATTTTAATTGGTGGACTACTAGCCTGTGCAACGGGTCGTTCAGCTTCATATAACATTATCAGTCATAATCGATTTCCACCATCCGTCGGTTCGTTTCAAATGTCAAAATACGAAATGCCTACTTACCGAGAAATGGAGTATGGAATGGGGTATAGATTATGGGAAAATCATAACAGTTATCTACTATTGCCGCAGGTACCGTGACCAAGGACGTTTTCTCTACAAGAGCGTATATTTTTGATTATTGTTTTCAGTAATGAACCTTCGGAATCGAGCAAAAACGAAATTTTTAAAACCCCTCCCTCCTAAATTGTGATGGTTTCCGTTTCGAGGTACGTAGAATCCGAAAATGGAATTTAAAAAATGCAACGTCCGTACTTCGCACTTTCCTTAGTTACCATGACACAGAATTAATGAAGTCTGGTTTGTAGGTCCCATTTGGAGTCTAGTTGGCCCGTGAAGCTTGGCGTTACTGCCAGTCATCTCTAAGGGGTGAAAAATAGGGGCTGACATTTCCAGAACGCCGTAGCTCGAAAACTTTCAATAGAAGGGTAGTGACCTATGGTTTTTTTTTACGTTTTTAAAATGATTTCAAAATTCAGAATTTTTTTAGACCACCCGGGGCCAAGTTGCAACATACAGTTTGTCAAGCGGCAACTGATCGTAGAATACGATAGTCGATCGATGGGGTTCCATCGGAATAACTAGCTTAGGTCATTGACTGGCGGGCTCGCAATTGAATTTTTGGAGCCTGCGATGAAAGTGGGTTGCGAATGGAGGCTATGCCGAATGGTATTGTGGCAGCAGTACCCGCACCTCGTCAATACAGTTTATCAGTGATGTAATCCCCCCCCCCCCCTTGAACACATCCCTTACTAACAGCTTTACTAAATTACCTGCATACACGGCACGTATCAGCCACTCCGCTCTTTCTATTTTGTTCCCACCGTTGTTACGAACGCAAGTTCGGCCTTTGCGGTGTTCGGAGGTTCGAGAACTAAACGAACGCGATCTGATACTGCTGTTGCACTGAATTGTATGAATGATTGATTATGTGAAGAGTACCATTACCTAATCAAATATATGATGGACTTCCGAAGAGTGGAAGCCGAATGGGCGGGTTGCGAAGTATCAATGAATACAATATCTGTTATATCTGCCTATACAAGTATGAATAATATGTAGGTTGTAAGCCTCAGATGGCTCGTTATCGCCCATCTTGTAGACAGTGATTAGGAATGGAGTCTGCACAGAATAACTTCTTCTGTATCTAACTTCTGCCGTATTAATTTCTACTTCATCAAGGGCTTCCTATATCTCATATTAATGCCAATTATTGTTCTTTCCTGCTTTTTGGTTGCTCATGCTACGCTTTGTTGTTACTGAAACTTGTTCCTCACTCTGCTGTACGTCGTATTTCACGTAACACACTACTCCTATGATCAGTTGAGAATAAAAACAATAGTAAAACAAAACTTTTCGCAAATGATAATATGTTAGAGCGTAAAAAATAGAGTGCACATAAGGATTACAATATGAGCCTCATGGGGAGAACTAGTGGAAACACCAACATAATGGCTTCACTTGTCAAATGAAGATAACTGATGTAGAATTTCAGTATCACGAAATTCGGTTTTGGATTTTAAGCGCGAGGGAGTAGGATCATTATTGATATAGGTAGTATTTTAAAACATCGTTTTGTTTCATTTTAAGGATTTAGTTTTTATTTTTTATTTATTTTTTTTTAATTCGTTTTTATGATAATAATGACAGTGTTTACTGCAATGATTCCGTGCGCTTCAAACTTCTCTCCATAATAGGTTCATCCGTGACGTATAATGAGCAAGTTTTCACATCCCAGAAGCATTCACATCCCGGGCGCCCTAATCCCAAACGCCACGTCCCGGAAGGAGTTTCTCGGGACAGTCCGATGTTAATAAGCTGGTACGTGAAGAAAGATGTAACCATATAAACGAAGGGAACGACTAGCTGAGCGAACCGAGGGGAAAGTAGGAGAAGGGTCCCTTCTATCAACCGCCATCGCCCCTCAACAGTCATAACGGCCGATTGTGGACGGGTGACGGGTGGAAAGGGCCCTTTATAAGTAGCCCTTCTAGCCCAGCTCGTCATCGACCGATCACTCTCCGACTTGCGACTTCTCTCTCTCCTACCCTTCTCCTGCACTCACTGTGATTCATCGGCGAGGTGATTCCCTCTAAGAATACTCGTTGTGGTACATCCTCGGGGTATTCATCTACTTCCTCCTGGCGCCCGCTGCGGTACATCCGCGGGGCGCCTTCCTCTCTCTCCTCTAGCACTCGCTGTGGTTAATCTGCGGGGGAGCTAGCAAAAGACTCCTAAGGAGCAACTAATACTCGCTGTGGTACATCCACGGGGTATTAGTTACCTACCTCCCTTTCCTCTAGCACTCGCTGTGGTGACCTCCGTGGGGTGCTAGCAAAAGGCTCCTAAGGAGCAACTAATACCGATGTGGTACATCCGTGGGGTATTAGCTTCCTACCCATCCAATCCTACCCTACCGTTAGGGAACACCACACACTGCATATGGCCATAGGTACCAATACCTCCCTGAATGAATCGAAATAATGATAAAATAGTATATTATTAGCTACTAATTTAATACCAGGCAGAGAAATCGGAAATTGACGTATACCTACCCCTAAGGATTTCGATGAAAAATGCGGATTACTCAGAAGAGAAGGACTGAAATGACCCGAAACCTCGAAAGAAAATAGGATTATTTCACAAAGCCGCTTCAAACTACCTACAATCAAAGAAAACTTAGAATACTGTGGGGAAAGCGTGATGCCTTGAAACCCAACGACGGAATGATATGATACAACCGTTCGTAGACACAGCTGGGCCAGGGGAAGCAGCAACTTTGTAACGAGAAACAGAGAAAAATAAGGTTGGTACCCGTGTTTGACTTCGGGCTGTCCCGAAACACTCCTCATCCCATACAGTAATAGCAGTGTTAATTTTGAATTCAAGTTAGGTATATTTACGTACAAGAAATAATTTTGAATACCGGGGCTCTGCCACTCACGCGGTTGTTTGCCTATCATAACATAATATTATGGTTGGAATGGAGCCCCCCCCCCCCTCCCCCCACACTAATAATTGACAAATTAGCTTCGAAGTCTATCACGGTAGTGGACGCACCGTGATTTCTTCTGGGAGGGAATATTTTAATCCCCCTTCAGACATTTTTGAACGAATTCAGTTAGCTGTCTGTCGGTCTGTCTGTCTGTGAATACCTGAATTTAAAAATATTAAATATTCGAGAAACACTTTCGAATGAGCTGGAATTCGAAGGATAGGTGGAGGTTGGCCTCATATGGTCCCATATTATGCATATTCTAATTTATTGTAACTTTTATCGGCGCATGCGCATACGTGCGCATATCAATGCTCATAACTACACCAAGGAGTAATGAGCTGATATTATTCGGGGGTTTAGTGTGGGCCGGGGTCTAGATGTTCCCATATGAATTACATGAATAATATCGGACTGTAACTTTGTCTGTCAAAGATGCAATATTCTTATTGAGATATTCATTGCGATCATGAACACTGTTACGAGAAGCTATGTCCCACACCTCGGCAGTGGTTTTTTCCCCTCTTCTTCTTCTATCTTCTCTGGTATTTTTGTGTATATATGTAGATTTTGTAGGTTTTACGTAAGTACTTGTACTTGTACTATTACTGTGTTTTCTGTTACAGGTTCGTATTCAAAATCTTTATTCAAGATTGAACTTCAGTTTTTGACGTGACGCCGAAACTAAACGTGAGTTGTTAGTAATTCCGCTGTAGACTTTAATTCATTTCATAGTTGTTTTTGTGGGGAATAGCTATTGCAACAGATCCTGAACTTTTTATTGCGTATGGGTTCATTTTAGGATGAAATTAAATGGTGGACCCCTGTCAATTTACATTAAAAACTACAACATTTATAAACCACTAACTACACCATTTATAAAGACTACAACATTTATTTATAAACCTTACATTCGCAATTGTTGAGCTTCATTGACTGGGTTGTAGCTCTCTCCATGCAGCGAACGCCCACTTGCCCCTGCCCCTCCGGCCATGCTGCCGGTCTCCCTGCTTTAGTACGGTTTTTGAGAAAATGGGACTAGGAAGCCGAGAAAGCCGGAAGTTCTTTCGACTGTTTTGGTGTCCCCCAATTCAGCCAATTCAATAACCCGTAAAATACTAACTACTAAAATACTACGCCACGATTCTCTCGTCTTTTCAGGTTGGGTGGTTCTATGACGTAACACGTTTTCACCACCCTTGTCACAGCTTGCCCAGGCGGAACATTGAGCTGACCGAGGGTTTTCAATGGTGCTAAATCCGATTTTGAAGTCAAAAATGCGAAATTCCGACCCATCCCCCCTATCCATTCACTCGTAATGAACCGACCCTTTCGTAATACTTTCAAGTCTACCAAAAAAATTTAATGATTGATCGAAACGGTCAGATCCAAGATGTGCATGCTTCGAAGGAAAAAATTGCCAATAGTATTGGTTAAAATAACCAACAGTTACTGTTGCATCACCAAAAATGGTACCTATAAGATGGTGACTCAAGAAAAACCGTATTTCGATAGGTGTTTGTTTTCAACCTGAAAATTTTTAAAAATCTTGATTATTCAATAAAATCAACAAAAATGAGGGGAAGTGGTATTTTTTTATTGTTGTAAATTAATTTTTTTGATCAAAAGAACATTATTTTACAGATCATAATAATTGTTTAAATTTGGATTTCTATGGTTAAACAGTATGGAAAAGCTTTCTTTGAAGGTACTCAATTGAACGGTAAATTGAGCAATTAGGGTAAATTTCTGTCATATGGTCATGTTGCATGAGTAAAACTTTATTTGTAAAGCTTCCACCAAGATCTTTCAATTGATAGTATAAAATATAACTGTGTGGGTTCCACATTCGTTCACATATTTTCCAACACATATGCAGGGCAATTATTCCAAAAATAATACAGCTATCAGAACTTTTAACTAGTCAACTCCTTGTCAGTGCACCGTCCGATCGATAGCGACCTTAATCATAGAGAATACACTTGAGCCCGGGAAACGGGAAACCGACTCGAGAATCCACTCAAACTGTCATTACAGCACAGATATACCCAACGTGTTCGGTCACACGCCGCAAACTGTGAGCCACTCCCTCCGCTTCCAGCATTACCATTCTCTAACTTACGAATGACGTGTCCAGCCGTCATTCAAGTCACCAAGCTCTAAATAATGCGGTAGACCCTTTTGAATAAATGAGGGGCTCCCTTACCTCAAGATCGTGATACCTATGCAACGAAGCGAGTTGGAGTAACATGTCAGTTGAGAGGCAACAAACGAGGCTGAGGCCTGAAGCTGCACACCGTGTGGAAGAAGGAAAAGGTCCCGGTCATGCAGTATGACCATATGACCGAACTTTCAAAGTAGGCGGTTTTTATCATATTTCGATCCCAAAACTCAAGTTCGTCCCACTCTTAACAATTGAAATGGCTTTTTTTATTTTCTTTTTTTGAGCACCCAACTATACCGCTATTGGTAAATGCATATCACTTTTCGGAGAATACAGTTATTTTTCATAGATTTTCATCTATTTTTGACCCACTAAGGGCCGGTTTATCTACTGTAACGCTAAACTGGCAACTAGATAAACCACATTCATAAATAACTGAGCTTATCGAACTGATGCGTTCATCAACGCCAACTTAAACTGTTAGTTGCAAAACCGTAGGTTAAAGCGTGGGTATTGCTTTGACGGCTAACTGACTGCTGTAGAAGGCAGTGGATAAGCTCAAAGAACCTCTCAGGTTCCGCTGGTTATGCTGCCAATTTTCGCGGATTCTCGGGTGTTGTTTGTGGTGTTTTCGCAGTTAGAGCTGTTGCGTGGTTGTTCCTTGAAGGGCCTCGAAAAAGTAGGCTCCGCCGTTTGGCCGTCAAAGATAGCGGCCAGATGACAGAGGATCGTATTGTAGTCGTTGTTATAGAAGATAAACCTATAGATTCCCCATGTTCTCGACGTTCAGCCGTGATGTTCCTCGACTTTCTACGTAGTGAGGTACCTTGAGGTATCTACCTAAATGTATTTCAACGAGGGGAGGCGTGGCCGTCGGAAGGGAGACCAATCAATTTTTTCGTTTTGATTCAGCTATTATGAGACAAACTTCACTCATAAACTTGTCGTAAAAAGTACCTAAAATTCTCATCGTGTGCGGCCTGATTTCCCACTCCAAAACCTCTAAAAAAGCGTCTATTCTCGTCGTCGCTGCAATCGGTAGAATCCAGATCGATGGAATCCATAAAAATGTCACCATGTCACAGAACAAAACAGAAATTGCGTGAAAATGATTCAATTTTTGTGGTTAGAGAGCCGTGGATGAACTCAGTAAACCTCAGTTAAAATTTTTATCCGGCCGTCCTCAGACCAGATAAATTTAAACTTCAGTAATCCCTTAAATGGGGGTGGATAAGCACTCACATTGAAGCAAACTGCCATTTTGTTCTTACTGCTGGTTAAATCTCCTATTTGACTCTGTATTTCATTCTCATGAATTGCCCAACTTTGAACTCATCCTTTAGTCTGCCATTTCAAACATAATGAGAAATTTCGAACTTTTATCTCGTAGCCAAAGTTGGATATCGTCTGGATTTTAAATATGTGTGCATTTAAATAAATATTTACCTATTTATTCATGGTTGGTCTGAAATTGAGAAGAATTCTTCAAAAATTCATGAACCGAAAATTTTGGGCACATATTGGGTAAAAGCTATTGTTCGCTATGAAAATTTGCTAACTCCGATGAATGTTTAGGCCATGCTTAAATGAGACGAATTTCGAGCGGCAGTCATTAAGGCTGATTAAAAAAAAAATATATATATATACAAGAGGATGAAAATATTATTATCATAAAGAGGGAGGGGAAGTTGTCTTGTCGCGCAGATGATGGAGAGCAGCTATCTCTTACAATGACCTACTTCAGTCGTAACGATGAGCCATTGTTTTTCATAAAGGGAATGCCATATAATATTTTCAAATAACGTGTTCCACCCTACATGATGAATACGGCGCGGCGCAAGTCGTTCTCAGCTTCGAGATAATAATTGGGCGAAGAGAGAAGATATTGTGAAAAAAAAAATGAACACGTGGAGAAAACAAGACAAAACTCAATGTGATCTTCCCAGTTAATATTACTCGTGCATTGATATCACCTTCCTTCCTTATCAGTTGCTGAATCCTATATTATACTATGGCAACTCGTAAAATGGAGCAAAACCATACCAGCGGATTTTCCTAATAATGTACCTACCTAAACTAAAGAAAGTCTTTCATAGTTTTGTCCTCAGATTTATAGCACTCCTTTGCCCCCAGAAGTGTTTGTTATTCGGAATTTGTTTATCGTGTTATTTCCGTTGCAGTAAAAGCTATTGCAACGGGTCCAACATTTCTAGCAGACAGTTTTTTTAAGAAAATATTTCGATTCTTATACCTACTTTTCACAGCATTATGAATCCATCCGTTGATTGCAACAAAAATTGTATGTGTGTCATTCTCCACGATATCTGACTTTGGATATAAAGCGCCAAAATGTATAATAATATTCATAATATCAAACTAAAAAAAAGTTCGAAGATGTTATGTTCTCTCTTTAATTTGATCCCAATACCTACCGAGCATTGTTTTGGATGGTTATACGAAGATGCGAGTATTATACTACTCATGTTCAAATGTTATTGTTTGACTCTCAAGAAACCCAATTACAGTAGGTTTAGTCGTAAGCCCTTTAATAAAAGGCAAGACAGACAAATGACCTCTTTAGAATCAACCTTTCACCTCCCTTTTGTCTCTGTGTCACCAAGGTCATGTTAGGTTACCATCACCACGGTTAGGTTACCAAACTACCTCGCGTTTCCCTATCTCGACGTCGAATGAGCCTTTGGGTAGAATGGGCTCCAGCAGGTAGGGGAACGTGGGGCTCATTGAAACATGGGGCACAGTTAAACCACTGCTCTAATTCAAATATGTGAGGTATTTAATTCGATGAATTAACACAAGACTGTGCTACAGTACCCTGTGCTTCACCCAATGTATTTCTGTATCAGTGCCAGTCTTCTTTGGGCAGCCATCATAAAAAATGTGTTTTTCGCCTAATGGCGTAAATAATTGAAGCAACCTTTTTCTTCATGTAAGACGTAAGTAAAAACGATTTTCATTGCGTACTATTGTTGTTCTGAATCAGTTTCTTGTATAGAATAAGCTGCATGTTTCCCGTTGTGTTCTATTGTTTACAATCAAACTGGGAATAAAAAATGCAAAGATGGCGACTGGGGCAGATTGAAACAGAGAAGATGGGGCTCACTGAAACGTTTCACTAACGTTTCATTGTCTCATCGCTATAAATAATCATAATCGTAACAGGAATTTCTTGATTTTGCGATTCATTCTTTCTAGCATTGTGCGAAACCGAGTGAGAAAACCTGGTTTTTCACTGAGGATATGAAGGGAGCTGTTTCTTTGGTCAAAACTGGTCCTGGTCCTGTATTTTTTTGGTATTTCGAAATAAATAGCTTTCCCAAAAATGCAGCTGATTTTTACTCATCCAACACTTTTTGTGTTGCACTGTCCTCCATGAGTCGTTTCAAGGCACCCCACATATACAACGCACAACGGAATACAATTCTGACAGCAATAAATGTTGTTGTTTTGGTGACTGTGTGATAAACAACTAACTGGAGACTAATGCAATATACTTCCGATATATTAGAAAGTATTTCTATACCTATTACACTACCTCTATACCTAATTCTATACCTTTTACACTACAATAGATTTGATACTTAAGCCAGGAGAAATAAAAACAAAAAAAGTGTTTCATTGTGCCCCTCGTGCGTTTCATTGTGCCCTATTCGACATGACGATTGATTCCTCCATATGGAATGTTGAATGTGAAATTGATGTTAAATTTGAGGTTATTCGAAGATGTCGGAGCTGCTCGTATCTAAGAGTTTTGTTGGAGTCAGAAGGGTAAATAATTACAAATTTGTTAAAACGAAAAGAACAATGTAATTTTTATTAATTAGACGAGCACACGTCTGTTAGAACCGGGAATCATTTCCCCGAGTTCCCAAGCTATCTGAGCCTCGAAAATTGTATATAGTGGGGGTATTACCCAGCATCATATTTGAACGAACACGTCACTCTTGGCCAATCAGAGCTCGTAGAAATAATGACTTCAACTTCATGTTTGCCAACCGTCGGTCAGCAAGTGCTACACCCAGGCGGTGTAAGGGATAAATGGTCAGGTTCGGACCTGCCAGTTTTGAATGTTGTGAGAGACCCCCCAAAATGGTGATCGGATGCCGACTTTAGTAAATAGGAATGAATTTGAATGATTTTATCGACATTCCCGATACGCAATAAGCTATTTCAGTTATAGGGACTTGGATTGTATTCGAAATCAGCGAAACATTCGCTATGACAATGGAGTCGCATAGCTTTGTTCAGCCCCGTTTTCGAACCACCGTGTGACGATTCGATAATCATAAGTTGGCCACTGTTCCACGAGGGCTTCCAAGAAGACGCATTAACTCAGATGATCAAATCATTCGGATTTATGGTCGACCCTCACGACCTACCGAGGCCCAACGACGCTATGGAAGGATGCTTCCTTCTTTTATCTTCTAACTGCGCGTTGTTAAGGCAAGAGCGCAAACGTAGCGAAAGCGTATCTTGTCACAAACATAACTCGGTTGCTAGTTAGACTGGACACTTATGTGCGAATCGAACTCTATAAAAGACAATGGTTGTTGGACAATCTCCCAGCTCGTACTCTTCTACGAAATGCGTTGAACCTTTGTAAGCCAATCTCCCATCACGGCTGAACATGAGGCAGTTGGGGTGTCTGATGGATGCGAAATTACCATCAACTTAGTCGGTCGCATTCAGATCGACATTCCTTAAGCATTCGTTACCTTCATAGGGGGCGGCGGATACCGTGTAGCGAACTTTCGATTGCTGGCGAAGGTGATTTTCATTGACGAGCAAGTCAAGTTTACAATAAATAGGTCCAGGCTGACCCACATCACATTCTTTGGACGGTCTGTACTCAGCAAAGAAAACTCGTTGAGGGGTGGGGGAGCCGCCATTACCTTTTCGATTTATTTATGGTCAACCACTTGAGTGGCTATGGACTTCATAGAGATGGGAAAGTCGTTTCTTTAGTGGAACGGATGCACAATCTCAACCTCCCTTTAAATTCGTTCCGGATCGTGGATACTATAATTAATTAGCGGTAGCATCCACGATGTATTATAATTGGCTTCTGTAGAACAGGTTCGCAATAAGTTATTACAGTGAAGTATTTTGGATTTTGTCCTAGAGCCCGTGACGAAAACCATCAGTTTTTTCTAAATTTTATTTTGGCATTGGATCTCTTCATACAGCCATAAAATATTGAACTATTCACAATGGTTTATGAAATGAAAGTAAATTACAATCTGATGTAAATAAATTAATAAAGCAAGTTATACATTATATTATATTTCATATAAATAATTGGTCACTTCCACGTACACTTTTGGATTCATGACTGCTGATGCGATGTTGAATGGGCAAGGTGGTCAATTCATCCAGAAGCTTCTCCGCTTTCTCTCGAATTTCTTGCAACTTAGCAGTACGTGTTCCAGGTTGTCCACTTCACCACACACATCGCATAAGTCCGCCCCTTCTTGTCTTATCATATGGAGATAGGCCTTACATATCCCATGCCCGGTCCGCAGCCTTGAAATGTTTGAATAAAATCACTTATTCTGTTCCAGTACTTCCCTTCTTCATGGCCTGACGTTGACGCTTGGAAACATGCCCCTGTAGTTGTTTCCTGCCGGATAACTATCGTGGTACTCCTGCCATGCACTAACCAGCGCTCTTCTGAAGTGAGCATACAAATCCTTATATGGTAGCAGAACGCTGCAATCATTATCGCAGTGTCAACCTTGTTTCGCTGCCTGCCTCATCTACTCTCTCATTACCGCTGACTCCAATGAGTTCCTTCATCCAAACAAATCTGACGGCTACTCCTATGATGGACAGTTCGAACACACGTCGCAACAGTTGGATCAGTTGGGGTTTTGCAGGATATGTATCACACTCCTGGAGTCCGAAACGATTAATACGGTTTTCGGTGGGACTAACATCTACTCAAAGATATGGCGAATATATTTTCCAACTCATAAAACCTATAACAGGTCCACAATAGAACAAGATGTCCACTATTCTGTTCATACCTTGGAATTCGGGGTCAAATAACTTATGGTTATTTGACCCAGCGGAGGCTGAGCAAGTCAGTTCCGTTGTGTACACCGATGCCATATTACAGATCTTGTATGAGTTAGTAGGGCATTCCAATCGTATATTGTGCAACCAGTATTTCCCTCCATTTTCGATCCATCTATAAATAAAAGGTTGCAGTCTGGCCCTTGCCGCTCGTATAACTCCAATAGGACTGGCTCAGCCTCCCCTGGGTCAAATAACCATAAGTTATTTGACCCCGAATTCCAAGGTATGAACAGAATAGAGGACCTTTTGTTCTATTGTGGACCTGTTATAGGTTTTATGAGTTGGAAAATATATTCGTCATACCTTTGACGATTTTTTGAGCTGGATTTTTGCTTCCTCACTACCGAAGGTAGGGGAGCCTTGGTTTCGTGATTGGTGCAACCATCACCTGGGGCGGTGTATGGCATGGTGGGGCAGCAGCAGACCTGAAAAGGGTGGGCTACCCAGAGTTCATACTTGAATGGATGACCACGCGAGTCCTAACAGGAAGAACGTGTATATGGTCTACATTCAGGAGAACGGCTGCTCAGCGTGTGGCCGGCCGACCATGGGGGCGCCGTGGGGCCCGGAGCTGAACTCGAACCTACAATGGGGAGGAGAGAAGCCGCCTGACGGCACAGCCAGTAGAGGCCCGAACCTCCTCCCTCCATCAACTGGGCGGCAAGTCAACTGAAGACCTGCCGCCACCCCATTGTCCCTGGTCGGATCTCGGACCACGGTTGCCAGTGCTGCTGGATGGATTCAACAGCACGACCCTCAAAGGGTGATGAAATGACTAGTGGTGAAGTATTTTTCTTATTACAATGCCATCGTTGTAATGTTGATAATTATTATCCAAATAAAACATGTTAAATGATTGAGTAAAAAAAAAGTCTGTCCTCCAAAATGAAATTTTCTACTTCCTGTTTGCGTTTCAGACATCAGGGATCATTTTTGGTTCCTTTTATGTCTGTCTGTATGTCTGGCTGTCTGTCTGTCTGTCGGCCTTCTGTCTGTATGCCTGCCTGCCGTTCTCTCTGTCTGTCTGTCTGCCTGCCTGCCTGTCTGTCTTTCTGTCTGTGGTAATTCCATGTAACGCCCACAACTACCCGAAATAATGGTCGAAACCGGGTGAAATTTGAAGAGGTGGTGCGGGTTGGGCCACAGATGGTCCCACACCAAAATAATTTAAAAAGTACATTAACTTTCGTCTGCGCATGTGCAAACGTGAAATACTTGGAACGCCCGTAGCTACCCTACATATCGTTGAAATGAGTTCAAACTTGGGAGGTCGATCAGGAATAATGCTTTGATACTTCCAAATGAATTTCATTGGAATCGTAATGTCACTTCCGTCTGCGCATGCGCGAACATGAACTGTTGACCATTTCTTTGTAACGCTTCTAACTAGGCGAAAAATAGTCATGCAGAGCTGAAATTTTCAGGTACACGCGGGTTGAATCGCAGGTAGTCCCGTTCTAAAATCATGGAAATCGTTCTGTCTGCGCATGCGCAAACGTGAAATACTTGAAACTCCCATAGCTACCTCAGTTCAGATTTGGAGGGTCGATGATGAATAATACTTTGATAGTTCCATATGAATTTCATTGGAATCGCCGTAACTTTCGTCTGCGCATGCGATAACATGAAGTAATGACCATTCATTTGTAACGATTCTAGCTTCTTGAAAAATAGTTGTAGAGAGCTGAAATTTTGAGGGGACACGCGGGTAGGATCGCAGATCGTCTCGTATTAAAACGGACGTACCTAACTATTCTTGTACGTTCATGTGATTGAAGTGAGGAATTGCCTACTCGAACTGGCAGACGTTTTTGAGCTGCTTCAAACTGGCCATTTAGTTACTAACATTGTTGTAAAATATGTTATGACTTATGTATTTATTTTCGTATATTTACGTGTGTGAAGTTTATATACATATTATTATTCGCCTTATATATTTAGTATCTTCACCATTGCTTATTAGGCAACAGTGACAAATAAACATGCACATTATACTTCTCGGGCTGGAACTGTTATTTTCCCGTTTACCTTGGGCGGCAGGATTTCCTTTTCGCTAGAAGAGTCGGTGGCAGAACGTATGATTCGAAGATGTAGGGATTAACGGGTTACAGGTGGCAGAATGTTGAACGCCGATTTGGTTGATCTTTTAACAACACATAAATATTATTGATGGAGATGCGAGTGAACAACTTTTCCGTTTCTGACTAGAGTGAAGCGCATATATAGCCTTCCTCTTGGGTGGTTCTCTTTGCTTCTTGTCTAGTTTTATGGTGAAAACAAAATAACCTCATCTGGCCTGGAAGAATTGGGTGCACATTCAGCACGTTAGGTTGAGGTTAGGTCGAACTTACTATAAACATATCGATGGATAAATATGTAGATGGTTCTGATAATTGATGGTGTTTTCAACAGTGGCCACCGATAGTTTCTGGTCTATCTTGCTCAACCTTAGCATCAAGAACACCATCTGACCAGAGAAAGAACTCGCAGTGTCGGATGCAAATATTCACCTTGCTGCACATGAGTCACAGGGTCATAATCTTGTTGTTCCAATTTTACTGTCCAATCACAAATTCCTTGATCAAGCGCCGCCCGTTTCACTCTTCCTAGTCGGATCCAGCTCTCAGAGAAACGACGGTGAATTTTGCTGTTCGGCCCTCCAGCAATGAAGGTTCATTGAAACAAGGTGCGGTTTGTCAAATGTGAATTCGCTGCCCAGTTCCCCACATGCCGATGGCGAGGATAGGTACAAAGATTCAATTATTCCCAAGGAGATCGCTCCTTTCCAGCCTTTTGAATGAATGCGTCACGGCCACTTTCTGAAACAGTTTGTTAGTTAGCGAAGTTGTCGGCAGAGGGGTGGAGGTTTGCAATCAAACTCATGCGCCCGAGACAATGAGATCGTTCGTTGAGAATCAAGGGCTCTTTGCTCTCAAGTCTAACAAAAGGGCGTCAAACACTTTGGGTATTGAGTGGGGATCTTATTTGAGAATTCGTTGACACCGTGGACCTCTCCTTGTATGTTGTGTGGAACCTCCTGAGTAGATGTGTCGGTGGTTTTCCTCTCACGTCGTGTTTCCATCTTTGAGGCCTCCCTTCTCATCAAGTAGACAGTTTTAAGTGAATGATTAATTCCCCGTCGCTCCGCCCTTGGCTGCTACTGATGGCGGATCTGTGTACCTCAATATATCACAACGGCAAAGCCTATTCAGACGGAGCCCTCAACTTCTACACGTGTTCCTCAGGATCTCAAACCCTCCTTTTATCCCTCGTTTCAAAAGCCCTGATAAAGCGGGCAACTTATAGTTAGGAAGGCTGTTGAGCGTTGAAAATATCTCAACCTCTCAAGATTTAGTTGTTGATGGACGGAGAGATTTTTTTTTAATTTTATTTTTTTGAAGGGCTCTTAAATTTGATTTACACATACTAATTGATGAACATTAAGTTTTAAATCTTTAAGGGGAGAAGAAAGGCAGTAAACTGCCAAGAGGGAGTAAGGTCGAACAGAGTTTAAACTCCTTCAAATTCCGTCAACCAAATTTCCATATTTCGTGAATTTTCGCAGGGTGTGGGTCTTTAGTCAGTCTGATCTAGGTATGTATTTTATACCAGTGGTTCTCAACTTTCCTTGCGTCGCAGTCCCAAAAAGAACATGCTCATTACACCTTGATAGGTGCTTTTACTGCTGACGACACCAACTGGTCGAAAATTGCAAAATTATATTGGGCTGCCAGAAGTCAACTAATGGCTCAAGAGCCGTGACTGATCGGCGTAGGGTAAAAAAAAAAATTAAAAAAAAATAAAAACCCTTGATAGGCGTTAACTTGAACGGTATGGTACGTGCATGAGCGAATTTTCGAAGTCACCTAGGTAGGTAGGTACTGGAAGTTTATCCAAAAAATTATCCAAAAATTTGTGAAAAATTACCATCTTCTCATATATTTGTTCTCTTTACCGAAGTTACTCCAATTTGAGGCAACTTTAAGTTTAAAACTAAATTGTTGACATTTTAAGAGAAACAGGCTGTCGTGGTCCACCTATACCACTCAAATCTGTAATAGATTATACTCAATAAACCAAGTGGAAGGAAGGGGTCTACGTGAGACCGGAGGCACCCAACCGCCGGCTCTCCCCACCAGTCTCTAATGGCCCAGCTAGCGCCCCCACCACCAGCTACACCTGCTGCCATCCCGACCCATGACAAAAGGAGTAGGAACCGCTGGACTGCGCCTCATCACTCCTCTCCACCCCCCCCCCCCCCCAACTCACTGGGGGACCCATCGGTCTACCCCTCGACTCACTGAGGGGCCTTCGCCCTCACTCGCACCCGAGTTTCCGTGATTGCCACGCCGCCGCTCTCGCTGAGCCACAACCACCACAACCACCACCACCATCTCACACTCCCTCCACCTCCATCCAGCTCCTCGCTGCTCTTCGCCTGCCTGCGACCACCTCTTCCCTCCACCTGCACTAAACTTACCGTCTTACCGCCTTCGGCCTTTGCTGTTTTTTCCAGCCTTCAGCGACCAATGTTCCTTGTTGCCTTCAGCACCTCGTTCTTACCCATCGGCCTTCAGCGCCCCTTGTATCCACTGCCTTCATTTCGCATAATCTAGGGGGACCTATGTCGTGGTCCACCTATACCACTTAATTCTGTAATAGATTGTACTCAATAAACCAAGTGGAAGGAAGGGGTCTATGTGAGACTGGAGGCATCCAACCCCCGGCTCTCCCCACCAGTCTCTAACGACTGTGGGGGGGGGGGGGGGAGGCAGGAGAGGGTGGAACAAGCCCTATATAACCCTCACTCCAGACCAGATTTCTTCATTATACGTACTCCTCGAAGTCGATGACTTATCTCTCTCTCCCTACCCTCCTCTTGTTTGTTCTCCCTACAAATAAGTTATTTCATTTTGACAGAAATCAGTCCAAATCAGAGATCACTTTAAATTTTACCGCTACGTGAATTTTTATGACATGATCCAGTCCTATGGCAATCAAAACCTAATTGAAACATGGAGAAAAATATAAATTAGAGAAACAAAACAAAGTTAACACTGTTTACCGTGAATAAAAATAGGCACCACGTTTTTGACTGCTTGCCGCCACCCCTCCACAACTTCTGGTCAGCAACTGGTCGTAGCGGGAAAATATTATGCGGCACTTCATCCCCTCTACATCGCCCTCCCCCCCCCCACCCCTTAATTCTTCATTGGAGGAGCTCTAGACCTGGTAACACTCCTTATCGCCATTTTTCACGGTTTTCCAGGACAAAGATTCTACTTTTTTGTAAATTATGAATCACCCCTTAGACAGTTTCATTTGGATGTTGAGCTAAGATTCATCGGCGAATGAATATTTAGTTTGGGCCTTTTCATATCAAAATGTTGGATGCAGTATAATATGCAGTGGGAGTTTGAGCTACAACCATTCCATATTCTACTTTCCTTCAGAAGCATTTATCATCTCTAGGCCCCAAGGAGGTTTTAATTGTTAAAGTTTTGAGAATTAGCTGAAATCGGGCAAATCTATGTGATAATTTCGAGGCATAACTCGTGGTCATTCTCGAGAGGCAATCGACATCTTTACATGTAGATTTTTCTCCTCAGCCGACGAACATTTCTGATCACAGGTGATTACCTACGATACGAGTAAAAAGCTGCTCATATAGCAAGTAGTCGAAAAGCTGCTCATAGACAGTACTCGAAAGACGGAAAACGTCGAGATTCCATGGCCTAAATATTTGGAAGCATTACGATTCGAGTGATGTGCGATTACGAGCGAGATTTTGGATTAACGGTTCCGAGAGGCAGGTGAAAAGGATCCGTGTCTCAACGTTGCCACTCTGAACGCCTGTCGCTGTACTAGCTGATGGCTGACCTCCTGTCTTGGATGTTAGCAAACCATAACAAAACTTAACAGCATTCTTGCAGGAAAATGAAACTGCACCCGTCCACGCTGATATGAAAGGAACCCGAAAGAGCTGAATTTATTTGTATCCCCCCCCCCTTTTTTTTTTGTTGATTATTTTTAATAATAATTAACCTTTGGAATCGAGCATGAAAAAAAAACTCGGCGCTGCGCGCCTCGCCTGAGTACTACTTAGAGCCCTTGGCTAAAATTACAAAACATGATATGCTTTAGCCTCATGATGTGCTCCTCGCTGTTTCTCTGACCCAAAATGACAGTAATTATTCAACAAATTGAATCTTGGAAACGAGGAATTGTCGCCAATCTACTTTGCCCGATGGAGTCAGTACGAGTGAGAAGGAAGGGAAAAGGAGCAAAGAAAATAATGAAGGAGGAGGTTGATAGGAGTTCAACAACTGAACCGAAGGAGGCAACGGTAAGTTTTTACTGTTTCCGAAAATGCTGCAAGTGTAATAGGTACTTACCTAAGCTTTTTTTTGTGGTCATACAACTGGAACTCCTATGATTTTCGTATAAAAGATCAACCACGCGTTCAAGGTCGAGTAAGAATCTGAATCTTATATAATCACCGCGTCACAACTAATTATCGCAACAGTTACATAGTTCCGTATCATCGGTATCCATGTTGTCGTCCCACATTTTATGTCTTTGCGCCCCCTCCCGCACTCACACCACGTACCACGTACCTCGTTAGTGAGAATGATCACCTGTGTGTAAACAATTATTTAAACAATCACGCTCATACCGCAGCTTGTCGGCCACGCACTCCGCAGTGGTTAACGTAATATGGTTAGGTAAATCGAGAGCTATCCAACGAGTGGTGAACGATTTTTGTACGATGATAACTGGCGAAGTTAAAGTTCCGTAGCAACGAATCGGTTGTACGTGAAAATCATTACAAATGTTGTCGTCCCAGATTTCGTTACGAAATTTCGTTACGAAATTGCTTTTTTGGCTAGTTAGGTCACGGCTAAAGCATATTCATGCTAAAAGTGAAGGTTTCCGTTTCAAGGTAGGTATGTAGAATCCGAAAATGAAATGAAAAAAAAATTCTGTACGTCCGCCGTACGCCGTACTTCGCACTTTCATAATTACCATAAGCCTTAGTTACCACACTTCTTAGTTCTTAGTCACCATACTTTTGGTTTATTATTCTTTGAATAATACACCTATGTATTCGCTCAGCAAAAAATTTTTATAACACCCCCTCAAACTTTTTTCTTTTCCGTTTCAAGGTGATTAGATTCCAAAAATGCAATGTCCGTCCGCCGTACGCCGTATCACGTCTACAGGCCTCATTTTCGGTCTAAAAAAATCGTTCTTTCGCACACATGCTCCATTTGGGCCCTAGTTGTATCCGGAAACTTTCAGCCCGATCGGAATATACCCAGGGATGTTATGAGTGAAAATCTGTGTAACATAGGTACTTTTTGCGTTTTAGCAACATGTTGGTAACATGAGCTTCTGAGATATCGTTTTCCATGTTTTTGGGGACGAGAAGACCGAATATGAAGTCGATTTTGACCAAAGAGTGGAAAGTTGAGTTCTACCAAATGTTCAGCTCCAGAAATTGATTTTTTATGAGTGAAAAACCTGGGAAATCGTCTGAAATCACCATCAGTTTGTATAATAACACTGGAAAAAGTGTCAATACGTGGATCAAGACGATTAAATGGCACTACCAATGATCAAAGATAGTTTAAAAAAAAATTAAAAAAAAAGGAGCGTATACCTAATTTGTGTTTTAGGGGCCAAAATCAATGGAAACCATCAGAAATAGCTATTTCGATTATTGCGCATGAAAGAAACAACAAATGATCAGCCGAAATTTCTGTAGGTATGTCCAAAAGTCCAAAATAATAATAAGCCCATGTGACAAGGACTTAGCAGCGTTTTTTCTTAGTTTCCATAAACAAAAATTAATGAAATTCGGTTTGTAGATCCCATTTGGGTTCTAGTTAGTCCGCGAAGCTCGGCGTTACTGTCAGCATCTCCACGGGGTGAGAAAAAAAAAGGAATTGAAATTTTCAGAAGCCGTAGCTCGAAAACTTTCAATAGAAGGTGGTTTTTTTACGTTGTTGAATTGATCTCAAAATGAAGTATTTTTTGAGACCACCCGGGGCATCGTACGACCAGCCGTTCGTTTGCACCAGAAATCTTTTCAACATGATCGTGAATGAAACGGTATAAATCCGACCCAGATATCATTGCTAGGGAACACCTGATTATAATCACGGATGGCTGAATGAAGTCAAGTTGGTTGTTCTATGATATTATTTCATTTGAAGGCTATAATTTGGATTTTTTTGTGTATAGCTGGAAGAAACTTTATGCTTCATGAATAACAACAAATAACTAACGATTGAATGATGAATCACGCGCATTTCTACGAAACTGTAATTCCCGGGCCGGCTCCAGTACTCGATTTAGGGCTGTTCTGGGGGGAGCATGACCACAGAAAAAGTGATCTACGCAGAAGGGGCATCTATAGATAAATAATAAGCAGTTGTGTAATAATTTGCAGACTTTTTTCAAATGGATTTGTATTCAGCGTGGTCGAAAATCGGGTAATCCGCTTTATCCCCCCCCCCCCCCCCCCCCCCCCGCGGCCATCAAAATAATGAAAATTGTCTAAAACTTTTACGAAAACATAAAGCCTCGGCCACTTCTGAATGGCCGAGCCCAATAATTGACAAGAGAAACTGCACCAGTTCGTGTTTCGTTACGTGCCAGCTTTGGCAACGCTGCACTCGGAATACTCCTTTTGGTTTATTATTCTGCGAATAATACACCTACGTAATCGCTCAGCTAAAAAATTGTATAACACCCCCTCAAACTTTTTTCTTTTCCGTTTCAAGGTGAGTAGATTCCAAAAATGCAATGTCCGTCCGCCGTCCGCCGTACGCCGTATCATGTGACCAGGCTTCATTTTCGATCTAAAAAAGTCGTTCTTTCGCACACATGCTCCATTTAGGCCCTAGTTGTGTCCCGAAACTTTTCTGCCCGATCGGAATACACCCAGGGGTGTTATGAGTAAAAATGTGTGTAAAAATAGGTACTTTTAGCGTTTTAGCAACATGTTGGTAACATGAGCTTTTGAGGTATCGGTTTTCATGTTTTTTTGGACGGGAAGACCGAATATGAAGTCGATTTTGACCAAGGAGTGGAAAATTGAGGTTGTACCAGATGTTCAGCTCCCAAAATTGATTTTTTATGAGTCAAAAACTTGCGAAATCGTCTGAAATCACCATCAGTTTGTAGAATAACACTAGAAAAAGTGCCAACACGTGGATCAAGACGATTAAATGGCACTACCAATCATCAACGATAATTTAAAAAAAAGAAAAAAGGAGCGTACCACCTAATTTACGTTTCGGGGGCCAAAATTGGTGGAAACCACCAGAAATAGCTATTTCAATTATTTTACATGCAAGCAACAATAAATGAACAGCCAGCATTTCTGTAGGTATGTCCAATAGAATAATAAACCCATGTGACAAGGACTTGGCAGCGTTTTTGGCTTATTATTCTGTGAATAAAACACCTGTGTATTCGCTCAGCAAAAAATTTTTGTAACACCCCCTCAAACCTTTTTCTTTTCCGTTTCAAGGTGCGTAGATTTCAAAAATAGGTCCGCCGTACGCCGTATCACGTGTACAGGCTTCAATTTTGGTTTAAAAAAATCGTTCTTTCGCACACATGCTTCATTTGGGCCCTAGTTGTGTCCCAAAACTTTTCAGCCCGATCGGAATATATCCAGGGGTGTTATGAGTGAAAATGTGTGTAAAATAGGTACTTTTTGCGGTTTAGCAACATGTTGGTAACATGAGCTTCTGAGATATCTTTTTCCATGTTTTTGGGGACGAAAAGTCCGAATATGAAGTCGATTTTGACCAAACAGTAGAAAATTGAGTTCTACCAAATGTTCAGCTCCCAAAATTGATTTTTTATGAGTGAGAAACCTGGGAAATCGTCTGAAATCACCATCAGTTTGTATAATAACACTGGAAAAAGTGTCAACACGTGGATCAAGACGATAAAATGGCACTACCAATGATCAAAGATAGTTAAAAAAAAAAAAAGCGTAGGTAGGTACCTAATTTGTGTTTTAGGGGCCAAAATTAATGGAAACCATCAGAAATAGCTATTTCGATTATTTCACATGAAAGAAACAATAAATGAAAAGCCAACATTTCTGTAGGTATGTCCAATAGAATAGTAAACCCATGTGACAAGGACTTTGCAGCGTTTTTCAGATTAACGTAGATAATTCTATTTCCTACCAAATCTCGGATTCGTTCCACTGGGAATGGTGTTGCTTCCAAATATTCAATATGAGGTCAGAATCATCTATAGACATGGCTTGATTGAAACGGGAGGGGGTTAAGAAAGTTTTAATCCAATTTTCAATTTTTGGTTTCGTATATTTGAGACTCATGAAACGACATAAATCATTGATCGTCATTGATCGGCCTTTACCTCCTTAGTACCTATGTGTTTTTTGCTATTCTGTACGTAATAGGTACTGAGGTACAGTTGTATCTGTTTTACTAAAGGTAATATTGACTGTGGCAGATAGTTTGATTGAAGGTTACTAAAAGCTGCCATTTAAGCCTCCTGAACGGTCTTTGTTCGACCCTGTTTCCTATAACCCCTTGCAGAGAACCTCAGATTTGGATAACCATAGAAATAACGATTTCTGCTTCGCCAAGGGCACCGGAGAGGTTTTAGGGCTCCAAACTGGTTAGGAAAGGATCCATTGATCGGCGGCGCACAAGGGGAATTATCCTTAATGAAGATTTCAGAGAGTTTCACTCGCTTGCCGACTCTTGTCCTCGTGTAATCGTAGGAAAAGTCGAATTGATATTTCCGTGCTCCGAGACGGTTTGGGAAGCGGGGTAGATGGGGGTTGGTCTCCTCGGTAGATTTGACGGTTATAGACCTGTGAGGTTGGGGTGAGTGTCGGAAGTTAGGAGCCATTAGCGTGCGTCGGGTTTGTTCTACTGACTTCCCATTTCCTCCGCCTCTTCCCCATCCTGCCAATTGAAGATAATTTCCTTAAATCACAGTGCTCCCATTGAAATTTGAGCTAGGAATGAGTTAACTGGAAGAGGGTGGCCCTGATCCCCCACCTTCACCACGGTAACTCGTCACGTATTACAGCATCTGATAGACCTTCTGCTCTCTTCATATATGATGGCTCCAAAACTGGGGATTGGGAGAGAGACTTCTCGAAAGCATATTATACCGATAAATTATACAGGGTATGTACAGGTGTATTAGACAGAGTAGGTATATATGTATAAATACAGGTATGTGGCTTATACAGGTGTACCATGCATGGTAGATACCTACAGGTGTATCAATTGCACAGGGCATATGCAAGTGTATTATACACAGGTATATAAAGGTGTAATATACCGGATATGTACAAGAATGTATTATATAGGGTAGGTACCTCTATACAGGTGTTTCGTACAAGGTATATATACGGGTGTATTGTACAGGGTATTGTATTGTGTGGGTGTGTATTGTACACAAAGGTGCATTTATTACACAGAGTATATAAGGGTGCATTATACGGGTTCCTATACACAGGTGTAATGTACTGGGTATATACAGGTGTTTTATACAGGGTGAATGTAGGTTTATTATACAGGGTGCATACATACAGGTTTATTATATTTATGCGTTAAAGGTGTGTAGGTGTATTATACATGGCGACTCATTGAAGACTAAATAGTCAGCAAAAGGTGCGAAGCCGAGCCAAGCCGAGCCAAATCGCTTAGCCAATTGAATTAAATGGAATTCATCGCGTAATTCTGAGTCAAAAACGCTGCAAAGTCCTTGTCACATGGGTTTATTATTCTACTGGACACACCTACAGAAATGTTGGCTGTTCATTTATTGTTTCTTTCATGCGTAATAATCGAAATAGCTATTTCTGATGGTTTCCATTAATTTTGGCCCCTAAAACACAAATTAGGTACGCTCCTTTTTTTTAACTGTCTTTGATCATTGGTAGTGCCATTTAATCGTCCTGATCCACGCGTTGACACTTTTTCCAGTGTTATTATACAAACTGATGATGATTTCAGACGATTTCCCAGGTTTTTCACTCATAAAAAATCAATTTTGGGAGCTGAACATTTGGTAGAGCTCAATTTTCCACTCTTTGGTCAAAATCGACTTCATATTCGGTCTTCTCGTCCCCAAAAACATGGAAAACGATATCTTAGAAGCTCATGTTACCAACATGTTGCTAAAACGCAAAAAGTAGGTACCTATTTTTACATACATTTTCACTCATAACACCCCTGGGTATATTCCGATCGGGCTGAAAAGTTTCGGGACACAACTACGGCCCAAATGGAGCATGTATGCGAAAGATCGAATTTTTTAGACCGAAAATGAAGCCGGTACACGTGATACGGCGTACGGCGGACGGCGTACGACGGTCGGACATTGCATTTTCGGAACCTACGCACCTTGAAACGGAAAAGAAAAAAGTTTCGGGACACGACTAGGGCCCAAATGGAGCATGTGTGCGAAAGAACGATTTTTTTAGACCAAAATTGAAGCCTGTACACGTGATACGGCGTACGGCGTACGGCGGACGGCGTACGGCGGACGGACATTGCATTTTTGGAATCTACGCACCTTGAAACGGAAAAGAAAAAAGTTTGAGGGGGTGTTATAAAAATTTTTTGCTGAGCGAATACATAGGTGTATTATTCACAGAATAATAAACCAAAAACCGAAACTGTGTGACATAGTTGATTGCACTTACAAAACCTATATTTATTACATATTAGCTGTATATTTATAATTGTACATTTACTTTTTGATGTGTGACTCCAGTCGACATCTGACGTTAGCTAAAAGATAAGAAATTCCACATTTCGCCAAAATATTTGTAATTGCAAACAAATCCATGAATGAAAAAATACGCAGTTTTTGAAAATAATGTATGGGTCAAATTTGAGATTTTCTGGGTTACAAATTTGTCACAAATTGGTAGAAAAGACAGTAATCTCCAACATTCGATATAAATTCACCTAGAGGAGTATAGAACGGCGACTCCAGATTGACAAAGACAATTTCAATCATCATATTTTTTTCCTTCCCAATATGCTGCATGACTGGGACATTGATTCCTGTTCCCATGCTTTCTGTTACCATGTTTTTTCGCTGTACTGTGGGCAGACTCTGTTATCATTCTCCTCCCTCCACCGCCTCCCTACCTCTGAGTTTCGCTTGGTACAATACTTTCGACCCATTGTAATAGCATCTTTCCTTCAAAAATTAGCTAAAATACGTCACGAAGCCACACGTTTATTCACCCTCGCGCATGTCGCCATAAGCGAATGAGCCAACCAGACAATCAAGTGAAATGGACATGATAACGTGAAATGTATTCGAAAACCCATCGAAATAGCCGAATGACCTTATGAAATTCCGCTTAGTCGTCTTGAGCAGGTTAAGACCTTCAAGATCTCTGGTAAAGGGTGAGCCGTAGGTAATTGGCGGTGGATTGTTGGTGGGAGACGGGGGGTCACGCGATGCGAGGATTTGTCAATTTTATGGCTCAACGCCGGCAGTAGTGGGAGGGTGCAACAGTGAGATGTCCGGGGCTCGGCAGCGGATACGATCGTTTGTTCTCCATTTGTTGGATGATTTCTATCTCTCGTCCAATGAATATGCTGTGCGACAGGCGGGAGATATTGTCAATGTCGATGTAGAGGTTAATGGTCGGATTTATTCTCGAACGAATCGAGATTGATCCCCCCCCCCCCCCTCATCCTCCTCCATCACATCCCGGCTCGCACTTATTGCGTTCACACACTGTATTCGTCTCACACAGCTCAGAGGTGGATTATCCACTGGACTGTTATTTACAGAGCAAAACACCTGAAAAGATTTGAATAAATTGAAATGTTAGTCGTACTTTACGGCTTTACGGCTTTTCAGTGTAGATCTTCCACAGAAATTATTTCACACGTGCGAAATCAAACGTTTGACTGGTGATTTTTCCTGCCACCATGAAAAGCTGGTTGAGTGTGGTGACTAACCATTGTGATGAAGGTGGCATCAATTTTGAGCAGGAATTGCAATCGATCGTATTTTTTTGTGTAGAAAGAAATCACGATTTGAATTTTAAAATTGAATTAGAACGTTTCAGTCATCCAGAATGTCCGTATGAGTAAATTTTCAAAGTAGCAAACCTATCCAAATCCGACCTCCGGTATTCGACAACATCAATCATATCCCCCGTTTATAACCATAAAAAATCCAAGTATAACAACTTATTACCCTCAAACTGTTTGTTATTAAATTATTGTACGAAATCATCATCTTTACATATTTTTTGTTGGTTTTAGGGACTATTTTCAGATTTTAAGCGACTTTCATATTGAAAAAATAGCGTTTCCTTGATTTTTTGCTTGAATAAGCCATAATTCAACTTATATTTTAATATCGGTTGCCTTTTTCCGAGCTAGATAGCAGCTCCATAGACTTAAGCTGGAGATTCTTCTCGGGGAGAATCCATGGAGAGAAGGCCGTGTCGCTGTGTTCTGAGGGAATCTATGAAGTGAACTGAGAAAGTTTTCGCTTACGTAACTTCTTAACAGCGGTTAAAAAGGAGGTTCAACGACGATGACTTTGAACAGGTTTTGCCTCATGTTTGGAAGTCGGAAGGCATGAAATACAACACCTGCAGTTCAGGTAAATTCGGATTGTTGTATCTCGCTTAACAGTCAACTAGCATTTTTATTTCTCACCTTCAGTTCATCAATTTTGGTCAGGTCTTTCTCGGTTCGACCACTGGAGAACTGGTGGTCCGAACCGATAGCCTGGAGAGTGGGGTTCGTGTATACTCCAGATGGTAGGCAAAAGTTTGAAAATAAGAAAAAGGGTGAGCTGCAACGCTTTGGGGTGAGGGACGAGGACAAGATCATTGTTGTGGAGAAGAGCTCTATTTGATCCTAAAACTACCTCACCTGATGAGACTAGAATGGGTCCGGATAATATTTTTTATGAGTTACAATGGCCTAAGGAGGATGGTGGCGGGGGTGGTCTAGACTCCTCTATACAGACACACACACATTATTAACACACTTCCCTAACATCTCATCCCATGTACGAGATAAGACGCGGGCCTTTTCATCGATAGGAAAATATATGAAACTAATATCATTTATTAAAATGAAACGGCACATGAGCGTGGTTGGTATTTTTACCAGTCAGATTCGAGTTTGTCAGACCTAGTTTTTGATAAACAGGTTGAGGTTCTCGAGGGTTAGTCTAATGATACACACTGCTTTCTAGGCCGACGTTCCGACGAATATATTAGCATTTTTCAGGGCTCAGAAAATTGTTATGTAACTCTCATATAGACGTTTGTTGGACTGAGAAGTGTTGTTTTGTCCATTCGTGGCAGTTTGGAACCATAGTTGACATTTATGGTGAACAAGCCCCTTGAGAACGTCCTATTTAGGTGTTGTCACAAATAAATACTTTCAAACTTACTTTATATGTTATATTATTGGATATGGTACTAAATAAATGAGTGGTTATCATTGTGTATCATTAAACCAACCGTCGAGCATCAACCTGTTTTTTCTTACCAAAGAAATATGAAAAACTTCTTCCAACTCGGGTAAGCAGTGTATTCCTCACCTGTGTAACATGGACGTATATAATTAGTTGGTGGGTCCATTCGGTGGATAGATGGAGAATTCCAGCGTATGGATTTGAAATTGAGAGGTTCAAAAATGATAAAATAGTAGGATGGAATAGGAGTTGTAGTAATAGGATTAACGATAGGCATTCATATAAGTGTTTTGAATATTTGTGGTATCATACCACTTGAAGAATAAGTATTTGGAAAGTTTCGAAGCAAGTTACCGTGCAATATTTTATACTGACAAAAAAAAGAGTAAAACTAACTAAAATTGAGAGAGAAATCTAAATACATGTCGTTTTAAGTTGAAAACCAAATACCTGTCATTTTCTAGGCCAGTTATTGGCTCTCGAAGGTTTTCACGCTGGCACATGCGCAGACAGAAGTTACAGTACTTTTTCATTGAATTTGATGTGGAACCGTCTGTGCTCTAACCCGCGCCTACCCTCCAAATTTCAACTTCACTACGATCATTTTTCCGTGTAGTTATGGGCGTTACAAGGAATTGACAAATATTTCGTGTTTGCGCATGCGCATCTGAATGTGACAGTACAAATTTGATGAAATCAATGTGGAGCCGTCAGGGTTCTATTCTGTATCTACCTTTCAGCTCTTTTCGACGAATTCTAATGTAGTTATGAGCTTTACAAGGATTTCACATTTTCGCATGCGCAGACGGAAGTTACAGTACTTTTCTAATGGATTTCATATGGGACGATCTGTGACCAAACCCTCACCCAACCTCCGAATTTCAACTCATTACGACCATTATTTCATATAGTTTTGCCCCGGGAACGGAATTTACAACAGACCGACAGACATATACACACGATCTGTCTGAAACGTAAAATGCAAGTGAAAATTTTCATTTTGCAGGGCATACATTTTTTCGACTCTTGCACGAATACAAAGCTTCCCTACCTGAGAAAGCAAAAACTTAGAAGAACTTAGGTTTAGTATATCCTGGGTAGTGGGGCATGCCCATCGACTGAATATGCTGCAGCCATAAGTTGTGGTAGACTCGGTTTTACAGGTAACTCCACCCGATTATTGTAGATACTTGGTCTAGTTTCCACAAGTAGACAGAAACTGCATTTATACCCAAAACAAACGTTGAAATCTGATGAAAATTACCTACAGCCTAAATGTGGCAAATTATGGTAGTGTAAAACTATAGCTGATCCTGGTTATCGATAGTATCGATATTATCGGCCGAAATTTATCCATACTATCGGACTACCGATAGTTTTCTGAATTCTCTATTTTAATGGAGTTTTAGAGAAAATGATTAAATTGTTTCGTGTTTCTTGGTACTGTACCGTCTTGGAACTTCTGAAAATAAAAAACAGACTTTCCGCTACTATGTCCGCTAATACACAAGAAATATACTGTTACAGCGGTTTCGGTGATCTAACCATCGAAAGTACCAACAATAACAATGATTGTTATTGTTGATGCCATCACCGAAACCAGCATATCAGTATTTTTTGTTGTTGTATTATTGGAACTTTCAATAACTCCGTATTTTATTTTCCAATGGGTTTTCACGATTTTTTCGCGAGTCATTTAGAAAACAAACCTACCTAGAGAGTGCAGATGAACTCTGTGTCGATGATTTTAAATGGACCTGAGGGAGAAGGTGCATTGGGAACTGGAGATTTCCTATATAAAAATAATGTATCATTCAATTTATTCAGTTCGTTGCAATTCATTTAGGTAGGTTTATATGCTCATTTATTTTTTTCCATTTCACGAGTTGGGTCATGTTCAAATTGTTTAGCGTTAAGTCAGTTTCCCCTTCCCCCAGAAAAATACACCTCTTATCTAGAAGCCTAGCTTCTAAGGGGTGTCCCTAAAAAATCTCGTTTGCGTTTATGGCTTTTCATGTGCACGTCAGCGTGAACGTCTCAAATCCTTGCCACACGCTCAACTCCCATTCTCTTCGTCTGATCGTGATGCAGTTTTGAGGCGTTATGTGTGTTAGCCCATTACAGTAGATAGTTGTGTGTAAACTTCATCAAAATTCAAGTGATACTTCCTTCGAAAACATGAAATCCGTAGCCCAACCAGTCAATTCCTGTTTTGATGGTTAGATTACCACAATTATTTCAGGTTCAGAGCTTATGGGGGTTGATCCTTCGATTGTTTTATATTAACAAAATTGAAAGTAAAACTTTCATCTTCGCATTCTCAAACGTGAAAATCTCATAATTTGTGTGATGATCCAGCGGGAGCTAAAGCTATGAAGAAGTACACGAGACTAGGTAGTCGGTTTGTGACTTGATGAATGCATGTTTATTAGATAATTACAACGCCTTTTATACCCCTGGTTACAGACCCGGAGGGGGGTAGGGGAACCCCGCTCCGGGAAGCCGCCAAGACGCGGCTTATACCTTATGTGACGCTAGTTACATTGTTAGGTAGGGAGCAGCCGATCACTACACTGCTCCCCCCAGAATTGAAGTTAAATACTGCAATTATAAATGTGTTTCTTGACGGTGAAACGTGTTGAGGCGTCGGTGAAGGTAGGAGAGGCTGCGTGTTGTCTTGATATGCCGGTGCGGTTTCATCCTGCATTAGCGGCGGCTGCGGTGCGGGATCCGGGAGCGTGCTCGTAAGTGGGAGCGTGCTTGGAGATGGTTCCGCTGGTGATGTCGGGGGTAGCGTCTGGGAGACCTCTGAGAGGTGCGGCAGACAGGCGTGGTCCTTCGGGGCGGCGATGCAAGAGGCGCTGGAACCGGTGAAGTGGGCCTCAGCTGCGGCGTGGCTGCAGCGGTTGGCGGCTCCGTCTTGTTGTTTGTCGCCTGGGTCCCAGTGGTAATGGTGTCGGGGGACACCTGTATCCCGATGCTCTGGAGCTGAGGGCGGCGGCAGCCGTGTGTGCAGCAGTCGGAGCATTTCCCGGCGAAAGGCGGGAGCATCAGCGTGATGGTCTGCCTGTGAGTGGCCGTGTAGGTCATTAAGGGTATCCCCGCGGCGTCCTGCGGGTCGCTGGCGTGAAGTCGGGTGATTCCCTGTGGTGGCTTCATCTTCTGATTCATCTGGTTGATGGATGGCCGAGGTTGTATCGGGGCTGCGTTGAACCGTGTAATCGCCATTGCTTCTCGTATCGTGGTGGTTGGGGGACACCTCCCCGGGAGTACTGGCTTCGTCTTTCTTCTCTTTGTTGGCGAGTCTTGATGGCCCGGAGGTGAAGGTGTCAGCGTGAGGTCCTTCAACAGCTGCTGTTTCGAGATGGTTTTGGAAGGCGTGTTCGGTGCCATCGTGAGAGTGAATGACCTTCGCGGGTCGCGGTTCGCGTTTTATACCCGCGGAATCCGCGGATGAATTAGGTTGGCCAATAGGGAGCGAGCTTTCTTGACCAATCACAGCTAAGGGAGGCGGAGCCGGCTTGCATCTATCAATGGAGACTGTTGGTGTTGTAGAGTCATTGTTTTCGAAACAAATAGTCTTCCCATCGTTTGTGAGAACTCGAAAAGGTCCTACGTAAGGGGGGTCGAGTTTACCTTTCGTTGTATCGACTCTTACGTATATGTGTGTCGCTCGTTGAATCGTGTTCGGCAAATAGGCTTCTGCGAATCTTCGGTAGGAGTCATGTGTGAGGAGTACACCGTAGTGGGTGGTTGTTGTGTGAACAGGTCCCCCGGAAGCCTCGGAGTGGCCGAAAACAGTCGTTGTGAAGGCGAGTAGCCGTCGGGGCCGGGCCTGTTGCGTAGGCCGAGGAGGAGGCCGTTGAGGTCCGATGCCCAGGTTTTTGACGTCGAGGTAGCGATGATAGCGTCCTTAAGGACACGGTGTAGGCGCTCCACGAGGCCGTTGGCTTGCGGGTGATATGTGTTCGTGTGATGTAGCTCTATCCCCATTTTTTCGCAGAATAGGCGGAAAGTGTTTGATGTGAATTGAGTTCCTTGGTCGGAGGTTAAGTGTGCCGGGGACCCGAATCGGGTGATCCAGTTATCGTGAAGGGCGTTGATTATGCTCTCTGCTGTTATTGTTGATAGCGGGACGCATTCGAACCATCCAGTTGCTCGGTCGATCATCGAGAGGACGAATTTATATGATCTAGAGGGTGGAAGTGGTCCGAAGATATCAACATGTAGATGTGAGAGCGGCGTTGATTCCGGGAAGGTACCTAGGGGTGCTCGAACGTGCCGGGTAATTTTCGCCCGGTTGCAGCTAGGGCAGGCGCGTGTGAAGAGGCGAACCGAGGAGGTCAAATTTGGCCAATAATATCGGGCGCGTATCAGGGCAGTGGTGGCTTTAATTCCCAGGTGTGATAGTCCGTGTATGTGCCGGAAAACTGGGAGCCGTAGAGATGTAGGTATATACGGTCGTGGTGCTGAATCTGACAGATCGCAGAAGATTTCGTACCCGTTGATCATTTTTCTTTGAAGGCTCATCTCGCGGGTGTGTTCATCGGCGGACTGGGCTTCGAAGAGTTCTCTTGTTGAGAAGGGAGGTCTGTATTTGTCGACTGCGTGTGTGTCTAGGCCAGTGTTATTTTCTGTGGGTGGTAGACGGGACAAATAATCGGCGATGACGTTTGAAGATCCCTCGGCGTATCTAATATCCGTGGTGAATTCTGATATGAATCGTAGGTGACGGAGTCTGGTCGGAGGAGCGGTGTTCGACTGTGTAGTAAGGGCTGTGGTGAGAGGTTTGTGATCTGTGTACACGGTTAGTGTACGTCCCTCTATTTGCTGGCGGAAATGTACTACGGCGAGGTATATTGCGAGGAGTTCTCGGTCGAACGTGCTGTAATTCTTTTGTGCTTGATTGAGGGATTTTGAGAAAAATCCTAGTGGTCTAAGATGGTCACCGTCTAGGAAGTGGAGGGCAGCGCCGACGGCGAAGTCCGAGGAGTCCGTGTGTAGGACTAGTGGTTGTGTGGGGCCTGGATGCGCTAATGTTACTGCTCGTTCGAGGACGTGTTTTGCTTCTTCGAATGCTGTTTCGGCGTTACTGGACCATTGAAGTAGACGTTTATCTTTCTTCCGAGCGTCGGGTGGGATCATGTCTATCAGTGGTCGGAGTGTGGCGGCAGCACGAGGTATCGCACGGTGATAAAAATTTATCAAGCCGAGGAACGTACGGAGGTCTTGTACCGTAGTAGGGCGAGGAAACTTAGCGATGAGGGCCGTTCGCTCGGGTAGAGGTGCTACTCCGCTAGGCGATACGATGTGGCCAAGGAATTTGACAGATGTGCGGGCCAGTTGACACTTCGCCTTGTTGACTTGGAGGCCGTAATTCGCTAGAGTCTCGAGTAGTAATTTTACGTGAGTAAAATGTTCCTCGATATCTCTTGAGGCTACTAGAAGGTCGTCTAAATAGCAGAAAACGAAGGGTAGGTCTCGGAGAACGTGGTCCATGTATCTCTGCCAGGTCTGTGCTGCGTTTCTTAAGCCGAAATTCATTCTCTTGTATTGATAGGCGCCGAACGGGGTGAGAATCGTTGTTTTCGGGACGTCGTTTTTGCTGATTCTGCAGTGGAAGAAGGCGCGGGCGAGATCGAACGTACTGTATATAGTCGTCCTGAAAAGTACGGTTGTGAAGTCGTGGAGGTGAGGTACCGTGTACCTATCGGGGACGGTGAGTCTGTTGAGGGCACGGTAGTCTCCGACGGGGCGAATGTCTCCGTCTGGCTTCGGTACTACGTGTAGAGGGCTTGACCAAGGAGCTTCCGATGGTTCTATAATGCCGGCGTCTAGAAGTTCTGTAAAGTGGGCTTTCGCTTTTGTGTAGATCGCCGGAGCTAGTCGTCGGAGTTTAGCATGACATGGTGGGCCTTTTGTAATTATATGGTGTTCGATCGGTGCTTCGCAGGGCGTTTTAGAAGGAGCGTATGCGTCTAGGAGCGTTTGAAAACGTGGCGAATTATCTGTGGTTGAACAGATAGAGTTTCCCGGATGTACGAGGTTGATTGTGCCTTTGATGAAGGTGCTAGTCGCTGCGTTGATGAGGCGGGCGTTCGGGAGGTCAACTAGTAGGCCGTGGTACTGCAGGAAGTCTGAGCCGAGGATCGGTGTTGAGACGTCTGCTACTACAAATGTCCATTCATATGGCGGTAGGTCGGGTAGGTGTACCGAGGCGGAGTGGTTGCCGTATGTGTTGATCTCCGAGCCATTGGCTGCTCGCAGGAAGCCGGGTTTCTTCGTTTTTCTTCGAAGTATCGAGTTAGGTACAATTGAAACATCCGAGCCGGTGTCTATGAGAAATTCTACTGCAGTCTTCTTACATCGGAGGAAAAGCCGAGAGTTGAGGTGAGTTCGCACGGCCGTTACGGCTGTTGGGGCCGTGCGTCGGCGTTTCCCGTCGGCTGGTTTCGCCAGGCGCATGGTTTGACGCATTTCTTCGCTCGGGATCCCCATCTTCTGTGGTAGAAACAGAACTTCTTGTTCGGTCGCTGAAGCAGGGTTCACATCCATCCGGAGCCGTCCGGAAATACGGATAGGGGAAGCTAGTGAAAAGCAGTGGAAGGGATGGAGGGGAATCGCGGAAGTTGGGAAGGCGTTCATAACCATCCGGAATTTTGGCTGACAACTCGTTTCCCGCTCTTCCTCCCACAGCTGTTTCGGTTGCCGACGCCATTCTGTATGCGCAGTAGAGAACTGCGCAGATGCGGAGCGGAAAATATCTGAAAAATCAGATGCGTACAGTTCGCTTCAAAAGTGCTTCTCCGGAAAGAATATTCCCCCCTCCCCAGCTGATGTCCAACCAATCAGCTGCTCGTACGCACGTTCCGGATAGCTTTCCGGATGGATGTGAACCCTGCTTAAGGGGATGGTTGTCTGTGCGTAGAAGGCCGCATTCGTTGGCGTTGCTGGATCACTTGCACTTCCACGTCGACTGTGGCCACACGAGGAGGTGTTACGAAGGGTATAAGGCGGTCGGCGGCCGCCGCGAGCTTCGTGATATCAGGTTCTACGCTGGCTGCGATGTGAAGGCGAAGGCTCTCAGGTAGAGATCGTAAGAAGAGTTGTCGGAGGAGCGAGGTCGGAGTTTCCGAGGGTAGAGCACGTTGAAGGCGTCTGGCGAGGGCCGAAGGCAGTTCGTCTGTCACCGAAGGCTGAAGCAAAGTTGAGAGCTGGGAGCCATCCGAGGGTGCGTGAGCTGCGATAAGCCGGTCTTTCAGCGTCTGGTAGCTTGCGGAGTGTGAGGCGACGATGTCGGTACAGATGTCCGCTTGGCGGGGCTCGAGCGCGAGGAAAGCTCGGGTGAAGCGGGCTTCAGATGTTTTCAAACCTTCCTGGGCGAAAATTAGTTCGAGCTGCGCGAACCAGACGTGCGGGAAATCCGGGTCGAAAGGCCGCAGTTTGAGAGGTGCTTGTGTCGTCTCAAGTGTCTTCGTAGCTCTGGTTTCCATTTTTCTTCTTGGTTGTTCTCTTGGTGGTTGATCTGAGGCGAGTGTGCTCCGTTGGTGGTCGCTCTCGTTAAGTAGGCAGCGGGAACGATGAGAAGTTCTCTGATTGGTTCGCTGTAGAGCTCCGGGAAGCCGCCAAGACGCGGCTTATACCTTATGTGACGCTAGTTACATTGTTAGGTAGGGAGCAGCCGATCACTACAATTTGCATAACCTTTGTTTCTTTCTTATGATTTTGATTAAGATTTGCAAGGTCATGAGGATTGATTCCCAGATCGTCCCTTATGAATATTTTACGATAAGGAAGAAAGTGTCGGTATCGCATGCGCCAACATTTCTCTTGTCTCGCATCTCGCATACATTTGGTTCCATTCATTTGTTCTCAATAAAAACTTGAGAGATCATGCGCGTTGGCCTCCGAGATGGTCCAGTAACCAACGTCAATTTAATCTGGGCCAGAGCTCTGCACATTGTGCTATCGTGAAAACCACGTAGGCAAAATGCTGACGGGATGAATCTGCCAAATGGGACTTTTGGATGGCATACCTACTTTAAAACCTTTCGAGATGGGTTGAAGCCTGTAGTAATCGAGGAGATAGACGAGTCGAAGATAGCTTGATTTGAGAATGGTTATTTATTCATAGAATACAGCGCCTTTTATACCCCCTTACAATGACCAGAGGGGGGTCGGGGGGTCCCCACTCTGGACCCACAACAAAGCCCAATCGCCCATTGGAGTTTTAAAATATATAAATAATATAGTTGAATTAGTTGGGCTATGTTCTTCAGGCGATTTCTTGGGAATATGACAACTTCGCGAATGTCGATATTTCCAAGTAAGGCTTTTTTGGTTTATATTTTATCAAGGTTACATGTTTCCCGACTTTCAACAATACGGAAAACTTTAAAAATTACAAAGAATCCTGTTTACATAGCCAGAGATCTCGGAGTGATGATCCGAAGGAGGGAGTTGCACACAACATTGAGCGAGTGGAATGTTTGGGCATATGCTCCGCCCCAGAATTCTATACCATATATTAGGATACTGTATACATCTGCATAATAAACCATCTTTAAGTTACTTTTGGAGAGCCGTTTTCATAGTATACAGAAAAAGAGAAACGATTTCCTTATTATCATTCCCAGGGTCTCTATGTGCATCCTCCATTTTAGGTGCTGGTCTAGTTGGAGTCCTAGATATTTAATGCTATTGACTTGCTCAAGCTTAGTACAATTACATGTTTCATAATTTAGACATGATGCTTCATGGATTTTTAAATTGGTGGAATTAGGTTGACCTGCGGAGGTTATAGAGAAAGTGACGTAGTTGGTCATAGAAATGCCTATTGTTAGGCTATTAATGCAGAACCATTGGTGTATTAGAGCAAGAGTTTTACTTGCATCCTGGTGGACGTCCTCCCGTGATTTATTTGTCAGTATTACTGCTAAGATATCAGCAAAGGCGACGAACTTGCCACTGGTTTGTAAACTGAAGAGTTCATTTATGTACAGTAAGAATAGTATAGGACCTAGAACAGATCCGTGGGGGTACTCCAAATCTAATAGGCAAGGAATTACTGCGTAATTCATTAAAGTCAACACACTGACTTCTTTTGGAAAGGTATGACGAGAACCACTGAATTGCTACTCCATCTAATCCAAGCTTATCTAGTTTATTTATCAACTTACTTGTCTCAATGGAGTCGAATGCTTTCGTTAGATCAATGAAAACACTAAGCAGCTTATCCCCGTCATTTAGTGCATTTGGAATTTCGTTAACTACTTCAGCAAGACCGTCTTGAGTTCTCCGATTCGGTCGAAAAGCATACTGTGCAGGTGATAGTAAATTGTTAGTTTCAAGGTAATTCACAAGTTGAGATTTGATTATCTTCTCAAAGATTATGGCAAAGTTTGAGAGCAATGAGATTGGTCGATAATTTGGCGGCGAAGACCTACATCCTTTTTTGTAAAGAGGTCGAACTACTGTGATTTTTAGTGAATCTGGAAAACAACCATTAAGTATGCTGAGGTTAATTATATGGGTCAATGGAGCACTAATATATAATCCTAATGTTTTGATCAAGTTAAATGATATACCATCCCAGCCAGGGCTGGAGCCACCTCTGAGTGACTGAATAGTTCTGAAAACCTCTTCAGGGCTGGTTAATTGTAGGCTCATCAGGCCAGAAGTTCTAGGGGGGAGGTTATGCATAGGATTGTAATTGAGAAATCTTTCGTTCAGTTGCTGGCCAACTGATGTGAAAAATTCATTGAGTGCATCAGCCATGTGACTGGGATTTGTGGTTTCGGATCCATTGATACAAAGTTTTTCTATTTTGATATGTTCTGCGCCCTTTCCTAGTGCCGTGTTAATAGTTTTCCAGAACTTGGCAGGATTCCCTGCTTTTTCAATTTCCATTTTTAAAATAGGAATTTTTCGTTCTTTCTATAATGGTTTTGAGTTTGCTCCTATATCTAATATAACTTTTTCGCAGTGATTCATCATTAGGGTTATTTTTGCTAACCTTTGCCAATTTATCGCGCTTGATAGAAGTCATTATGCCACTGGTAATCCAAGGTGTAAGTTTTCTCATTTTATGATTTTTGACTGCAAGCAGGTGAAGAGCATAAGTCTATAAAATGATTTTATTTTATTCAACTTTTTCTTTATACGGCACCAATGATTAAGAATGGTCGTATTTCCAGTTTTTAGGAAATCGCTTATAATAAGCTAATTTAAGTTTACAAACATTGGTCATATAAATCTAGAACCAGCGCAAATTTTCCTATAAGCAGGGCAGCCCATAACTTTTCCTTCGAGACCCCTAAGCGCTGCGACCTTGGGAAGCTACTGAGAAAATCATTCAGAAGAGCCGTTTCCTTCATAGAATACGAAATTGCCGATTTAAAAATTCAATTGTCCCTATGGAAATAGTTAACTCGAAATCGTGAGTGACAAATCTTGGCAGCCTCCGGAAGTGTGTTAACTCTACAGCTAATAATCATCAGCGATGTGTGGCAGTGTAAACCGCATAGCAGCAGATCGAAATCTGTTCTGGGAGAATGAACAGTGAATGTCGGGAGGTGCAAACATCTTCGGATAAGTAAGTGAGGACAGTTATAGTGTTATTGCGCTTTGCGAGAGCGGGATCTCTAATCCCCGGCCAAACACACCTGATGAGACTGGAATGGGTGGGGATAGTATTAGTGGTCGAAGGTGTGTGGTGGAGGGACGTCCTGTGCCTCGCCTCCCATCCTACACATCCCAACCCCACCAGGCCGATATATAAACGGGTATCCACCACCCCCTACCATTCTGCCCTAATTGGGAAGGGTGAGTTTGTTAGAAAACGCTAAAAGCTGTCAGGTACTTTGTAGACAGCGGGGAGGGGGGGTTAAAGACGAAGGAATTTTCACAAGAATTTGCGTAAGCTCTGAGGGTTATTGACCCTGTTCATATGTATTATCATGAGATTTGCCGTTTTCTACGAAACATTCTCCGAAATAAACTGTCGTTTCACGAGTGCTGTGTACTTGGGCTACTGAAATGAGCAGTTCTAACTTCCAATTTCCGAAGTTTTCTGCTAATCTCATCCTTGGATGTATGGGTATTATTAAAACAGTTCATTATTCGTATAAGCTTTGTAGCTAATCAATCAATCAAGTATCCTTGACAATGGGCAGAGGATTTAATCAGTCATCATTCCTCGTCCTTGTCACAAAAATAAACGCTAAAATGCCCCGCCTAAAAAGCCTCTGTGCTGGTTTTTGCAAAAGGTAAGCAATTTTTTCTTTCAAACATGATTCGTTGTGGAAAAGTGACGCGTTTGAGTACAAAAAACGCTGCAAATCCTACCACAACGTATAATCATTCACTGTATAGATATGCCTTCTGTCTAGTTCATTTTACTGTTCGCAATATCTTATATATAAATGTCGAAAACCATACGAAAGAAAGCTATTATCAAGAAGAGTCGATTTTTTTGTACGTATCAACAAACAGGAAGTACCTTCTTCCGTTGGACTCGGGGAGCATCTCAGAACAACAAGCTCGATTTCATAAAATCATGCGTATATTTGAATCTGCTGTTCCTTTCACTGATAACTGATTTGCAGTTATGCCGATCGATTTACGCTGATTTTGATGGGTTTTTTTTTAATTTTTTTTCCGGTTCGAACTTCCAGGCCTAACTGTAAACGAATGGCTGGTCGTACTGTGCTCCGTGTGGTCTCGAAAATCCTAAAAATTCTAATCTATCCAGATTCGAAAATAACTATACTTACCCGTTTATTGAATACTAGCCTGACCGCTCGCTATCCGAGATTCGCTTTACGCAGTATCGTGGAACCAACAAACGAAGAAAAAATCCCATAGCCTACCGGGTATTTGTGCCCAATTTTATCAAACTCCGTCAAGCCATTCAGGAGTTGACCATGGTCGACCATATTTCCGCTATGGTCAGGGAATTAAAAATGCGCCTACGTTCAACTTGGGAGGCTACCGGATATTGGTGCCAAATTTGGTCGATATCCGTTGAGCAATTCGGGATTCGACCATGGAGGGGCCCATGGACGCGCTATGGTCGACCGCGGGGGTAGTCCGAAGGGTCGATCGTAGATAGAATTTCACGTAGATTACGAATACGCGATAAAAAATAGGGGTTACCATTTCAATTAACGAATTTGACCATGGTCGACCATAGTTCCGCTATGGTCAGGGAATTAAAAATGCGACGTTGCACAACTTGGGAGCCTACTGGATATTCGTGCCAAATTTGGTCGATATCCGTTGAGCAATTCGGGATTCGACCATGGAGGGGCCCATGGATGCGCTATGGTCGACCGCGGGGGTAGTCCGAAGGGTCGATCGTAGATAGAATTTCACGTAGATTACGAATACACAATAAAAAATAGGGGTTACCATTTCAATTAACGAAGTTGACCATGGTCGACCATAGTTCCGCTATGGTGAGGGAATTAAAAATGCGATGTTGCACAACTTGGGAGCCTACCGGATATTCGTGCCAGATTTGGTCGATATCCGTTGAGCAATTCGGGATTCGACCATGGAGGGGCCAATGGATGCGCTATGGTCGACCGCGGGGGTAGTCCGAAGGGTCGATCGTAGATAGAATTTCACGTAGATTACGGATACGCGATAAAAAATAGGGGTTACCATTTCAATTAACGAAGTTGACCATGGTCGACCATAGTTCCGCTATGGTCAGGGAATTAAAAATGCGACGTTGCACAACTTGGGAGCCTATCGGATATTGGTGCCAAATTTGGTCGATATCCGTTGAGCAATTCGGGATTCGACCATGGAGGGGCCCATGGATGCGCTATGGTCGACCGCGGGGGTAGTCCGAAGGGTCGATCGTAGATAGAATTTCACGTAGATTACGAATACGCGATAAAAAATAGGGGTTACCATTTCAATTAACGAAGTTGACCATGGTCGACCATAGTTCCGCTATGGTGAGGGAATTAAAAATGCGACGTTGCACAACTTGGGAGCCTACTGGATATCCGTGCCACATTTGGTCGATATCCGTCGAGCCGTGAGAACTAGAGACTCACTTCCCTGGCTCGGCGGTGACTGACGTTCGGGGACCCCCACCTCAACCACCAACCGGCGCTCAGGGTATGAGAGCAACCAGGGCAGACTGGGAAGTGGCAAAGGGTGTGGTCTCCATTGAACGCACAAAGTGGGCTATCAGCACCTTCAGCCCATACAAATCGCCGGGCCCAGATGGCATTATCCCCAAACTGCTTCAGGAAGGGGGCCATGGGGTAGCCAGGATCCTGAGTGCACTCTTTAGGGCCTGCCTGGCTACAGGCACAATACCCCAAAGATGGAGCAAAGCAAGGGTCATCTTTCTGCCTAAGCCAGGGAAACCTTGGTACAACCAGGCAAAGGCGTTCAGACCCATCTGTCTAACGTCCTTCATTTTGAAGACATTAGAGAAACTGGTTGATAGGTATCTGAGGGAAACCTCTCTCACAGAGAGGCCTCTACACACCAATCAGTTTGCCTATCAACCGGGCAAATCCTGTGAGGCAGCACTGCACCACCTGGTGTCACAGGTGGAATCGGTGCTAGCAACTAAAGAATTTGCCATAGGTATATTTCTGGATATAGAGGGCGCTTTTGACAATACCTCTGTAGACTCAATTATAAACTCAGCGCGCCGGCATGGAACAAACACCACCCTGTGTAGGTGGATAAGTACCATGCTGACTAGCAGGACAGTAGAGGCTGAGCTCCTTGGGGAGTCCGTGGGGATGTCTGTGGCAAGGGGTTGCCCGCAGGGCGGGGTTTTGTCCCCCCTTCTGTGGGACCTTGTTGTGGACTCTCTGCTGGAGAAACTCAGTGGTCAAGGCCTCTACGTACAGGGCTATGCTGATGATGTGGTAATCCTAGTTAGGGGTCCCTTTGTCAGCACAGTCTCAGATCTGACACAGTCAGCTCTGAAAGCAGTGGAAGACTGGTGTGGCACAGAGGGCCTAAATGTAAACCCAAATAAAACCACGCTGGTTCAATTCACAAGAAGGAGGAATCTGAGAGGTCTCTCAGAACCCCGGTTTTACAACTCAAAGGTGTCATTCCAGCGTGGGGTGAAGTATCTGGGCGTCTACCTGGATGCAACGCTCACCTGGAACAAACACCTCGAGTACATAGCAAATAGGGGCAAGGGAGCCCTTATGTGCGCAAAACGCAGTTGCGGAAAAACATGGGGCCTACAGCCGCGGATGGTCCACTGGATTTATACCGCGATAGTACGACCCATTCTTACGTACTGCTGCGCTGTGTGGTGGCCGAAGGTCAGTCAGGTAGGGGCCTGCCAAACCCTTACCAGTGTACAACGACTGGCCTGTCTAACCATCACAGGTGCAATGCATGGTACACCCACTGCAGCCATGGAGATTCTACTGGGCTTACCCCCAATAGATATCTACATTAAAGGGGAGGCCGCAATGGCCTCCCTGAGGCTGAAATGGAATGGTACCTGGCGGGACACACCCCACCCAGGCCATACCAATATACTAAAGGCTATACAAGAACCACTACTTGACATGGTGGCGGATGTTATGCCAAAAACCCTCCATCAACCACACCCATACGCATCCGTGCTGATGTGGGCGGGGCATGGTTGGAAAAAATGCTGCTCCAATGATATAATCTGGTACACAGATGGATCAAAAATGGATGACGGCACTGGTGCCGGAGTATACGGGGCAGGACCCAGGTGGGACTTTTCAACCCCACTGGGGAATTTCACCTCTGTATTCCAGGCAGAAATAGTGGCAATTGATGCTGCGGCTTCTGAGAGCCTGAGGAGGGGACACCGTGGATCCCACACCCGCATACTCTCGGATAGCCAAGCATCAATAAAAGCACTTACAGCCCCCATCGTCTCATCTAGAGTGGTCTGGGACTGTATGCAAACCCTCAACGCCCTGGCGAAACACAACAGAGTTACTCTGGAGTGGGTGCCAGGCCATAGAGGAATTATAGGCAACGAAAACGCCGATTCACTCGCCAGAAAGGGCTCTCAAACACCCTTCACTGGCCCAGAACCAGCGGTCGGCCTACCAAAAACCACCATCAGAGGGGCCATCAACCGGTGGGTTCGCTCACAGACCACCAAAAGATGGTCACGCATAGATGGACACGCTCACAGTAAACGGATGATGGCCAGACCCAACTCCAACGCTACTGAGGAGCTCCTTAGACTGAACCGCAGAGAGCTGAGGCAAATAGTCGGCCTATTAACCGGCTTCCTCCCCCTGCGCTTCCACCTAAACCGCATAGGGGTCACACAACAAACAACCCAATGCAGACTATGTGAGGAGACAGACGAAAAAGCATCCCACATAATATTTGAGTGCCCAGCACTCGCTCAGCGCAGGCACAACCTCTTTGGGGCCTCAACCCCAATGAGGGAATTTCCCAGCGAAAATATAATCAAAAACCTTACAACCCTCACCAGGGGACTGGGGTTATTTGATTAAGCTAGGACACTCAGGAAAAGTACAATAAGCCAATAGGCTTCCGTGCTTTGGGGCAACCGACCCCCATTCCTGAGTGATCCGACTTACAATTTACAATTTACAATTTTAGGCCGTGGGAAGACAGACAGACAGACAGAGATTCGTTTTTATAATAATACTAGACTGACCGCTCGCTTCGCTCGCTATCCGAGATTCGCTGTACGCAGTATCGTGGAACCAACAAACGACGGAAAAATCCCATAGCCTACTGGGTATTTGTGCCCAATTTTATCAAAATCCATCAAGCCATTCAGGAGTTGACCATGGTCGACCATATTTCCGCTTTGGTCAGGGAATTAAAAATGCGCCTACGTTCAACTTCGGAGGCTACCGGATATTGGTGCCAAATTTGGTCGATATCCGTTGAGCGATTCGGGATTCGACCATGGAGGGGCCTATGGATGCGCTATGGTCGACCGCGGGGGTAGTCCGAAGGGTCGATCGTAGATAGAATTTCACGTAGATTACGAATACGCGATAAAAAATAGGGGTTACCATTTCAATTAACGAAGTTGACCATGGTCGACCATAGTTCCACTATGGTGAGGGAATTAAAAATGCGACGTTGCACAACTTGGGAGCCTACTGGATATTCGTGCCAAATTTGGTCGATATCCGTTGAGCAATTCGGGATTCGACCATGGAGGGGCCCATGGATGCGCTATGGTCGACCGCGGGGGTAGTCCGAAGGGTCGATCGTAGATAGAATTTCACGTAGATTACGAATACGCGATAAAAAATAGGGGTTACCATTTCAATTAACGAATTTGACCATGGTCGACCATAGTTCCGCTATGGTCAGGGAATTAAAAATGCGTCGTTGCACAACTTGGGAGCCTACTGGATATTCGTGCCAAATTTGGTCGATATCCGTTGAGCAATTCGGGATTCGACCATGGAGGGGCCCATGGATGCGCTATGGTCGACCGCGGGGGTAGTCCGAAGGGTCTATCGTAGATAGAATTTCACGTAGATTACGAATACGCGATAAAAAATAGGGGTTACCATTTCAATCAACGAAGTTGACCATGGTCGACCATAGTTCCGCTATGGTCAGGGAATTAAAAATGCGACGTTGCACAACTTGGGAGCCTACTGGATATTCGTGCCAAATTTGGTCGATATCCGTCAAGCCATTCAGGAGTTGACCATGGTCGACCATAGTTCCGCTATGGTCAGGGAATTAAAAATGCGAGTTGCACAACTTGGGAGCCTACTGGATATTCGTGCCAAATTTGGTCGATACCCGTCAAGCCGTTAGGCCGTGGGAAGACGGACAGACAGACAGACAGACAGACAGACTCACTCACTCACTCACAGAGATTCGTTTTAGCGAATTTTCAAAGAAAATGAAGCTATTGCAATGGCTTCGAAATTTAAATAATATAAATTTTTGGAAACTTACTTCATAGAAATCCGTTTCAGACCATTCTAAAACGATTCCTGAAATTTAACACTTTTTTATATGTATATATATATTTATATATGTGTCACTCCAGACGATAACTCTCGATAGAATTGAGATAAACAGCTCAAATTTGCACAAAAAATCTATCTTGGCAATCGAAAGGCTAAGTTCGAAGATGGGCGAAATTGGCCTACTCTAAGGAGGGTTTTGGCGCATTTAAAGTGCGCAAAAAATTTCCAAAAATCCCCAAAATGTTATTTTCCAACAAGTGACCCCTCATTTTAAAGGTTTTTGCACGCTGAACACGATGGTGGAATCTGATTTTAGATATCTTGATCCGTTCTCAAATTAGAGCATTTAAAGTGCGCAAAAATTACCCAAAAATCCCCAAAATGTTATTTTCTAACAAGTGACCCCTCATTTTAAAGGTTTTTGCACGCTGAACACGATGGTGAAATCGGATTTTAGATATCTAAATCCGTTCTTAAATTAGAGCATTTAAAGTGCGCAAAAATTACCCAAAACTAGGATAATCTTTAAACTCTTACCCCCCCACCCCCTTAGAGTGGTCAGATTGAAAAATGTGAGAAGTATTAATTGAAGACGAGAGTTCGAAGCAAAAAAGGGGGAGGCAAACGATTAGTACAACTCCTTGAATTTCCCATTTGACATATAATTGTTATGATACCTTCATAGATAGACAAGTACCGGCCCACGTATTACTAGAAGGAAGACGAAAGAAAAAATCTATTTCAAATTATTCAATTTAGGTACTAACAGTAGGAGGAAGAAGGTTAGGTAGGTATCTTATCAATTTATTATCAGTATCATACGAATATTTGATATTCAAAGGTAGGTAGGTACTTAACATGATAAAAATAATATCAATGAAGAAGGAAGGATCTACCTACCTAGTAGAGCAAATCTTGAACTGGTTTTAGATACCAGGCCTGAAATCGTAGTCAAGAGGAAAGGCCATTCAGAAGGAACAAGGAATCTACTCATAACAAACGGTAGAATCAGGATGGACAAAACGTACAAATTAAAATAAATACGAAGAGAATATACATAGAAAACCAAATTTTAGACCGAAGTTTTCCTTTATTCAAAACCATAGCCATTAATTCGAATATTTCTTTGAAAATTCGCTCATTAAGTCATGCTGCATGACTGGTTTTTTTATAATATATAGAGATATAGAGATAGAGATGCTCGGCCTTCCTACGGCGTTTTAACAGTTTCAACCCTTGTATTTCGTCCTTTAGAGATGGTAGAGAGTAATGTCTTGCTTCGATGACCTCAAATGGGATGTTCATGACGAATTTCTTTAATTTTGGTCCACTCTAGGTAAAGTAAGAATTTTCTCATTTTATTCTGTTTTTGTTGTATATGTACTTTGAAGCGTGAAAAAACTGAAGGGCTATTTCAAGGCCTTATTTCAAACGTTCATTATTGAAAAAAAAGATATACCTAAAAACCTACCTAAAATGGTTTTTTACGCTAATTTATTGACTGTTAAGGTGGCTTCCCAATGCCAGTACGTAATGCGTATTTTACCTATTCGTATTTCGGTAACGATAACATGTAGGTACTCTCGCTGTAAGTCGGAACGCAATGTGATTTTATTCGTATGAAATTTTTGTAGCCAAGGTTGATTCCTCTGGGAAAAATAAAATGAAGAAATTAACGAGCTATAAACTGTTGTAGTTGCCAACATCGGTGGCAAAAGGCCGCCACAAACCACCCCTCCTCAGTAAAGGAGATGGTCAGCAAAACGTACGGGGAGTCGGACTTCTCGCCCACTTCTTGTTACATTTGGCCTTGCCACCCAAGGACCTGTTTGGGCTCTGCTAGCCTGAGAAGGTTGAGCTGAACGCTCTGGGGATGCCTGAGGCGTTTGAACTGAGGGCGGTGTGGCGTCATTTGAGGTCGTTGACCCTCTTGGTAGATCTGCATTTGAACCCCTGCTCCTCTTCCTTCCTCAGCCTCGTGACATATGAATGTGGGCTTCAGTCTGTCTAATGAGACGGGCGCATCCCTCCCTTTAATCGTCATCAAGTACGTCGTTGCTCCGCGTCTGACTACTGGGTATGGTCCTTGGTATGGCGGGGTAAGGGCTGCGTGGCGTCTGTCGTCTCTCACGAACACGCGCGTGCATCTATCCAGCTCCGGATGAACGAACAATGCCGGCTGTACGTGTCTCGCTGCGAGCTGCGGTCTGAGTCTGTTCATGGCCTCCTGTAGCTGGGTCACGAAACCATGAGTGGATCTAGTTCTACTTGACTGATCTTCAATAAAATCTCCAGGCAGCCTCAAAGTACTGCCATACACGAGTTCTGCAGCACTACACCCTATATCCTCCTTTATGGAGGTCCTAACGCCAAGCATAATATTAACGGGAGCAGTTCAACCCAATTTTCCGAACCATAACAGCCGATGGCTGACTTCAATTGGCGGTGAAACCGTTCGACCAATCCGTTTGCTTTTGGATTATATGGGGATGTCAGATAATGTTCGGTTCCCAGCTTCCTAGTTAATTCTGCAAACAGCTCGCATTCGAATTGCCTCCCCCTGTCGGAAGTTATCTTTTCCGGCGTACCAAATCGGCTTATCCACGCAGAACAAAACGCTTCCGCCACTGTTTCCGCTCTGATATCAGCTAGAGGAAGAACTTCAGGCCAACGAGTAAACCTATCTACCATGGTAAGCACGTGCGTGTACCCATTTGAAGGCGTCAGTGGACTCACAATGTCAATGTGAACATGCGAAAAACGCTCTGCATGTGGAACGGAATCGCCCATTGGGCCATGAGTGTGGCGGTGCACCTTTCCTTTTTGACAACCAAAACATGATTTCACCGATTGTGCGCTATCCTTGGCCATGGATGGCCATACGAATCTTTGGCGAAGCAACTTAAGAGTTGCCGCCCTACCTGGGTGTGACAAATTATGCACACCCATGAAAGCCTGCTTTCTCAAGCTTGTTGGGACAAAAGGACGGACAAACCCGGTGCAAACGTCACAATATACCGGTTGAGCAACCCCAGGCATTGACACTTGCTTCCAAGTAAGAGTGGTACCTAAAACAGCAGAAGGCAATTCCTCTTTTGGTTTATTATTCTGTGAATAATACACCTATGTATTCGCTCAGCAAAAAAATTTTATAACCCCCCTCAAACTTTTTTCTTTTCCGTTTCAAGGTGCGTAGATTCCAAAAATGCAATGTCCGTCCGCCGTCCGCCCTACGCCGTATCACGTGTACAGGCTTCATTTTCGGTCTAAAAAATTCGTTCTTTCGCACACATGCTCCATTTGGGCCCTAGTTGTGTCCCGAAACCTTTCAGCCCGATCGGAATATACCCGGGGGTGTTATTAGTGAAAATGTGTGTAAAAATAGGTACTTTTTTGCGTTTTAGCAACATGTTGGTAACATGAGCTTCTGAGATATCGTTTTCCATGTTTTTGGGGACGAGAAAACCAATAATATGAAGTCGATTTTGACCAAAGAGTGGAAAATTGAGTTCTACCAAATGTTCAGCTCTCAAAATTGATTTTTTATGAGTGAAAAACCTGGGAAATCGTCTGAAATCACCATCAGTTTGTATAATAACACTGGAAAAAGTGTCAACACGTGGATCAAGACGATTAAATGGTACTACCAATGATCAAAGATAGATTAAAATAAAAAATAAAAAATAAAAAAGAGCGTACCTACCTAATTTGTGTTTTAGGGGCCAAAATTAATGGAAACTATCAGAAATAGCTATTTCGATTATTATGCATGAAAGAAACAATAAATGAACAGCCAAAATTTTTGTAGTTATGTCATATGTAATGGATGAGGGGTTTAACTACGCCGCCCATACAGCGTAGTTTCCCCCTCGCCATCCTCTATAAAGGTAGGGAGGCAGTGAGACAGCTGCCCCCGGAGACAAATGGTTAGATTATAACGCGTTGCCTCCAGGAGTTGATGATTCGTTTCCGCGAATCAACCGCCCCTTCAGCCGCGTGTCAAAAAGATCGGGAAGAGCCAGCATCCAAGATGGACGGGATTCCCATATACCGTCACACTCCTCCCCTTAAAAACATACTTCTTTGAAGAAGAAGTATGTGAAGTTAGACACGGGGCTGAAAGTAGTATGGAGTTATGATTCAGGAAGGTTCATCTGAAAAACTCCAAAGCTGACAGCTTCCATCGTAATGGTACTACTGAGAATTGTTACTGGTGGAGAACTTAGCTCCTATCAATATCACTTGGCGCACTTGGACAAAAAAGAAAAGAAGTCGTTGTCAGAGGTTCTGGTTCAGGAAAGTTCATCTGAACAACCTCTGGGTGACTAACCCCCATCATAAGATGGAACAACTGGGAAAACAAGGGGAAAAATTGGCATTGAACGCCAGGCATTGAGCGCCTTAAGAATAATAATCAAGTTTGATATTAATAATAGTAATAATAATAATGAGTTTGATTTGATGAAAAAATAAAATCCAATGGCCGAAGTGTATATTGATTAACAAAGGGGTTATTAAAAAGAGAAGATATTAAAAAGAGGATTCCTTCTGGAAAAGCTCTCAAAAAGTGGAGGGGGTACCGAGGATAAAATCCAGCACATACCCACCAACCACGCTCTGCTACCATGTAATGGATGAGGGGTTTAACTACGCCGCCCATACAGCGTAGTTTCCCCCTCTCCATCCTCTATAAAGGTAGGGAGGCAGTGTGACAGCTGCCCCCGGAGACAAATGGTTAGATTATAACGCGTTGCCTCCAGGAGTTGATGATTCGTTTCCGCGAATCAACCGCCCCTTCAGCCGCGTGTCAAAAAGATCGGGAAGAGCCAGCATCCAAGATGGACGGGATTCCCATATACCGTCACACATATAGAATAATAAACCCATGTGACAAGGACTTCGCAGCGTTTTTTCTGCTCCTGCACCAATTGATTGTAGTCTATTGCATCAATAGCTTCTAGCCGGAGAGACAGTCTGCTTCTACATTTTCGCTACCAGATATGTGCTGAATGTCCGTGGTAAACTCGCCAATAAAACTTAACTGACGGGTCTGGCGTGGAGATGCCTTGTCTGAACGTTGGTCAAAAGCGAATATTAACGGCTTATGATCTGTGGATATTGTAAAAACTCTACCTTTGAGCGGGTGTTTAAAATGTTTAACCGAAGCAAAGGCAGCTAGGAGTTCGCGGTCATAGCCACTGTATTGGAGTTCTGCTGGACTCAATTTCCTAGAAAAGAACCCAAGGGGTTGCCAAGCGCCAGATACCCTCTGCTGGACGCAACCTCCTATTGCCCTGTTTGATGCATCAACCATCAAAGACCATAGGACGTCGCTTCTAGGGTAGGCTAAAATAACGGCAGATTTCAGCTGGTCTTTACATTCTTTAAAGTCCTGCAGAGCTTTTGGGGACAATTGGACAGCTGAATCCTGTTTCCCCGTGTGCCCCTTCAAATAGTCCGAAAGTGAGACAGTATATTGAGCTGCGTTAGGCAGAAAACGTCTATAAAAGTTCAGGAGTCCCAGAAATCGCCGTAATCCCTCCTCAATGTATCGAACCTTATAGATTTGGTGTTGTCGGATATAAATCGTGACCATTTCATCCATAAGGCATCCGATGAACTTGTTGCTGTTGACCCGGCTCACCCTCCCATCGAAATGGAGCTGTAGATCTCGCGGACTCATGAGCTCCCCCCCCCCCCCCCCCCCCCGCATACAGATTCAAGTTCAATTTCAAGCGTGGTGACTATCGGACCATGAACGAATTCTTCTCCATGCAAGACTGGGGTTTCATCTCTGTTCTACCTCTGGAGGAGTCGACAGATCGTTTCTACGAAATCGTTCATTTGGGTATACAGAAATATGTTCCAGAAACTAAAAACTTGAATTACGAATTCCCGAAGTGGCTCTCGGAAAAGTTGATCTCACTAACGAAATTGAAGCGATTAGCTCACGCTAGGTGGAAAATGTCTAATGATGATATTGATTACGACAAGTTTTCCAGTCTCAGGCAGGAGTGTAATGTGATCTCGGAACTCGATTATAAAGACCATGCTGATTCGGTACAGTGCTCTTTACGTTCTAATATTAAAGAATTCTGGAACTTTGTTAATTATAAAGACGGCATGCATGAATGCCTTCCCAGACTGTATTTTCTTGGATGGTCAGTGTGCGTGAACACCTGAAGAATGTGCACAGATGTTTGCCTCCTTTTTTTCAACCGTTTATGAAGCTCCAGTCTCATATGACCCTGTGTACAGCTGTTCTGATGTTGTGTCTATCAGCTTCATACAACTGAATGAGGATGACGTGTCCCAGGCCATTTCATCATTAAATTCTCATGGGGTATCGGTCTGGATGGGGTTCCTCAGGCTCTTCTGCAGTCCTGTAGTGCTTCACTCGTTCGGCCTCTGACTGGGTCGCTTGCAACAGGTTGTTTCCCAGTGAGATGGAAGGAGTCGTACATCACACCAATCCATAAACCAGGCAGTAGATCGTTGGCGAATAATTACAGAGGTATCTGCACCATCTCATCAATCCCCAAAATGTTGGAGAAATTGGTCTTCGAGTTGTTGACCCCTCTTTTCTCCAGTCATATCGCACCCCAACAGCACGGATTCATGAGGGGCCGATCCATGGTCACCAATTTGATCGAATTCACTGACTTTGTGATGTCGAATTTCGAGGACCTGAAAATATATGGGACGATCTCGTCTTCCACTGACTGCCTCCGGCTTCAGTGTGGTCTCGACGCTCTTCTGGGCTGGTGTCGGCAGAACCATCTGTCTCTTAATCCTACACAAGATCCCGGGAGTGCATCGATCATTCATATATGATTGGGGGTGCACTTCTTGCTAGGCTGGAGCTGACGCGGGACTTGGGTGTGCTCCTGGACCAGAGGCTTTCATTTAACCACCATGTGCATGTTGTGGCGGCAAGGGCATTAAGAATGTTGGGTTTCCTGAAGAGGTGCACTCGGGACTTTACCTCTGTCGAGGCTATAGTACTACTATATAAATCTTTGGTCCGCCCAATCATGGAATACGCTAGCCCAGTGTGGTCCCCGATCTATGGGGTGTATAAGGACAGGCTGGAGAGGGTCCAACGCAAACTCCTTCGTTATGTCGCCTTTAAGTTGGGGATACCGGCCGATAGTGTGGATTACGCACGGCTGTCGGCGGATTATGGCCTCCCTAGTCTGGAGAGCCGCAGACTAATGGCAGATGTGGCGTTCTACCACAAGCTGGCGAATGGCATGCTGGACTGTCCTGCTGTGCTTACCAGGATTAATTTCAACGTACCATACACCACTGTTCCACGTCCCTTTGCTGCGCACAACTACATGCTCCAGCGCCCCCTTTACCGGATGCCACGTGTAGTCAATGCCTTCCTCCAGAATTCGTCATTCGACTTCTTTGCCGATCCATCGTCTTCCCTCAGGCGCCATTTTTCAGATCACCAATGCCAGTGAAGTTTGGTTGACTTTTTCTTATAATTTAATTATTCATTTATTTTTTCCTGAGTTTACGACTCCTTTGTTCAACTGCTGTAAATTGGCTTAGCCGTACTATAAAATAAAATAAAAATAAAAATAAAATAAAATGTACGGAACGAACATGGAAATGGGTTTGAATGAAGTTACGTAAGCGGGAACAGCACGCACAGAAAATTTATAAATCAGTATGGATACTGTAATACATCACAGCGTCCACTGAGCTCGCCCGTGACGTTAATTATATATATTTCCTTCCTTCTAAATACGAAATGACCTTTTCGCACACTTGACATACTTTTGACCCTCCCTTGAACTGGAGACTGCCTAAAATACCTTATTTTCTACCCCAGAGGAACAATGTGTGGTGGGCGGGGGGGGGGGGGGGGGATATTATGGAAGGATGTGGCAGCTTATCACTCTCATCAGCCAAGAATAATAGTTTTTTTTTTGTTCTGTTATTAAAAGGGGGGAAAATCATAAAAATAAATAAATACATGCATTGAAACTCGAAAATTTAATCTCTAGCTTGCAGGACTGGGCAAACCTCTTCGAAAACGCAGGAGGTAGCTAGTTTGACTCAGTACCGCAAAAATAGCTGGACTCCGCCCGTGCGCGTTGACCCGTTGACTCCTTGTAGCAGACTGATACCAAGTCTATAGGAACCAGCAACACATGCGTTGGGCGGAGGGGTTTTTCTCTGGGAATACTAACGGTGAATACTGAGGAATAATAAAATTGCATGCCCTCCCTTTGAATTCGCACGGATGCGGTGTACTGTACCGCTTAGCGTCCACTAGTTGGTTAATCTAATCCTACTCTATACCATCGCTTTTAGCAATATGCCAATGTTCTGCCATGGCTCTAACACGTTCCTTTATTATTATTGTGTGGATAACGACGAATTACCGCCACCACACAACACACCACACACCACAATCACCGCTCCCATTTTTTTCCAGTTAATTCGAATCTGGTCATTGATTGTTCCTACGCTGCGATATTTCATATTAAGCACATCACGGTTCATCATCTGTCGTCCAAAACGAGCAATATTAATCTAATATGTCAGCGGGGTCCCGTAAAGTGAGTCCCGTCGTGCGAAAAAAGCGAAAGGTGAGTCCACCCACTTGTCCGCGGCCGCCCCTACGAATTGACAAGTGAGTCCCCCAACTGGAAGATGCCCCGGAATGAAAGTGGTAAACTGGGTCCGCCTGTTCTATTACTAGGAAAGACCAAAAATACATAAAAGAGCATAACATGAAATATACTATTTATTCATATAAATTCATTTTGCGGTATCATGCATCGTCAAAAAATCTCTCCTGAGTTGGAGTTCACCACCAACTAGTTAGCTATTTAATTATTGTCCGTGGTATTTATGGTCCGTGGTCGGTATTTATATGAAATATGTTTTATATATTGCAATATCGTCAGCTCACCGTGGTCGTACCAACGGATGGCGTTGGTTAGGCATTGTTCCTTCCTCAGAACTCTGGCTTTCCTAAATTGTCGGGGTGTAGCTATTGAGTTAATTTTACTGAGTGCAACACAATGAAAGCCGTTAGACACCTAGTATGTATACATACCTTGCCTGAATATTTCTACCACGAATATCACGAATTTCACCTACCTCCGGGTTCCGCATTTCCACCGCTCCACATCATTCACCAAGTGCTTGTGAAACACGAACCTACACCACTCAAAAAACATTGTGTCACGTCCTCTTTGCGAAGCACATTTGAGTAAAACTGGTTCATACTGCCCCGAAGCCATGGTGCCATTGATACTTATGCCGGGCTCGATAACCGATAAGATTGCGTGGCGGATTGTGGCCATGTTACACTCTCGGCCAAAGGGCATGTTCCACCGAGGGGAGTGAGTTTACATTTTGTCACCGCCCAGTCCGCACTTTCACTTTCGCTTGGGACTCACCCTGCCGTCGCTCATGTCAGCAATGCTTGTGGTAATCGCACGCAGTGTGACTTTCCTATGTTGCAGTGTAAGTAACACCATCTGTACAACGCATGGGTAATTCAGGTAGTTGCGCTCGTAATAACCTTAGCGCGGTGATAATCCCAGCAGCCTTTTACCACGTACAGTATACTTAAACGTGACGATCCTGAGAAAACTTTGGCAACTGATTTCTTTTACCTAACTTATCCGGATTCCCTATGCATAGTACCTACAGCGGGTGTAGGCCACAAAGTATGAAACTATGACTCCAAAAGATTTAACGGTAAACCCTAGGCAGTGTATAACTAATTTTTCGTGTATCTAGTAATAGGGACTTCGGGGAGTTGACTCGCCCAGTCAGCGGAGATTCCGACCAACAGTTAGCTTATTAATTGAATTCTAATGCGGGCTCCAGAACGGCGTCAGGCGCTAAGCAGAGAGGGGTGGCGATAAGGAGTCCCTGATAATAATTACTCCTTTGGCGGTTGGAACTCCTCCCTTTAATATAAGGCACTTAAATATCTTATATTCAATTTTCCATCGCTGAAATATCACCGGGAATACTGATGCAGGAGGAGTCGGCTTATTACTCCATACCCCCCCCCCCCCCCCCCCCCCCCCCCACACACACCATCGTCTCTGCGAAGACCCGCGTGCCGTGAATTTGAAATGCTACTGTGGTTAACGAATCGAGTCGTCTTGAAAATTATTCACTTTAGAATCGATCATTAAAGCATCCACTGAGCTGTCACCTCCACAAGTTGCTTCTACCGTTTGGTCGTTATGACAAACTTAGACTGTACTGTCGAGATGTAACAATACATTAGTCCAAGCAAAAGTCTAACAGCAAGATTTGATAAGTATAATACTGGCGATGACTATGTTTGACGATTTGTGGCGATTTTTGACCATCTAGAATCGAAGGGGTTAGTTAAACCCTTGTTTGGAATTGACTACATAGTAATTTCCTGTCCCGAGTCACCTTCCTATACCAGTTAAGGGATTTGTTCATTATTGAGGCTTTTTAGCCATTTTCAGTTTTGACCCACGGAAACTTAAAAAAAAAACTCCAGTGATGCAGCATAGCTTAAGGACGAATTATCAAAGAAATAATTTGGGAAATTGAGAATTTGAATTAATGGTAATCTCCCAGAGACCAAAAAATCCCACCGCACCTCATTACGGCCCGAATGGGCTCTTGTTGAGACCAAAGTGGCACGTCGTGCGGAAAAATTATGTCAGAAAATAATTTTTGGGTGTTTTGGACCAAAAAATTGTGATTTTGATCAACTGATGCATTCTGAACGTGCTGGAACTACTCGCAATGGATTCAGTGACAAAAAAAAATACACCTCAAATTTGAGTAAAAAAGTATAATTTTTAGAGCTTGCTTTTTAAAATGTTTATTTTTGTATGTACCTAGATGTTTCTACGGGCTCTTCTTCAGCCTAATATTGTGGGTTATTGTCAGTAATTAAATCGAAGTACTGGTCTTCATATTCAAGTCATTATGTTGTTCAACAGCATTTGTATATATATATATATATATATATATATATATATATAATATATATAGTACTTGATTATTGTGTGGCATATTGTAATAATTTATAATTTACAATTGCACTCCGCTGGGTCATGAACTGCCCCATGAAATAACCGATTCTGAAATAACTGCTGAATAACCGATTCTGACGCTCGCAATGCCAGTAGCCTGCTTAGGACTCAAAATGCTTCCAAAAGGCGCTCCGTCGTTTTCACCATCTTTCCAGATAACCGGAAAAAAAAACTCGAACGAGAAACTACCAGTGAAACAAGATGAAATACCGAAGTTAACCCTAACTGGCGCAACAAGGGCGAATTCACCTTTGCTCCTACGACGGTCCCACATCGGTATGTATAGAGGCTCCAGCACCCTCTAGTCAGTCGGAGGCGAGCTGAAGACCTAGTACCACGAGCTAGGCACCTGCGAAGACCTTTCCAAGGAAGAAGGCACCTATGAAGATTTCCGGCAAATCAAGAAGTCGCCAAAGACCGATCCAGAGAAGGACGACCCTCCCGGTGAACCAGGACGCTGAAGAGGACCGATCCAGAGCCCGACGATCCACCAGACGAAGACCTCCCGGAGGCAGTAGTAGCACGAGACAGCAGCAGACAAGACCTCATGGCCGTTTCCATGGGACTTCTTCCACCACCGTCTCCTCGCCCGTGGGTTCACTGGAGTGACACGCTAACTGCATCGAGCGCATTCCTACCCGTAGGATTGAGCCAGGTTCTATTGAACCGCACTCGGCCAGACGAACTTCCAGACCGTCCCCGATCTTCACCCCTAACGGGATATCTTCCGAGCGGACCGACCCTCATCAGGACAGCCACGCCCGTGGATCTTCCCTTCACTCCGCACGGATCACAACCTCGGAACCGAATGATACACGAAAATCACCGGATCTCTCACGAAGACGTGCGAAGTCAGCACTCCTCCCACAGTGAACAGCTCTCCTACGAGTGCTGCCCGCTAAGACACTAATCTGATGTTAATTGACACTGGATTATCCCCGTTTATACCGAATAAACTTTTCTTCAGCCTTCAATACAACTGTGTCTGTCTGTTCCCCTGTACTCCTGGTTTTGCAAGCATCTAAACGACGTGACGAATGAAGAACATTTTCGCTTTTTGATGCGAAGCAACCTTCGGAGGGCGGCGTTACTTTTACGTTAACTGGTAAGTTTCTGTTTCTTTATCATGAAAACGATTCGTTTGTATTCTATTCGGAAATAGCAGGTATTTAATTTTGTTTTTTTTAAATTCATTTTTTAAGGTAAAAGAATATCTAGGAGGGAAATAATACGAGATCACAGTTTACTCGAACAATGAAAAGGTGTTTTCTGGGTTCTAGAAGTGAATTGAACGAAACGCTGGGAGGCGTTTAAGCTTTTTACAATGTTCCATAAGAAAACATTCGGTCAAGATCGATGATCTCATCTCTGTGGCCCCCTTCTCTAACTTCCGGCCAATGTTATTCGATAATCCTATCAGAACTTTATATTTAATATTTTTTGGTTCGCTTGTGAACGAATTTATAGGCCTAGATACATTATTGCAGCGGATGCATTCAGGTGGAGAGGTGACAGAGCGGTACCTACCTGTAAACAGCAGTGGCCGAACGTCTGGTTTCCAAGATGTTGTTGATAGATCGGGGAAATCGCGTCTCCAAGAGTTTCGTGTGGGCGAGCAGTTTGTTTACTCAGTGAACGCTTCTCCCTCCCGCTGAGTTTTGTCCCACACGACCTATATCCCTCATCCTTTCAGCAGCTCCAACATCCCAACTGAGACAGGTTCCATTCATATTAGACCGTTCACATAGGTACTCTATCTTACTGGAATGGAGTATTCTACTCAGGTTGATTCATTCGTTTAACTAGATAATATATGTTGGATGTGGAAGTCCATTCCTTCCTACAATCTCCTCTATCGCATGTCCCATAGCTTCTACAGTACCCACCACTTTGTGTTACCTACGTAATATAAATCCATTCTCTACTAAACTACCTACCAACCTTTGTTCAAACTCTTTTAGGTTATGGGCATCAGCAAAGCCTGATAAGAAGTTCTAGGTTATGCAACGTGGCCATATGACCACATTCTCAGCGGTTAATTTTTAGCTATTTTTGACGATTTTGCGTATTTTAGATCTCCAAGAAATTCTTATATTTTATTCCCACATTTCTTATTTTATACATGTTCTTGACTATTGAAACCAATTTTTTGTGTATCAAGTCTGTCAAGTTCTGTGCTGCTTTTGGTGAATTTATTTGTTGATGGTTTTAGCCAGTTATGATTTCAGCAATTTTCGCCCCTTAAATTCGACAACTGAGGTAGTTTTTTTCTGTCTCGAGGGCGGGTTTCACCAACGCGGATTATCCAGAGTTCAATATCGGCTGAGGTTTAAGCCATCGATTCTGAGAAAAGACAGTTTCACGAACGCCTAATCTCGGAATAACTCGCGCTAACGGCGCATTAACGTTAATACCTCGTTTCAGGTAGTTTAAACCTCTGATCTGCGGTTGATCTCCGATTCTCCGCCAGGCCATCGCCATTTTGAATTCTATTTCATCAGTGTTTTTCATACTTATCAACTTGCATCAACATTTAGTGCGATGAATCGTTTCATTGACGTGTTTGAGTCATCCTCGGATGAAGATTTCAATGAACTTCTGGAAGTGGCCGTGCCCAGACGGCAGATAATTCGCGAAAGGGTCGAGCATTTCCACAAGTGGGATGACGGCGATTTTTTCGCGAGGTTCCGCCCTCCCAAGGAAGGGATGAGCTTCGTGCTCGATACAATAGAAAGCCTTCTAGTTTTCGAAACAGAAAGGTGAGTCCAACCAAAAATGTGTAAATAAATATAATTTTACACCAAACCAGGTAGGCAACAACGTCGGGACCCATCATTATTTATTTCCTCGTGTAGGTCCACAAAACCTTCATAGCATGTGGTATGTGTTAATAAGTACATGTATAACTTCTTCTGCATACAGCGAATTTTGTAAAAAATTAGATACGTTTTATACAAGAGCCTAGATCGGCTACCTATAATTTATTACAAGAGCAGTAGGTAGTTAGGTAGAATCGCTATCAGCTCTCTTGAAAGAAGATCTTTTGTAGTACCTAATGAAAGAGTGGAGTGGAGTGGAAGTTCTCAGAATGACAGAGGCATAAGTGAGAAAAAATCGCGAAACTTCCACACCTGGTTACTATTATACATTCGCGATTCGAACTTCTATTGGGATTAGAAAACCTAAGACTAATAGGACCCTCGAGTGACTTACAAGAAAATTCCTTGAAAACTCAGTATGTGAAAATCCCCCTCCAATTTTTGAATTTAGAATTAAACGAGCTTCACAACATAGAAGGCAGGTGCATCCAGCAGATCAAATTAACAGTCGACAATTTGGAGAACGGATACCATAAATCAGGCTCCATCGAAATTCCCCAAAGTTTGGTCACGATACGAAATTTTGAAACCTATGTCCAGGTACTAAGTTCCAGCGAAACATCTACCGAGTTTGTTCAAACCACCACAGCAGTGGTCAAAAATTTGGATATGGCGGTCCTAGCTGAAAGCATAGCTAACTCTATCTTGAACAATTTTGGCAAATCCAAAGTCGAATTTGATGTAGGTCAACTTCATTTAAATCATATAAATGAAGAGGAAAAATCGGCAATCACAAACTTGGTGACAAATTATTCCGACATATTCCACCAGGAAGGCACTCCCTTGGGGTTTACCAGCAATGTTAAACATGTCATAAGAACCAGAGACAAAATACCGGTGTACACGAAAAGTTATAGATTCCCGGAAATCCATTTGGAAGAGTTGGACAAACAAATGGAAGAAGTGCTCCAACAGGGGATTGTCAGATATTCCCACAGCCCCTGGAATGCCCTTATTTTGATAGTACCAAAAAACCAAGACAGTACTTAGTGGTAAGCAAAATTTTAGGATCGTCGTAGACTATCGCAAACTAAATGAGAAAGCCATTGAAGATGAATATCCCCTTCCGCAAATTTCTGAACTACTTGATAAACAAGGCAGATGTCAGTATTTTAGCACCATATACCTTAAATCATCTTTCCACCAAATAGAGATGGACCCTGATCGCATCGCCTGGGCAGCCTTTAGTACCACCTTTTGGGCTACGCAACGCACCTACTACATTTCAACGCGTAGTGGGTAACCTCCAACGTGGTATCGCAAATGAACAATGCTGCGTATATCTAGACGACATCATTGTCTACAGTACCTACTAGCCTAAAGATTAGAGTCGGTTTTTAAACGCCTACGAGCAGCGAATCTTAAGATCCAGTTGGGTAAAACCGACTTCCTCAGGCGCGAAGTCAGCTATCTGGGACATATAGTTATCTCGTAAGTAGTAAAACCGAACCCGGAAAAAATTAGAGCCATTCAAAATTATCCTATTCCGAAAACAACTAAGGAAATTAAACGATTCTTGAGACTGCTCAGTTACTATAGAAAATTCATCAAGGACTTCGCACAAATCACCAAACCACTGACGAAATGTCTGAAGAACACTTCAATTACAATTACAGACCTAGATTACCAACAATGTTTTGAAACCTGTAAAATGTTGTTGTCCCGATACTTCAGTACCCTCACTTTACCAAACCCTTCCTCCTTACAACGGACGCGAGCAACGTCGCTTTAGGCCTTTCAGCCAAGTCACCGACTATGCCCCCAAATTGCCTACGCTAGTCGAACCCAGAATGATTCGGAGCAGAAATGTTCACCCATTGAAAAGGAATTCCTAGCAATAGTTTATGCCGTCGGATACTTCCGGCCTTACCTTTTTGGTCGAAAATTTACGATATTTTCCGATCACCGCCCTTTACAATGGCTGTTCTCACACAAAGAACCCAGTTCGATGTTGTTTGCTTGGAAAACCAAACTACAAGCCTTCGACTTCAAAATTGTGTACAAAACGGGAGGTTAAACACCAACGATGATGCTCTATCCCCTGTCAAACTACAAACAGACCTAAACACCCTACAAACCACCAAGACTTTTAGCCCCAAAGCCGACTCAGTGCGAGTGAACGTTGACCTTCACGAGAGAGAAGACCAACAAACTGTCCTCTCACTCGGCCGAAACCATCCTCTCTGGTTCCACAATCCATTCTAATTTTATGGGAAAAACAGTCAAAACAATACCAATCCGAGACCAACCCATCAACCTTGTGTAAACCAGATTATTCTTACGGTTGTAAATCACTCAGCTCTGAAACCGGTAACCACAAGGAAACTATTTAGCAAGAGAACACAAATGATGGTCACTATTGAAGAGTCATAGTTCGAATCCGGTTTAACCAACCTCGTCAAAGAGTTTATTCACCCCAAATTAAAATACGGAATTTACATTGAAACCGACCTCTACGAAGAATTTGTTCAAGTAATTGCGAAACAGTTCATCCACTCTGAGATCAATATCACGAGACATTGCAAAAGATTAATAGATATCCAAACTGACAAAGAGCAAAACGAAATAATTCGAACATATCACGAAGGAAACACAAATCACCGGGGCATCGAAGAAACCTACGAAAGGTTGAAAAGGGAATTCTATTGGCCTAACTTGAAAACTTCCGTACAAAAAAATTATAAATAAGTAATTGTGAGATATGCTTGAGAAGTAAGTACGAAAGGTCAACTCTCAAAATTAAATATAACACCGCCCCTACGGCCTCACGCCCCATAGAAATCTTGCGTATTGATAAGTTTACGATCGAAAACTCGAAATTCCTCACGATTATTGATACCTTTTCAAAATACGCCCAGGCCTATCCCTCAAACTCATCCACATGTGTCGAACTGGTTAGCGGACCGATTAAGTTCTTCTCGCATCATAGCGTACCCAATTCAATAGTTTCGGATAACGGAGCAGAAGTTCAGATCAGTAAATTAAAGAACTTTTAGCTCTACGCAAAATTGAAAATCACTATATTTCTTCCCAACACCCCAAATCTAACGGCGTAATCGAGCGATTCTCTTGATGATACTCTTGATACATGATACTTTTGAGCCAACCAGAGGCGTTTAGAAGTCGTAACACCCGAACAAAGGTCAACTATGCAATCATTGCCTACAATAACTCAATCCATTCCGTGTCCAAACTTACACCCTTTAAACTACTCTACGGACGCGTTAACAATCGGCCCCTGATGGAAATTGACCTAGACAAAATTATTGCCGGCAACTACCTCACCCAACAAAAGGATAAGGTTGAAGCTCTCTACACCCACATGACTGACAAATTCAAAACTCACAAGGAAAAAGTTTCGGAAGCAAAAAACCTTGGAAGAATAGACCCGTCAGAAACACCGTCAGAAGTCTTTGTAAAACTGTCCAGAGGCAAAGCAAATCCAAACCAAAATTCAATAAAGAACTTATCAGAGAAGTTGATCCTGCAACCAAGACCGCCCTTATATATCCTCGCCATCACAATACCCAGGCCAAAATTCATCCTCACTTCAAAACCGGGTAACTGGCTCGATGGCATGATAGTCTTTTATGTGGAATTTTTATGGAACTTATAGATGAAAGAAGTCGCAAAGACAGAAAACACTACTTCCTTCTGTTTCAACTGTTTTCTTTATCCGTCGTTCAAAGACAACGATTATGACCGTGTCAGAAATTTCACAAGAAGATCTGACATATTTGATCAAGATATAGTCATTTTTCCCATCCACGACACAAATCATTGGAGTCTCGTAGTCACTGACGTTAAGAAAAAATAGATCTTGTACCTAGATTCCTATTCGGATGTCAAAATTAGAAATGGGACGGCAACCAGAGGCAACAAAAGTCTTGGAAAATATACAGTAATACTTCTTGGCCTTTGAACACCTTGAAAAACGAGGATCCCTGTTAGATTCGGAAAATTGGAAAACAATTCACTTGAAAATTGTTCCCCGACAGTCAAACGGAAATGACTGTGGCGTTTTTATGTGCCAGTTTGCGAAAATGCTGACGCAAAGGAAAACACCATCATTTACCCAAGATGACATCCCACACCTCCGCGAACAGATGTGTTCCAAGATCTTGAAAGGTTCACTATCCCAACCCATTCTCAAACTGACCCCCTCATTTTCCATGTTCCTCCCCCTCTTCCCCGGCACCACAAAGGGAGCCGAAATTACTGACATTACTACAAATCCGGGCCTACTTGCAGTGAAATTGGCAACCGCGAGGATCGTGGAAGGATACCACACCCTTTCACATTACCACGGCCAGAGCACAATTACGGACCAACTAAACTCCTTAGAAACAAATTATGACCAAGCCCTTGGGTTCGTGTTCAACAGTTCCCTAGCCCTTGATAAAACAGCAATGATAGCACCTACCATTAACCATACTTTTGGACTAATAGAACGAAAATTTAACATAATTTATTGTAATAACTCCATCCGGACATTGATCAAAACGAGGACTTGTCAACGGCTTAGGCACCTTAGTGAAATTCGTTACCGGAAATCTCGACGCTCAAGACGGAGCAAAATATAACAAGATCCTAGGGCACTTGCAAAACAAATAAGAAGAACTCCAAGCCCAAATCAACTCTCGGTATTCCATAAACACAGCAATTTTGGAAAATGTCTACCACACCATAGAAACTATAGCATATAAAAATCGCGAAATTACGAGAGAACTTACAGACACCTCAGGTATATAACTTTAGAATTAGGCCAAGCGAACGCAGCGGCTAGAGCACTGGAACATTCTCCAAATTCTCCTAAATTTTATATCAAGCAACCTTCAGGACATCGAAAGCTCACGTTCTGTAAATTGGGGAAATTACACCCAAGTATTGTGGACTCTCACGTGCTCCTCACCGAACAACCACGACTATCGAAGTTTTATGGCAACACCTTCTTAAACTATTCTGTCAAAGCTCTATTCGAAATCCGTTCATATATCCAAGCCCAATGTTTCATCGGTGCGAGCGAAATTGTGTACTTTCTCGACATACCCATTGTAAATCCAGACCGCTTTGACCAACTATTACTTGGAACCCCTACCGACTCTGCTGGATGCTAATCAACTTGTGACCATAATCCCAAAACGAAATTTTTCCTTAAATCACGATTAAATTCGAAGGTTGTCACTTTACGCTACAACTGCCCCCCTGGTCACTTGTACCTATGCCCAAATCACCTCATTTCCGAGTCCGACCTACCTTGTGAGGAAACATTCCTGCAGCGAGGATCCACCGAATCCTGCGGATATGTTCGTCTAAATGTTCCGTCAAACTGCGTAACCTTGATATCGGAAATAAGTCAATATCTTCAAAACCATAGATCAATTTATTTGTATACCATATGCGAACTTTGTTTGCATCTGATAAAGAACACTATGGCTAACCCTTAATTATGAATAATATCGACCTGAAACTGAAACCCTCTCAGTACCCCGACTCAGAAGTTCAACTCAAAGGTCTTGACATCAACTTAATACAATGAATTACCCGGTGCTAGAATTATCCCAGTCTCAAAACTCGTCGAGTTCACAACACCTCGCTTCTCGACCGTTTTTTCTTTTGTACCTTTTCCTCCTATCGTTCGTCGTCTACCTCATCATCCAATATAATTTTCATATGCGAAACATCCGCATAAGGCCGGACACACATATCCGTACCGAGCCCGCACCGCATCATGGCCGTGTGTTGGGCAACACAGGATGGAGTTACACAAGCAGTATGTCCCCACCTTTCCGTACCGACACCTCCTTTCCGTGCCCACACCGCATCCGACTAGTTCAGTTTAGTTTTCTGCGGACACGGTGCGGATCAGTATTTCCTTTCCTCATTTTCTCCAGTAATTTCAGTTCCAGCTGGTTGAATGTTTACATCGGCATTCTAAAATACTCGTAAAACTTCGTCTGATTTGCGCATCAGATGAGGCAGCAGCGAGACAGATTCCCCTTCAACCCATCTTTTCTTCCAAGCACTGTGAACCCACATTCTTCTTTGGGGACGAGTTTGCCTCCAGCCCTCGTCTTCTTCCTTTATGCGAGTGCCAAAATACCCAAATCCGTGAAAAATTCCTGAACATATCTGCGTCTTGGAGGGCAAATGAATATGAGCCGGAACCATATGCGCGGAACCATAACACTGTGTGACCTCTCACCTCCGTCACCGACACGCGGCCGTGATGCGGAGAGGGCTCGGTACGGGCGTTGTGCGGATATGTGTGTCCCGGCCTTTACGGTAGCGAACCAAACGTAGGAGTATGCTCATCCATTACACTATTCTTTTATTTTGTTTTTTTCTGCTTCGGCAGTGCCACCACCAACAGCCGGCACTCAATACCGTGTGCATTTTTTATTATTATTTCTTTCCTCCCCTCCCACACTTGTAAAATGCGGCAATTGTTATTAACTGTACATTACTGTACATATTTTGCTTTTTATAGTTCATGCACACTATTATAGGTTTTATGTTGCAATCTTGTGTCTTGCATCTTTTTGTATATTGCATTCTTCATATTTTGTATCTTGTATCTTGCATCTTTTTGTATTTACCCTTGTAGCATTTTTATACTCTTGTATAATGTCGTGTATAATGTTGCACCTCTAACATGTATCATTTTGGATGACACCTATTGGTTTGGTGAACCAATTATTTTGAAACTGTATTGTATCGTTTTGCGTGACACCTATTGATTTCGGTAACCCTATTGTTTTGTACTTTTCGTACGGCACGAAAAATTGTGTGTCCCCACAAATTTTAACTTAGGGGGGAGGAGTTACGTACACACTTCCCCCTTATTCAATATGATAAATCAGACTGCTGAATCGGCAGTTCATAAAACCATATAAGCAGGCACCTTCAGCGCCCCCACAGTCAGTCTTTCTCCTGTCACCCGTCAGTAACGTCACGCTGCCCGATTTATAACCGCAATTTCCATTACAAGTGTTAACATATCACGTGCGTGTAATCAAATAAACAGTATTTTTAAAACTCCGGAGTGTTATTATTCTACTATAATTTACATGCATAAAAGAACTAAGAGAGTTTCGACTAGAATATACCCTGAGTTTCTGAGGAGTGAAATTTAGCCATTTGTGTAGGGTGTATATTGAGCCATACACCTTCTTGCTGATAGATGATGTATGCTCATCACACCAATCTACTCGTACGGTGCATGCGCACAAGTCCAAACCGCCACTCGACGCCTGGTTATATCCTCTCAAGAAAAGGGAGAAAGTGGGCCAGGTTTTACACCATCCGATGATAAAGATGGAACACGAGTGTGTCTAAATTGTTGCCGGAGTCCTCCGCGTACTCCGAATAAACATTTAAAACGAACAAACAGCGCCAGTTTATTTCCGCACTTTTTTTTTTCAGGCCGACGCTGTATATTTCGTCGTTAAAGGAGGCAATCTAACAACGGCCCTCGTAAACCCTTCGTTCTGTTATAGAGCTCTGCCATACAACGCTTTGTTTCCCTATTTTGAAGAGCAGTTCGTTTTTCCATCTCTTTTTTTTTGGGGGGGGGGGGGGGGGGGATATCAGAAATACCGTAATCGAACAAGCAAAACCGTTTGCACGGCCGTTTTACTGCGCTACCGAGTAATAAAACAAGTATTCGGAATGTAATTATGGTGGCGGCAACGTCTGAGTATTTGGTGAACTGCGGAACATTTCCGTTGCCACCACGGCGTTGTTGGTTTTCGGCTCCGGACGTTGGAGAAAGCCCATAAGCGGTTACGATGTAATGATTTGATAAATAAGTGCCACTAGAGACCGCCATTAGCGCTACTACTGGTGATCAGAACATGACGAGAATAGAAGGTGTCAGAAGGTGATAGAAGTGGGATTGAAGCTCCTCCCCGATGGAAAAAGATGCTTTCATGATTATAGGCATCGTTTCCGTTCGAATGTGTACGTACTCCAAGGAAATGCAAGCAAAGATGCAGCAGATACCCGGTTCCCTCGTTTAAGCAGTATTTATGTTAAAAAAAAAAAATTAAAAAAATTAAAACGCTGCAAAGTCCTTGTCATGTGGGTTTATTATTCTACTGGACACACCTACAGAAATGTTGGCGGTTCATTTATTGTTTCTTTCACGTTAAATAATTGAAATAGCTATTTCTGATGGTTTCCACCAATTTTGACCCCCAAAACATTTAATCGTCTTGATCCACATGTTGACACTTTTTCTGGTGCTATTATACAAATTGGTGGTGATTTCAGACGATTTCCCAGGTTTTTGACTCATAAAAAATCAATTTTGGGAGCTGAACATTTGGTAGGACCTCAATTTTCCACTCTTCGGTCAAAATCGACTTCATATTCGGTCTTCTCGTCCCCAAAAACATGGAAAATGATACCTCAAAAGCTCATGTTACTAACATTTTGCTAAAACACAAAAACGCTGCAAAGTCCTTGTCACTTCGGTTTAGGGAAAATAATAAAATACTCGTACAGTAACTTGCGCTATCACTTCAGACTTGGGGTTCTTTGAGCCTAAGGCCTTACGGACCTGGCCAGGCCCGTCACTCTAAATCGGTGTGGAGAGACAGTCGCTATAGTATCATAGTCATGTTTCTTGTATAGTTGGGGTCAGTAATAAAATTAGTCATTGGAATTGGTATGGCTTATTTTTTGATAAATCCTTTTAAATTAATTTTTATTTATTTATTTATTTTTATTTCATTTTATTTTTTTAATTTATTTTTTTAAATCGCCGTTTTGGCCCTCTGTACGCCATCGTGAGAACAAAAACTAGACAGCAAATATTTGTGGTCTAACGAGCAAGTCTAAACCCTCACGATCTCACCCATAAGAAACGTTAATCAACCACCTGTGATAATGGATACTGGATGATTGTATTGGGCTGCAAGGGGTCCCCGATGAGCAGGCGGGCATTCGGCAAGGTTACTCCTGTGCTGACCATGTCTTCTGTTTACACACAGTCACTAGTGCCATGAGGATGACTAAGGGCCAGGCTCTGGTTGCATTTATGGTCGACTTCTGCCAGGCATTCGACTCAGTGAATCATGGGCTCTGGAAAGAGCTACTGGGACAAGGCGTTAGCCACACATTTCTGGCAGTATTGCATTCCCTCTGCACAGATGCAAATTTCTTTTTCAAGCCACAGAGTGGGGAGGAGAGCTTCTCCCAACCTGTTGCTGAGGGGGTTTTACAGGGCAACTCGCTCTGTCCAAAGCTGCTCATCCTTTTCCTTCCAGACGTTGTCATGATCAGGAATGGCTACCACGACATCCCATTCGCTGGCCAGGAGTTGATGATGATGATGACGATGTGGCCATCCTGGCAGACTCACAGCCAGTCACCCCAAAAAAAAATGGACCTACTCATGGATTATTGCCGATTGAACCAGCTGAAAATTAATGCAGGGAACTCCCACATCCTCACTTTTGACAAAGGAGGACGAGTTGGAAGAAGGTGGAGGATCTTATGTGGGGATGAAGAGATAACACCAGTGTGGTGGATGCATAGGTGAGGGGCGAGGTAGGTGTATGAGCCTGATGCCCCGGTTAATACCTAGAAGGTATCCACCACTGGAAGCGTCAGGAGGAACTAACAACCCTGGTTAATACCCCTCGGATATCCACCACTTAAGGTTAATACCCGAAGGATAACCACCGCTGGTTAATCTGCCAATGGGCATCCACCACTTAAGGTTAATGCCCAGAGGGATCCAACACTGGAGGCGCTAGGAGGAGTTGTGCTCGGTTTGGTTATAGCTGGTAGGCTACCACCATGCCCGGGATCTCTTAGATGAGGAGAGCGAGAGGAGGAACGAGGAGAATGAGTAGTCAGCGACTAGAGGAAGCGTAGAATGGTTTGAAAGGCGAAGGAGTCGAGTTTATATAGCCCTTAGGGCTATCTCCCTCCATCCTCCATACTGGTGGAGGATGGTGGGGATCCCCACCAGGTCCCTCGGTTCTCCTGCGCCTACCGTCCCATGTCTATGTTTATTTGCGAGATCTTAATTTGTATAAGGAGTGGTTCTGGGAGGATACCACGACAACCAGTAACAACCTTCCAGTAACTTGGAGTGACTTTCAGCCAGTCGGGGAAATTCCACCAAAATAAGGAGACTCATCAACAAGGCTAAATCTGCGATTGGAGGTACAAGGGATGTGCTCTGCAGAGGGAAAGTACATTCTTGGGAATCGAAGTTCAAACTTTTCGATACCCTCTTTGCATCAGTTCTTTTTTATGCTGCCGAGATCTGGGGAATTTTGCACATGGAGGATATTGAGATAGTCCAGATAGTCCAGGAGTGCCTCGACATTTTCTAAGAATGGAAGCTGAAAGACTCCCGCTGAAGGCCAATGTGCTTGAGAGAACTCTGGGATTCTTAGCTAGGGTCCTGAAAATGGAGGATAGGTGGCCTAAGTTATGTCTCCAAGAACTCATTAGGTTCCACAAGAATCCGAATAGCTCAGAGGACTATAACTGGGTGACCAGATTGGACAATGTATGTCGCTCAGTTGGTATCATCGTCGATTGGGATGGGCTCTCCTACCAGTCCCTACGGGCTGACCAGGCAAACATTGTCTCGAAGTTCAGGAACCACTGTAGAAGTTTGTATATCCATCGAGTCCTGAATTTGGGGTACAATCCGATGTTCCGCAGATTTCTGGAATACGACGGCAGACAGAAATACCTGGGGAAAGGACGGAACTTACACCAGGAACGAATGCTGGCTCAACTCCACTACAAACCAGGAGATAGGCCCAATCAGGTTCTACCGCAGAGGGAATAAGTACTTCCTCGCTAATGCAGACTTTTGCTCAGTGTGTGACGGCAAGCAGCCTGAGACACTTGTTCACTTCCTGCTCATGTGCCCACTGTATCGAGAGCTTATGAGAGCACTACCTCGCTCACTATATTGGCGCCTTGGACACTGAGTCTGCTTAGTGTTCACTGCTAGATATAGGCAGTAACAGGTAAAAGAGCACTGCCCTCTACCAGTTCACCCTCAGATCGCTCATGCTACGTACTTTTGCACTCGACGATTTTTGAGTCATGGCTGGTCCCAGTAACCGAGGTCTATCTCACTTGGAAGGCAATTTATTCTTGAAATACGTACCTATTGATTTTAAATTGTAGTTCCATCAAACAATTGGAACGATCATGTAAATGATGTCCGCAAATAAAATATTGTGATTTGATATGATTTGACCTAATTATTACCAACATTTTGGCGAAATTCTAATTCGTAATCTCGTAGCCAAGGTCAGAAATTATCTGGAAGGACACATGAGCATATAAACACAAACAAAGACGCACACACGCCCGCGCGCGCACGTGTACCCCCCCCCCCCCCCAACCCTGTTGTAAAACTTCACCCGCCAACAAAACCTCCTTTACCGCAGATTGATATCCATTTTGTCCGCTGAAGTAACATGCTTGATGTTTCGCATCTCGCTCTTGGATGTGGTGCATATAGAAACCTGTTCCTTCCCCATCTGTTGGATACGATTATAAAAACCTGTTACTTCCCCCACTGTTGGGTATTAGTATGAAACCCCCCCCCCCCCCCCACACCGACCAACGCTGTTTGGTGGGGGCTATTCACCTTGGAGGCGAAACAGGCTTGAAAAAATGTCATGGGGGGGGGGGGGGCAAGTTTTTATACTACATCTATCAGAGGAGGAAGGAACAGGTTTATATACTCATATTAAACAGAGGGGGAAGGAACTGGTATTTATAGACATATCCAACAGACGGGGAAGGAACAGGTTTCTGTATATGCACATCCAAGAGTGCGAGGCACCGAGCGTGCTACTTTGGCGGGCAAAATGGATATCAATCCTTTTGAAGCTCAGGAGGTTTTGTTGGCGGGTAAATTTTTACATCGTTTTAGTTTTGGTGGGGGAGGGAGGATATCACATCTTTTTGCACTGATGGAGTAAAAGTTTTTCCCAGTAGGTACCTATCAATTTTCTCAGTAATTACTTGTTACCCAGTACTACCTACTTAGTACCTATCTACTCAATACTGCCTATTAGTACCTACTAATTACTACGTACTTTGTACCTATCAATTTTCCCCGGTACCTAAAAAAATTGCTCATTAGCTACTTATCTAAACATTTTCGGGTGGGGGGGGGGGGTGGGGAGGGGAGGGCAAGTTGTACAAAAGGCACTATCTTGGAGCATAACGAGTGTGTGTGCCAAATTTTAACCCTTAAACCCCTCTCTAACCTACTCATATATATTGCCTCCCCCTCCTCCCCACCACCAGATGGTGTGCTCAAGTGGAAGGAGGGGGAGCGAATTGCACAAAGGCACTTCCATGGAGCATAACGAATGTGCATTGAAAATTTCAGCTCGATTCGCTATGTCTGTGAGGCTGAAGATCTGTCGAAGAAGAAGAAGAAGAAGCAGTAAAACTTGAAAAATAGTGATTTTCATGCTCCCATATCCCCGGCACCTGATCGTCCCGAGGGTTGAAGTTTGGTACACGTCCTCAGGGGCCCGTCGAAAATGGGTGTACGAAAAATCGACACCGGGTACCCCCAGGGGGCCGAATTCTGATGGATGAGGAGGGGGGGGGGGGGAATAGCGTGTTCCCATAGAAAATTCGCAAAAACGTTGGCTCGATGGCAAAAGCTTATATCGAAATTCGCTAAAAAAGAAGACAATTGCGGAGGAAAGACGGAAGGAAGTCCTTGACGTAGTGATTCAACGGATTCTTTGGAAGATTCGCTCATTAGGTCATAACGCCTTTGATCTCGGCACGTATCAGGTAGGCTGTCGCTACAAAGGTATCCAACGCTGCTCCCCGTAAGCTGCTTCCGCTCATCATCCCAAGCTCAAACATACTTTTCCCTCACTGCGCCAGATCATTGGCGGAAGTCTCTTCGTTCACTACCTTCATTTCCTCTACAAAGACTGTCCGCCCTGAAATAAACTAGAAAACGTGAAAAATACGGTTTTATACCGGTTTCGGTGATCAAACCATCGTCAGTAACAAACAATAACTGTTACTGACGATGGTTTGATCACCGAAACCGGTATAACTGTTTATTTTTCGAGTTTTTTCGTGTATAAGTGGAAATGGACCACTTTTCAATAACTCCGGTTTTCTTACTTCCTTCCATTAAGTATACCTAGTGTAGTATATTATGTACGTATGTGAGAGGGGAGGTTCCCAGATGGACCCCTCTGAGTTTTATCAATATCGGACTCTAAGGAACATGTTTTCTGTGCAACATCTACAACTATGGACGTATTATAAAAACACAAAATCATGTTAGCTTATTTAAATTAGGAAGAAAACTTCATCGGAGAAATTGAGTAGGTACCTACTTATATGTGTTGGGTTGAGTGAACCCTGGCACACCACATTCAATCCCCTGATGTGTTGTATGAAGTTAACCCTCCGTAGACCGCGCCATTCTCTACAACTATAAACATAGTCTATAACTATAAACCTTCTCTAACAGACCTTCCCAAGCTAAAAAACTAAAGGATAAAAATAGAAATAGTCTATTTCCACGTAAATAACAAACTGTAGATCGGTAACCGAAACCGGTCTACAGTTTGTTATTTTACGTGGAAATAGACTATTTATATTTTTATCCTGTAGTTTTTTGCTATGGATTTCCACTACTCCGCCGCAAGTGATTCAAGTTATCTTCCCAAGCTCAGACTTTTCCCTCACTGCGCCAGATGACTGGCGGAAGTCTCTTCGCTCTCTATCTTCATTTCCACACCCGACATCGCGGACATCGTCGTCCGCACGCGGTACTCAGTGCCGCTACAACGATTTATACACTTTTATTAGTGATTTCAGAAATCTGTTCAATACCTTACCGACTTGTCTCCTTCTCTTGAAATCAAATGATAGCCCTTCTGCATCTCACAGTTTTGATTTTGGGGACAGTCCTACAACGGTTTTTGAAAACAAGACAAATTCATCGTTATGAGTTAGCATCATAGCAGGTAGGTACCTGCTATTTTTCGTATGAATATTATGAAAGGTGAATAAGGATTAATAATAAATAGCATTTACTTGGTATATAAATATAATATTCCGATATTGTACATGTTGTATAATTTACATCATTACCTAGTAATACAGGAAGAAAACTAAAAACATATTTTCTAAAAACTTGCTTATTCCATCGACAAGAAAACGTAATGAACAAAACAAAGAAACACTGGATTATACCCAATGAAAGAACCAATAGTGCCGTTTGTTTAGGTTATGTATATCTGGGAACATAAATTTTCAGTTCTTATTCTAATATCACGAATCAAAAATTTATTGCGAACCGATTCTACATCATCATTCTCTTCCAATTCTGGAAGAACTGAAGCAAATCCTTCAGGATGGTGCAACCTGAGTGTTTGAGCCATAACAAGAACAAACAAGGAACGGTCCTCAGTATACAAAAACGGGAAGGCCGGCGCGCGGAATAGAGTTCTGCAACTGATCATTCCCACACATCAACCGACTTTAACGTAATGAAAAGTTGGGGAAAGCCTACTGGTATGGGTCGGGACGTTGGGAAGGCATATTAATGAGCTTCCCGGAGTTCTAGGTACAATATTTAGGTCTTTAATAACAAGAACTCGGTTGTTGCTGCACGGAGTACCTACCGCTGTGCGTTCCACGGAGGTTTAATGACTTCCTGTCATTTGATTCCTCACTAGTACCGAAAGCAGAGCATGCATATGTGTGTTCATCCCGGAACCAAAACAGTCCTCCGAAATCAAAATTTCCACTCGCATTTTGCGTTTGAGCCACCAAGAAACAATACTGTGCACGTATCTACAATATTATTGTGGATTCGTATTACAGTCTGTCATTCGGTCCTGTCTTTAACCAATATCTTGTAATCACCATACCATACCGAGAGAGCAATCCGAAATTCTAAAATTTAGTTCTCTACGTGGTTGTACATCCACATCAATTTCCATCAAAATCACATTGTAACCGCGCATGCGGAAACATGGAAAGAATAGAATGTTTTTATTCAGAATATTTACCTGTACAAGAGTAGGTAAATACAACATAAGGAAATTGGAATGTCCTTGATGATGGAATGCACACCCATATAATTTAGGTTACGTTTATAAGAATTTGGAATCAGGAGAAATTCTCTCATTTCATGTTATTGCTCCGATTGCTCTTATAGAAATCACTGCGGAAAAACGTCAAGTTTGTTGCCGTGTTATCTCGTGTTGAAATAGGGAAGTTCACTTGGAACTGATGTGCCTCCGTTGCTGAGAGGTTCACCATATCTGGCACTGAGGTCTGGGACGAGATTGATGCGCTTGGCGGAGCATTAATACACCTGAAAGCCAAGTTATACGCGAGTTCCCGACCAGAAAGGGAAGTTGGCCGGAGATGAGTTGGGACGTCGACTACCGGTCAGCTCGGGCGAGTGAAGTTCGAAAAACTGATTTGAAAATGTTAATCAACGTCGAGAGAGCGAGTTGCCGTGGGTCCACATGGACCAAGTTGAGGTAGAGACATTTTTCTGCAGGGCAAGAGTCTACTAGTCCGCCATCTATCCAAGATATTGAATAACCCATAATACGATTTATAATAAAGATTTCCCCCCATATTGCTCATCTTTAGGCTCACCCTTATACGAGCAACCGAAGCCTTATGTTCGGCTAAGTTTTGTCGAAGTTCAATATCTTCATCAGTGAAGCACGTTTTCATCCATTTTTGGCCGTCCCGACCTCAAATATAATAAAAATACGAAATTCTAGCTAATTCGGATCATTGTGTGAGTTTGAGTACTCACGTAAACGCCCATAACTACCAGAAAGAATTGTACGTGTAACGCTGCGTGTGCTCTGACGGGGAAGACTCGAGAAACAATTTCGAAAATGGATGTACTACAAATTTTGGACCCATTACTGTAGTGTAATTTCATCAATAATTTGCTAAAAAGTGGGTCTAAATCAACAAACTGGTAAATTTGATCTTCCAAAACAGGTTAAAGTCTCCGACACTAGATAGAGCTCATTAAAACTGTTACAGGATGTTATTCGGAACAGATTAAGACTGAATCAGCAGTCCAAAAATGGTACAATATGAATTTTTGTGTTGAAAATGGGCAAAAGTGCTTTGAATTTCTTCCTTGATCAGGGAATATGATGGAAATTTGAGGCAAAAATGCCTACCAAATACCTATGAATGAGGAATGGACGCGCATTTTTATATTTTTTCAAATTGTAGTTCTAACGGAGAGCTTTCCAAAAAGGTGCTAAATGATGGGTCGTAAATTAAACAATAAACTAAAACTAGTTGGATTTCGTCGTTGAAGATTCTGGTACTGGGGTTTCTGAGGGTGCTGGATCCGATTCTGAGGTCAAAAGCAGCAGATTCCGACCCACGTCCATTCCTCGTTGTTATAATTAAATTATATTTGTTAGTATTATAGAAACACAAGAATTAACACAAGTATTAGGTGGGTAATTTTTATTTGATTTTTTTATTATATATATTATTATATATATTATTATATATGATTATTTATTATATATATTTTTTTTTATTTTTTAAAGAAAACAGTGAAAAATTAGTTTTACTTTTAAATGAGCTTCACTGAATGGTATCAGAAATAACCATAAAACTATCAGTGCAAAAAGATGTTATACACCCCCCAAAAAACGACCCCGCTGTAAAAATTTACTCGCCAAGAAAATTCCTGAGCCGCAAAAAGGATTGAGTACTTCGCATCTCGCTCTTGGATGTGCACATATTATCATATAAACATGTTCCTTCCTCCATCCCCCGTTCACCACTGTTTCCCTGTTTCTTTCAACGCTGTTTATCGGTCACCTTTTTCCTTGGAGTGCAAAGAAAAAAGGGTTTACATGTTTTTTTTTCTATTTATTCTAAAATTTAATATATTTTATACATATTTTTAGCGAATTTTTCAAGAAAACGAAGCTATTGCAATGGGTCCAAAATTTTCAGCATATGAATTTTTCACATTTTTTCATCCGCAAATCCGTTTCAGAGCATCCTGAATTCATCCCTAGATGTTGATGTTAACAAATATTTATATACAATACAGGGTGAACACACTTAAGGTTTTATAAACTTCAGGAGTCGATTCTAGAGCTCATTTCCGACAAAAAGTGCCGCCTAGACCTTTTTTTTAGTCGCCATTTTTCCTGACCTTTTGGCGATTTAAGATTTTTTTCTGCATACCGATCTTACGCCACTAAAACGGCAATAAGTACCCATGGATACAATGTAAAATTAATATCGATTATACCGTTAGAAAGAACGTAATATTTTCTATCTCCCTGTTCTCAAACCAAAAGTTTTTGAGCAGACTTATTGCGTAAGAAAGGAGGCCAAAGTGCAAATTTAGAAAATTCTCCAGAATTCGAATTTTTTCCATCCGTTTTTCTGCTCCAAATACATAGTTATTTTGAAAGGCACGCCTCGGAAAAAACTTCCTGAAAATCTCAGCTTTCCTACGGTTTAGTTACAAAATTATTTACAATCCAATTTAGGGGAGTAATTGACGTTTAAATGCAAAACAACGTGAACTTTTTCAGCAAAATCGAGGTTTTTGATTTAAAAAAAAAAAACTTATGGAGCTGGGTTGAGATAGGTGTCGATATCTACGTAATTTTTCACGCTGAATCGAATGGTAACACTCCCGACTCTCCCCGACAGTTAAAATCCAATTTTTCAAGGTGTCATATTCTGGAAATCGAGGTTTTCCAGTGAAAAATGACCTTTCGAAGACAGTTTTTTATTCACATAAATTGCTGCAAGTTTTTATTTACTTTAAATGCCCTCCCTCTTGTTGAATGCAAAGACGACACCGCCTCCTCACAGATTGTGTTGCCCTTCCGACTGTGCTACGTCCGTGCCATTACTTCACTGTACTCCTCGACTCTAAAAACTAAAATTAATATTGATAGGATTCCACATAAAAAATGTGTTTATTACGAGTACAAGTCAAGATGAGGTTGTTGTTCAACGAAATCAGCAGGTATTGTACCTTGCGATTAAAGCCTCTCTTGTTTCGATGGGGGCCTTGTACACCATCCTCTTCAGCCTCCCCAGACATCAAAATCTAATGGGGAGATCAGGGCTTCGTCTGGGGAGAGCTGAAGAGGATGGTGTACGGTGACACCATCGAAACAAGAGAGGCTTTAATCGCAAGGTACAATACCTACTGATTTCGCAGAACAACAACCTCATGTTGAATTGCAATAAACACATTCTTTACGTGGAATACCTATCAATATTAATTTTCGTTTTTAGAGTCGAGGAGTGCAGTGAAGTAATAGCAAGGGGACGTAACACAGTCGGAAGGGTAACACAATCTGTGAGGAGGCAGTGTCGTCTTTTGCTTGGGCCAAAATGGAGGGTATTTCGAAACCTGCCTTGCAGAACCTCCAAGTAAATTTAATTTTCAATTATTAATTATTTTTAATTTTTCACATACGAAGTACATACCTAATACAGTTTTATTTCATTCAAACATCAATTTCCCCAAATCATCATTGCTTCTCGTGTTAGAAGTCCCAACATCTCGAGCTTCTACAACCAGGTAACAAACGTTTTCTTGATCCATTAAGCCTACCACGGCTTATCCAAATTTAATATGACAACTGCTAAACAATCGAATTTTACAACTAACGGGCCAAAAAATCGGTTTTTACCTGGTTGGGGAGTCTCGGGGGTGCCACCATTCGACTCAGCCAGAAAAAGTACGAAAAGACTGCCGCCTAACTAATTTTATGGTAAAAATGTCGATTTCATGAAAAACGTCGATTTGTATTGAAAAATCCACGGTTTCTGGAACGGAAACGAACATTTTACCACACGAGTCCACTGTAAAACATTATTTGATCGTACCGTTGGAATGCTGAGCTTCTGGGCCAATTTTTGGGTTACAGTGAGAAAAAATATGTAGAATCACTAAGACCCACGAATGTTTGAAAAATATGTGGAATCACTAAGACCCACGAATGTTTGAAATTCCCAAGATTTATTGTTCATCCATTCAGTTCTCTTTAAAAAAAAACAGATTGGGCGTCATGAAGATAGGAAATTCAATGCTCTTTCCGATGGTATAATCACATTTGGTTTTAGTCCTTAAATCACGCGTGTTATGGTCATTTTAGTGACTTAAGGTCGAAAACACGAAAAAATTTTAAAAGTGAAAAAACTCGAATTTTAAGCGGTAAAAAAGTTATAGGGCACTTTTTATCAGAAATTAGAAATTAGTTGCAGAATCGACTCCTGGCCGGTGGTACGACCTTAACCCTGACACCCTGTATATACTTATTTGTTTGTGTCACTCCAGACGATATCTGACCTTGGTGAATGATAAAAATTTCAGGTTTCGCCAAAATGTTCGTATTACCAAACAAAAGGATGAGTTCGAAGATGAGCAATGTTCAAAAATTCTAAGAAGGGTACATTTGAGTTTTTAGGGGTGAAAATCGGTAAACAAGCTAAAATCGCGAATAATTTATATGAAATCACTGAAACCAATGGAAGGGTGAAGAAAGAGAGAAAATTACAGTTTCAGTTGTTTTTCATACAGTATAGGAGTCATATTTATATGGTGGGGGGGGGGGGGCATTCATATTAAGGGCTAAAAATCGTTTTGCGGGATGGTGATTGACGACAGAAAGAGGGATTATTTCGATGGCGACAACATTTTCCACAAAAAAAGAGCGGGTCAGATTTTATTTTATAGGGGTAATAAATCGGTTCTTTTTCTATGATTTTTCAAAGTTTCCTGAGGTTCCTACGTCATTGCACCCCTCTCACCTGGGCGGGACCCCCTGACCATTGTGACGTAGGAACCTCTGGAAACTTTGAGAAATCATAGAAAAAGAACTACTTATCGATTTAATTAAATCTTCTTCCGTTTAAAAAAATAATAAATAAAATAAGTACGTGCCCCATTTGCAGCGTTTTCAAACTGTTATAAGTAACTTGGCTTCTACTGAACCGATCGGGTTTAGATGTAGTTCACTTCTTCGTGGAGCCCCAGTGAACAGTTGTGCCGAATTCGAGATGTTAAAACCCTCTCTAACCTACTGCCCCCCTCCTCACCCATGGAGGAAAAATGGTTCGGTCGGTGGGGGGGGGGGGGGGGGTGGTTGTACAAATGGCACTTCCTTGGTGCATAATTACCACCTGATTTTCACCAGGGTTGAAATGTTGTGCACGTCCTCAGGGGCCCCTCGAGAATGGGGGTAGGAAAAATAATCACCGGTGATCCCCAGGGGGCCGAGTTACGGGGGTTAAACCCCCTACTTGTTCTGTCGTGTGAATTGTACAGTGCGAGTTAGTCGGTTTCGAGTTTTTCGGTTTCTTGGCAGGCGGGACCCTCCCGCGTTCATAGATCCTCATAATTCGCTCATATGGTCAGTCTGCGTTAATGAGACGTTTCTGAGTAGACGGAAGGATCCTTATGACCAGACCTACTTGTCATGTGAAGGCGATTCCAGCTGGGAAGGCGATAGCTGGTGGTGACCGGTCACAGGTTCCGGAGTGTGATGATGCTGTAGAGGTGAAGTCACCCAAGAAGCTGTTGTTACAACTGTGAGGGTCAGAGGGCACCGTGTCGGTATCGGGCTTGAGATGGGAAGGTGATGATGGAGACGTTGAATGGTTTGTAGGAGCGTGTTGTGTGGATGTTCCCCTTTCTCTGAGACTACCAGGCGAGACGCAATGCCTAATCTTGCACGGGAGCAGAAGCGAGAGGGAATCGCGGAGTTTACGGAGATATCGACCCGCTTCCCCCTCGCTCGTTCTCATCTCATCTCTCTACAGACTTCACAGGTGGCTTGTCAACATAAATTGACCGACACCCCCCTCCACACGCAGCACCTATCGCTCCCGAATCACACTGCACCCGATTGGTTCAGGTTATCGGAACATGATTATTTGCCGTCAATTATTGGTATATTATCCCCCCCCCCCTCCCCCATCGACCACTGTCCACTAACTTCCTTTGTGTTTATCCCCCCCCCCTCCACTCGTCCCACATTGTTATCCTTCGTCCGCTCACCACAGATTCATCACCGTCCCTCACCAGATCCCACCACCACCGCTTTCTTTTTTAGAAAATATGTTTGACTTATAAAAATCGTTTGCCATTTCGATCATTTCGGCAAACTTTGGAATGGATCCATACCCTGTTTTCTCTTCGAAGATGGGCTCACCCGCTGTGTAGGTAACAGAAACTTCAAAAATAAGAATCGCTTCATCGACAGATCAGACGGAAAATACCCGACAGCCTTACGCTGACAGAACCACTTGTCATCGGCACAACTTCCACAGAATTGAAGATAAACAAAGCGTAATATGTAAACAGTTTAATGAGGTTCTGTAGCGAAGCTCGCTTGGGGTTGGTGATTGGAAAGGGTGTACCTACTGTGGGAAAATTATACTTTACGCAACGCATATCCCCCCTTCCCGCCACTCGCATCCCGATAGGGTCGGCGTGAACTAATCGGATGAAGTTCAGTCGTGGGGGGGTTTACCTGGGCGTTTGTTTAGGGCATAACTTCGCTGGTGCGATCGCAGGCTCAGCCTCGGGCATAGGATTATCAGCAGCAAGCTCTCCACCGCAGATGGAGGTTGACAGACGTTGTACAGGGTGGGGCAAAACTTCCTTCACGATTCCGGGAGGCCACAACAAACTTCGGTGAAATAATAGGGCAAATCTATCGAGAACGCTCTTGATGGCGAATGGCCGTCAGGCGGTATGACAGCCACTGATCTGACAGCCTCTCTGTCTTTTTCGACCTCTATGGGTCCCCTCTCCAGCTGAAATATTCTCGACTCATGTTAATTACCCCCCCGCAGCCACATTTAATTCGTAATGTGTTCATTGCTAATAAAGTGTCATCTAGAAATTTATATATTTTTTCATCTCAGACCATCTGTCATTAGGCCCACTACTCTGACTCTGCACTGTTGTATACAACGTGGCAGGATAACGCTTTGCCTATACCCTGATGGATTCAGCCTTTGAAGGGGATGGTAGTTTATATTCCATGTAGATCTATGCCGATGATATGTACTTGATCCTCGAGGCGGATTAGTAGGGTGAACTCGGATCTGAAAAGGTTAGGTATATGGTGCAAAAGACATTGGTTAATTCTTAATGCAAGAAAATGCGCGGCTATGGTTATGGGGCACCCAAGGCTCCTTGCTAACATGTCTTTCAGCTCGAGTAATATGCCCAAGTTATTTATAGAAGTTATGTCATTCTGCGGTGCGATGCCAACGAAGTGCTTGTTGAGAAGGTCGACCGATATAGGAAATGCAGAGAACATATTTTTCTTATCTCGACTGATACCTAGTCCGCGGACAATATTCCATAGATCCCTAGCTGGCAGGTTGAATTTAAATAGTGCTTTAAAATGTCTTACTTTAGAATTTCGAAGAATTTGTTTTACTTGATTTCTTAGCTTTTTATAAATGTTCTTATTCAAAGTAGTTTTGTTTTTACGATAAATTTTAAACGCACTATAGCGCGCTGCCATAAGACTCCTGATATACGAGAGAGAGAGAGAGAGAGAGAATGAGAATCAGAGAGAGTGAGAGAGAGAAGTCGCAGGTAGGAGTGTGGTCAGTCGACCACACCCTGGCTGGGCGAGCCTGGTGGTATAATAGGTGCCTCCACCTCGCCTCCCATCTGTTAATGGCCTTTGCAACCATTGAGAAACGTTGGGAGCTCGATGGAGGGACTCTTCTGGTCCTTTCCCCGAGGCACCGCTCAGCTCGTCGTTCTCCTCGTTTATCTGGTTAAATCTTATATTACATAGGAGTGTAGATCTTCAGGGGTACAACGACACAGTAAGTTATTACATGAACTAAAAAAAGTAATAATTAGGTACTTAATAATAACTTGGTATGCTATGTGATTTGTATTTCTAACTATTTTTTTGTTATGATATCAATGTGTACAGAAAAGCAAAGTCCTTGTCACATGGGTTTATTATTCTATTGGACATACCTACAGAAAGTTGGGTTTTGGTTTATTATTCTGTGAATAATACACCTATGTATTCGCTCAGCAAAAAATTTTTATAACACCCCCTCAAACTTTTTTCTTTTCCGTTTCAAGGTGCGTAGATTCCAAAAATGCAATGTCCGTCCGCCGTCCGCCGTACGCCGTATCACGTGTACAGGCTTCATTTTAGATCTAAAAAGTCGTTCTTTCGCACACATGCTCCATTTGGGCCCTAGTTGTGTCCCGAAACTTTTCAGCCCGATCGGAATATACCCAGGGGTGTTATGAGTGAAAATGCGTGTAAAAATAGGTACTTTTTGCGTTTTAGCAACATGTTAGTAAAATGAGCTTTTGAGGTATCCTTTTCCATGTTTTTTGGGACGAGAAGACCGAATATGAAGTCGATTTTGACCAAAGACGCGGAAATTGAGGTTTTACCAAAGGTTCAGCTCCCAAAATGGTTTGTTATGAGTCAAAAACCTGGAAAACTGTCTGAAATCACCATCAATAACATTAGAAAATGTGTAAACATGTGAATCAAGACCATTAAATGGCACTACCAATGATCAAAGATGATCTGGAAAAAAAAAGCGTACCTATTTCATGTTTTGGGGGCCAAAATTGGTGGAAATCATCAGGAATAGCTAATTCAATCATTCCACATGAAAGAAACAATAAATTTAACTGCCAACAAGAATCTCTAGAACTCCAATAGAATAATAAACCCATGTGACAAGGACTTTGCAGCGTTTTTAATTTATCGTTTCTTTCATGTAAAATAATTGAAATAGATATTTCTGATATTTTCCACCTATTTTGGCCCCCAAAACCACGAATAAGATACGCTCCTTTTTTTTCAAATTATCTTTGATCATTGATAGTGCCAATTAATCGTCTTGATCCATGTGTTAAAACTTTTTCTAGTATTACTATACAAATTGATGGCGATTTCAGACGATTTCCCAGGTTTTTGACTCATGAAAAATCAATTTTGGGAGCTGAACATTTGGTAGAACCTCAATTTTCCACTCTTTGGTCAAACTCGACTTCATATTCGGTCTTCTCGTCCCCAAAAACATGGAAAACGATACCTCAAAAGCTCATGTTACTGAAACACAAAAAGTACCTATTTTTATACACATTTTCACTCATAACACCCCTGGGTATATTCCGATCGGGCTGAAAAGTTTCGGGACACAACTAGGGCCCAAATGGAGCGTGTGTGCGAAAGAACGAATTTTGTAGACAGAAAATGAGGCCGGTACATGTGATACGGCGGACGGACATTGCATTTTGGTTTATTATTCTGTGAATGATACACCTATGTATTCGCTCAGCAAAAAATTTTTATAACACCCCCTCAAAATTTTTTCTTTTCCGTTTCAAGGTGCGTAGATTCCAAAAATGCAATGTCCGTCCGCCGTCCGCCGTACGCCGTCCGCCGTATCACGTGTGCAGGCTTCATTTTCGGTCTAAAAACGTCGTTCTTTCGCACACATGCTCCATTTGGGCCCTAGTTGTGTCCCGAAACTTTTCAGCCCGATCGGAATATACCCAAGGGTGTTATGAATGAAAATGTGTGTAAAAATAGGTACTTTTTGTGTTTTAGTAACATGTTAGTAAAATGAGCTTTTGAGGTATCGTTTTCCATGTTTTTGGGGACGAGAAAACCGAATATGAAGTCAATTTTGACCAAGGAGTGGAGAATTGAGATTGTACCAGATGTTCAGCTCCCAAAATTGATTTTTTATGAGTCAAAAACTTGCGAAATCGCCTGAAATCACCATCAATTTGTATAATAACACTAGAAAAAGTGTCAACACGTGGATCAAGACGATTAATTGGCACTACCAATGATCAAGGATAATTTGAAAAAAAAAAAAAACAGGGAGCGTACCTAATTCAAGTTTTGGGGGCCGAAATTGATGGAAACCACCAGAAATAGCTATTTCGATTATTACGCATGAAAGAAACAATAAATGAACAGCCAGCATTTCTGTAGACCAATAAAATAATAGAATAATAAACCCATGTGACAAGGACTTTGCAGCGTTTTTGGAATCTACGCACCTTGAAACGAAAAAGAAAAAATTTTGAGGGGGTGTTATAAAAATTTTTTGCGGAGCGATAACATAGGTGTATTATTCACAGAATAATAAATCGAAAGTGGAGATGGAAGGACGGAGACCATCACTGATGGTCGTCCATCCGTAGACGTTCCTTCAAAAATGACCTTCCTGGGCCGGCATTTTGACCATCCGTAGCGACCCGTGACCATCAGTTAAGGCCATGGTTTAACGGGACGTCGGCTTTCACGGAGGCGCCTGTGGTGTCCGTGAGGCGATGACGTTCCTTCGCGTTCCGTGCGCGCTAGTGAACACGACGGATGTACTCCGTGGTGGGATCCGTAACGAACAACCATCCGTCAGGATCACGGAGCCACTCATCTAGGGGAGCGTCATCGTTCCGTCAACCAACGGTTATGACAAAGGACGGGTATGAGGGGCATCCGTTGTTTGTTCATCGTCCGTAGGATCTTGTTGTCATTATGGAGGGGTATAAAGGTGGCTTCCGTCGTTGGAACGTCGCTCGTAATCCGTCCTTGGTGAATCGTTGTCATTGAGGAGGGGTGTAATTGTGGTGTCCGTCCTGGAATGTCGTCTAGTGTGTGTCCGTGGTTGACAGTTGTTATTAAGGAGGGGTATAAAAATTTGGCTTCCATTGTGGGAACACCGTCCACAGTGTCCATAGACGGCGTATCGTCATGGACGGGCATGGTGTCTCCCGTCAAAGGAACGCCGTCCATAGCGCATTGTGGTTGACCGTTGTTATAACGGTGGGGTATAAATGTGGCTCCCGTCGTAGGAACGCCGTCCGTAGTGTGTCCATAAGAGCCACTTGTCGTCATGGACGAGGGTGAAGGTGTCTCCCGTCAAAGGCGGTGGTTGTCAAAAGCGCGAGGTGGTCCATAAAACACCTAACATTTTTTGTATCAAAAGCTCGAATTCGAGAAGAAAGATTAGGTTCATGTTTTTACCCTATCAAATATAAAGTTGTTAGGTATATATTGAAAGAAATTTGAAATACCAAAAGTATCAGCGCAAACGCACTGAGCGGAGGATGAATACTAAACGATAAACCCCAGGAACACTGACAGTGTGCGTGTAAGTGGGAGTTATGTAAATAAACTGAGTAGGTAAACATTTCAATGAACAGAGGCCTGGGTCTTGGTCAAAAGTCGCGACTCCTCAGTTCGGCGACGATCAGCGATAGGAGCCTAGGAAAGGCGTTATCTGCTTCAAGAACTGCTACTTTCTGCTTCTGCTATAGTGGCTCGCGCTTTTAAATCTAAATACTAGCAGGGAACCTCACGCTTTTAAACATGAAAAAATTTGCGCTTTTCAAACGCATTCCAAGGGAATTAGCGCTTATGATACCCACCCGGCGGGCTAGCGCGCATTTTTGTTTATTATTTTGTGAATAATACACCTATGTATTCGCTCAGCAAAAACTATAATAACACTCCCACAAATTTTTTCTTTTACGTTTCAAGGTACGTAGATTCCTAAAATGCAGTGTCCGTCCACCGTATCATCCATATAGGTATCTACTTCATTATCTGTCTAAAAAATTCGTTCTTTCGCACACAGGCTCCATTTGGGCCCTAGTTGTGCTCCGAACCTCTGCCGCCCGATCGGAATACACCCAGGGGTGTTATGGGGGAAAAATGTGTGTAAAAATAGTTATCGTTATACATGTTCTTTAGGGTGAGAAGACCGAATGTGAAGTTGATTTTGACCAAAGAGTGAAGAATTGAGGTTGTAACGAAGGTTCAGCACCCAATATTAATTTTTTATGGGTCAAAATCCTATGTACCTAATTGTCTGAAATGACCATAAACTTGTATAATAATACTAAAAGTAGTGTTAACAGGTGAACAGGTCAACGCAATTAAATGGCACTATCTATGATAAAAGATAATTTGTAAAAAAAAACGCTGCAAAGTCCTTGTCACATGGGTTTATTATTCTATTGGACATACCTACAGAAAGGTTGGCTGTTCATTAATTGTTTCTTTCATGCGTAATAATCGAAATAGCTACTTCTGATGGTTTCCATTAATTTTGGCCCCCAAAACACAAATTAGGTACGCTCTTTTTTTTCTTTTTTTTTAACTATCTTTGATCATTGGTAGTGCCATTTAATCGTCCTGAACCACGTCTTGACACTTTTTCCAATGTTATTATACGAACTGATGGTGATTTCAGACGATTTCCCAGGTTTTTCACTCATAAAAAATCAATTCTGGGAGCTGAACATTTGGTAGAACTCAATTTTCCACTCTTTGGTCAAAATCGACTTCATATTCGGTCTTCTCGTCCCCAAAAACATAGAAAACGATATCTCAGAAGCTCATGTTACCAATATGTTGCTAAAATGTAAAAAGTACCTATTTTAACATGTTTAATGTTTTAGGGCTGGGGGTCATTCTGTGAATTCCGACACGCAAATATGCAACGTTTTTCATTGGTTACTACACAGTTACTACCTTCTGTTGTAGCAACCATAAAGAATATCGCACTCGAAAGAAACAAGAGTCAATAGCTACGTTTTTCATTGGTTACTACACAGTTACTACCTTCTGTTGTAGCAACCATATGTTGATGGCGAGTTCTATAATAAGTACAGTAAATGCAACATTATACTTGTAGAGTTCAGTGAAATTGTGGCTTTCATTTTTTCTTGACATTAAAAAACTATATCTAATTTCTCCCTTGCGAGGGAAAAACATTAAACATGATTTAATGTTTTTCCCTCTCAAGGGAGAAATTCTTCATTTACTCTCTTGTATATATATACATACATATATTTATATATGTATGTGTCATTCCAGACGATAACTCTCGAAAGAATTGAGATAAAAAGTTCAAATTTGCACGAAAAATCTGTCTTGGCAATCGACAGGCTAAGTTCGTAGATGGGCAGAATCGGGTCACTCTAAGGGGAGTTTTGGGGAGTTTTAGGGGGGAAAAATCACCCATAAATTCCCAAAATGAAACAGTCTGACAAGTGACATCTCATTTTGAGTTATGAGCCATAGTAAAGACATAAAATGTCAATAATTTACACACATTTTCACTCATAACACCCCTGGGTATATTCCGATCGGGCTGAAAAGTTTCGGGACACAACTAGGGCCCAAATGGAGCGTGTGTGCGAAAGAACGAATTTTTTAGACCGAAAATGAAGCCTGTACACGTGATACGGCGGACGGCGGACGGCGGACGGCGCACGGCGGACGGACATTGCATTTTTGGAATCTATGCACCTTGAAACGGAAAAGAAAAAAGTTTGAGGGGGTGTTATAAAAATTTTTTGCTGAGCGAATACATAGGTGTATTATTCACAGAATAATAAACCAAAAGGAGCCTAATTTGTGTTCTTGGGAAACAACAAATGAACAGCCAACATTTCTTGTAGGTAAGTCCAGTAGAATAATAAACCCATGTGACAAGGACTTTGCAGCGTTTTTCTCTTTTTACATCGCTGTTAACGCGGAACACTACAGAACGCAGCCGTCTCGTCTCTGCCCAGCTGAAATGTAATCACCCACTCGCCCCATCGAAGTAGCTCGGCCGAGTACTCCACCGACTACTCGGCCGAGCTACTCGGTATGCCGAGGCTACGGATCCCTGACGGACGAGCGACGGAGAGACGTGCGCTTCCTCTACCGCTCCGACAACCGGTTAGTGGGAGCCATTGAGGCAGCGGACGTCTCTCAGTCATCCTCAGTAGCTCGTCCGTAAAGGGTGCTCTGTAGATGGTTACGTACCCTTTACGGACGATGACGGAGGAGGATGAATGAGAGACGTCCACTGCCTCGACGTCTCCGCTAACCGGTTGACGGGGAGGTGAAGGTAGTACGCGTCTCTCCGTTGCTCGTTCATAAAGGGCCCGTATGTTTCTATGGGGGCATCCTCAACGGAAAGGCAATGGAGGGTTGCGCTTCCTTAGCCTGTCCGTTAACCATCCGCCGTGATCCCCTCGACCGTCTGTCAAATATGTTGCGGAACAATCAGGGATCACTGAACGAAGGGCACGGAAGCATTAAGGATAGTGAAGGGTGGGCTACAGAAAATCCACGGAAGAATCAGCGGTAAGTCATTTTGGTTTATTATTCTGTGTTTGGTTGTCGCTCAGCAAACAATTTTTATAACACCCCCTCAACATTTTTTCTTTTCCGTTTCAAGGTGCGTAGATACCAAAATTTCGGACGGTTTCCCCAGTCTTCTCGTCCCCAAAAACATGAAAAACGATACCTCAAAAGCTCATTTTACTAACATGTTGCTAAAACGCAAAAAGTACCTATTATTACACACATTTTCACTCGTAACACCCCTTGGTATATTCCGATCGGGCTGAAAAGTTTCGGGACACAAATAGGGCCCAAATGGAGCATGTGTGCAAAAGAACGAATTTTTTAGACCAAAAATGAAGCCTGTACACGCACTGAGAAAAATACACTATCACTGCACACTATCTCAGTGATAGATGAACATACCCACTATCGGTTTCCTATCAGTTCCCTATCAAAGGGTTCCTCCTCCGTGGCCCAGTTTGCCCTCAAGTGGCACACTATCAGACAACTATGAGGCACCTATCAGATAACTATCACATGACAAAACTCATCTATCGGGAACCTATCACTTGGTTTTGCATGCTATCAAAAGTCTATCAACATGGATGAAACATCCTTAAGTGATAGTAGTTGACATCCCATTCTATCAGATACCTATCAATCCGATATATCTGACCTATCAGAAACCTATCAAAATGTGGCAGTGAAAGAGTGAAAGAAAAAACTCTATCAAAATTGCGGCCTGATCACTATCAAAAGACTATCACATGATGAGAATGATAGATAGCATCTTTCACGTCTCTCAAGAATGCGGCCTGTTCACTATCAAAAATCTTTCACTCATACAGAATGATAGACAGCACTTTTCATCTTTATCAAAAATGCGGCAAATACACCATCGAAAAACTATCATGCAATGAGAGTGATAGATAGCATTTTTCATCTCTTTCTGAAGAACTATCGAAAGGCTATCATTGGGTGAGAATGATAGATAAAATTTTTCACCTTTATCAGAAGCTCAACCTGGTTACTATCAAAAGGCTATCGTAGGATGAGAATGATAGAGGGAATTTTTCATCTCTATCAAAATCTCTACATGGTTACTATGAAAAGGCTATCACTGGATGAGTGTGGTAGATGGAATTTTTCACCTCTATCAAAAGCTCAACATACGCTATCATTAGATGAGAATGATAGATGAAAATATTTCACAGTATTAAATGATCAGCTTTGATACCATGAAAACACTACCCTAGTTGGAAGACGATAGATAGGAATATACCAAACTATCAAAATAAAATTGGAAAATCATAGAAATCATCTATCATTGGAAAATATAGATAGGAACATTTCACCCTATTAAATGATCAGCCTTTTTAGAACATTACCTTCAGTGAAGGATGATAGAAATATTCCATTTGATGAAATCAACAGCCTTCATGCTATAAATGTGGCACTGTAAAAATCCCTACTCCTCCAATGGGGGGGGGGGGGGGGGGGATTTTTTTTGAGACTAGTGAAGAAGGAGATAGTGTTCTTATAGGGTAATGATAGCGTTGTAATAGCGTTTTTATAGATACAGTTCTATCAAAAGGCTATCATTGGATGAGTATGGTTAGATGGCATTTTTCACTTCTATTAAAAGCTCAACATGGTTACTATCAAAACGCTATCATTAGATGAGAATGATAGATGAAAATATTTCATACTATCAAATGATCAGCTCTGATACCATGAAAACACTATCTCTATTGGAAGATGATAGATGGAAATATTTCGAACTACCAAAATGATGGTCATACATACCATGAAAACACTATCGCCATTCGAAAATTATAGATGGGAATACTTCATCCTAAAAGATCAGCCTTTTTAAAACATTGTCTTCAGTGGAGAATATAGAACTATTCCGTTTGATGAAAATCAACAGCCTTCATGCAATAAATGTTGCAGAGAAGAGTGCGTCAGTGTTCTGTCAGCTTGTCAGACAACCATGAGAACACTATAACGTATATGATTCTATCCAATGAAAACAGGGACTACATTATTCCTTTCACTGCACATTGCACAGCCTGTATGCATTCACAGGAAGCAGTTTTGGTAGGTAGGTACGATATATTGTAACACTATAAAAATGCTATTACAATGCTTTTGCCCAAAATCAGATTAGCAGATAAAGGATAGGTCTCCTTCTGGACTAATACCTTCCTGCACTGGACAGCAGTTATTCAGCTGACTATGCAGGGGAATGCCGCAGTACCTGAGGTACCACCAATATCTGCAAAGCACATTCTTAGGAAGTCGTCGGATTCCATCATTGGAATGATGAGTCGAATACTCCTCAACAATTAAAAATGGGTACGTACATACGTACAAAAAGCCAATTTGACATTTTCAAATACCGAAACCTGTGATAGTAATGGTATAGGTTTTTGATAGGCACGAACTTTAATTTATAGAATGATATGGGTCTATCACAGCATTAGGTGTGATAGGTTATTGATAGATACGCAATTGGCTGATAGTGTTCTGATAGGTTGTTGATAGTTGTTTGATGGAGCACTCATAGTGAACTCATAGGGCTTTGATAGCCTTTGGTTGATAGTGTTTGAAAGAGTATAGTTCATATTTGGTAATTTATATCCGAATATCAAATTTCGTACTCAAGGTATCATCACATGAAGGTTTAGGTACATTTCAATGGTTTGGAACCAATCCTAGTCAGTTGAGAGAAGTCAGTTGAAACCAGTTTGTCTGTCTATAATTTGGTCGAGAAAGCATTAAAGTATGAAAAACAGAGTAGAGGTTTGTAAAATTTAAATTTTATAATATGAAGGGGTGTCTCTATCAAAAATCCTGTAGTGCTGGTCTATCACAGGATAACTTGTGATAGGTTTCAGACAGATATGCCATTGGCTGGTAGCGTTCTGATAGGTTGTTGATAGTGTTTTGATGGAGAACTCATAGTGAACTGATAGGGTTTTGATACCCCTCGGTTGATAGTGTTAGAAAGAGTTTCTTTCGGATTTGCCATTTTATATCCGAATATCAAATTTTGCACTCCAGGTATCATCACATGAAGGTTTAGGAACATTTCAATAGTTTAGAACCAATCCTACCCCTAACCATCCCGAAACATTAAAGAAAGTTAAAACCGATCTGTATGTCCATAACTTGGTTGAGAAAGCGTTGAAGTATGACAAACAGGGTGGAGGTATGTAAAATTTAAATTTCATTATATCAAAAATGTCAAAAGTGCCTCTATCAAAAATCGTGTAGTGCTGGTCTATCACAGAATAACTTGTGATAGGTTTTTGATAGATACCCCATTGCCTGATGGCGTTCTGATAGGTTGTTGATAGTATTTTGACGGAGAACTCATAGTGAACTGATAGGGTTTTGATAGCCCTCGGTTGATAGTGTTCGAAAGAGTTTCTTTCGGATTTGCAAATTTATATCCGAATATAAATTTTGCACTCCAGGTATCATCAAATGAAGGTTTAGGAAAATTTCAATGGTTTGGAACCAGTCCTACCCCTAACCATCCCGAAAAGATTAAAGAAAGTTGAAACCAATCTGTATGTCCATAACTTGGTTGAGAAAGCGTTAAAGTATGACAAACAGGGTGGAGGTACGTAAAATTTAAATTTCATTATATGAAGGGGTGCCTCTATAAAAAATCCTGTAGTGCTGGTCTATCACAGGATTACTTGTGATAGGTTTTTGATAGATACGCCATTGCCTGATCGTGTTCTGATAGGTTGTTGATAGTCTTTTGATGGAGAACTCATAGTGAACTTATAGGGTTTTGATAGCCTTTGGTTGATCGTGTTTGAAAGAGTATCTTTCGGATTTGCTAATTTATATCCTAATATCAAATTTTTGCTATCAATTCAATATCACAGTGAGGAGGTTTTGGGTTTTGGTGGTTTGGAATGAAACACTTCACATTCCTACAGAAATACGGACATGTCTGCTCGAAGGTGATAAGTAGCGTAAATAAGTTTATTTATTGTTTATTTGATTGATAATAATGATGTACTAACTCCCCAGTGGTAGGGCGTCGGAAACAAGTGAAACTGAGCAATGAATGTTGAGGTGAGAGAACTATCTGAGCAGGACATTATCTACCAAAGTTGCTCAAGTTGGAACCCAGATTGTCGAAAGAAGTTTATTTATATATAGCTTATTTGATGGACAATTATGGGAGCCTAACTCTACAGTGCATGGCCATTGAAAACAAGTGAAACTGAACAATTAATATTGAGAAGAGAGAACAGTTTGAGCGGGATATTACGGAAGTTCCTCTTCGAACCCAGATTGTTTAAAAAAGTTTGAAAATGTGGAATGTATTATCATTTCCCATTTTTCAAATCTATATGTGCATAATATGGTCGAGAAGTGTTGAGAAGTACGAAAAATCGGGTAGAGATGTTGTAAAATTTAAACTGTAATGCATGAAGGGGTGTCTCTATCAAAAATCCTGTAGTGCTGGTCTATAACAAGATAACTCATGATAGGTTTTTGATAGATACACCATTGCCTGATAGCGTTCTGATAGGTTTTTGATAGACTTTTGATGGAGAACTTATAGTGAACTGATGGGGTTTTGATAGCCTTCGGTTGATAGTGTTTGAAATAGTATCTTTCGGATTTGATAATTTACATCTGAACAGGACATTGTCGAAAGAAGTTTATTTATATATAGCTTATTTGATGGACAATATTATGAGAACCTAACTCTCCAGTGCATGGCCATTGAAAACAAGTGAAACTGAACAATTAATATTGAGAAGAGAGAAAAGTTTGAGCGGGATATTACGGAAGTTCCTCTTCGAACCCAGATTGTTTAAAAAAGTTTGAAAATGTGAATGTATTTTTATTTCCCATTTTTCAAATCTGTACCCATGTGCATAATATGGTCGAAGAAGTGTTGAGAAGTACGAAAAATGGGTTAGAGATGTTGTAAAATTTAAAGTGTAATAGATGAAGGGGTGTCTCTATCAAAAATCCTGTAGTGCTGGTCTATCACAGGATAATTTGTGATAGGTTTTTGATAGATACGCCATTGCCTGATAGTGTTCTGATAGGTTGTTGATAGTCTTCTGATGGAGAACTCATAGTGAACTTATAGGGTTTTGATAGCCTTCGGTTAATAGTGTTTGAAAGAGTAACTTTCGGATTTGCTAATTTATATCCTAATATCAAATTTCTGTAATCAATTCAATATCACAGTGAGGAGGTATGGGTTTTGGTGGTTTGGAATGAAACACTTCACATTCCTACAGAAATACGGACATATCTGCTCAAAGGTGATAAGTAGCGTAAATAAGTTTATTTATTGTTTATTTGATTGATAATAATGATGTACTAACTCCCCAGTGGTTGGGCGTCGAAAACAAGTGAAACTGAACAATGAAAGTTGAGGTGAGAGAACTATCTGAGCAGGACATTATACCTATCTACCAAAGTTGCTCAAGTTAGAACCCAGATTGTTGAATGAAGTTTATTTATATATAGCTTATTTGATGGACAATTATGGAAGCCTAACTCTCCAGTGCATGGCCATTGAAAACAAGTGGACCTGAACAATTAATATTGAGAAGAGAGAACAGTTTGAGCGGATTAGGGAAGCGGATATTGTTTAAAAAAGTTTGAAAATGTGAAATGTATTATTATTTCCCATTTTTCAAATCTGTATGTGCATAATATGGTCGAAGAAGTGTTGAGAAGTACGAAAAATGGGTTAGAGATGTTGTAAAATTTAAAGTGTAATAGATGAAGGGGTGTCTCTATCAAAAATCCTGTAGTGCTGGTCTATCACAGGATAATTTGTGATAGGTTTTTGATAGATACGCCATTGCCTGATAGTGTTCTGATAGGTTGTTGATAGTCTTCTGATGGAGAACTCATAGTGAACTTATAGGGTTTTGATAGCCTTCGGTTGATAGTGTTTGAAAGAGTTTCTTTTGGATCTGATCATTTGTATCTGAACGTCGAATTTTTGTATTGGTATATTGGTAGGTTTTGGTGGTTTTGAGTGGAACACTTGATATTCCTATAAAAATATGAACATATATGTGCTTGAAGGTGATTTCAGGAAGCATAACTACATTTATTTATGGTCTGGAAAATATAGATAAACTGACGCCCCGACCATATAAAGTCGGGATGGATCTGAGTCAGCGTTTGCTAATGTGAAAAGTGTTGAAATTTGTGTTCATGATTTCCTTCTCATTTTTGTGCCACTCCAATGAAGATTTCCCTCACGTGATCCAGTAGTGTGGCAATGGATGAGGTAAGTGAGAGATAAATCTATTTCTACAAAAATACTCTGAAGAGTGTTCTTATAGATGATAATAGTGCACTGAGTTGCACACTTTCAATACCCTATACTGTGATAGTTTTCTTATAGTGTTTTGATAGAGTACGAGCCTGCACACAATCATACCTCTATCAACTTAGGCGGAGGAGGGGAATGACCCTATATAATGAGCAAGCGCTCCCAACCAGTATCAGTGCATTCTCAGCATTTGTGCAAGTCGTGTCGGTCTTCCATGCATTCCATTCACACCAGATTCCAGTCAGTGGTAACGAGTTGGTTGTGTGTTGTCTTTGCGAGTTTCCAAACCTCCATAAACCAGTTAAACATTGTGAGTATTGCACCATATATACGCCCGGTGTGGTTTTTGTTTGTAGCAATGTCCCAGGCTGGTGAAGTGCGTGACTTGCTCATAAGTTGGCATCTGCCTGAAGAGGCAATCGAGAAAATCATATGAAAATACCCCACCAAATCGTCAAAACACGGCAAGTTCATCGAGAATTCAACATTTTCTGGTTTACCTACTATTACCAAACATTTCCTTCACCTTGTTCAAGATTATTTCATGAAAACTGAAGTAGATCTCTTGAAGCCACAATTCAATCATTTCTTCGTGAATTTTGGTTGCTAGAATGTGAATTTACAGTTCAAATGACAGTAAAGTTCCTGGCAAAACTAATGAGAAAGTGGGTAACATTTAAAAAAAAATTAGGTAAATTAAATTTCAAAAATGTGGTAGGTACGGATTTGTTGATGACTTTCTAGTTGTTATTCAGGTTGATGTTGATGTTGTTGGGGGGAGGGGGGGGGGCGGGGGGGTGCGACTACCTGGCAATGTTTGGGGTTAAATTAACCGTTATCCCAAGTGGCGGGAAAGGCGCAGATGGATACATAGCGCGCTAGAGAAGCCGTTACGTACACTTTCCCTTCTCGTTCCCAGTTTATTTATTGACCATACCTACTTTCAGGTTCAAGAAGACTTCATAACGCTCCATCCCCAATATCAGGAGGGGCTGTTCTACAACCTGTCGAACGTGCGGAAACAAATTGTGCAAAAAGCTACGGAAAACTTCCCTTCAAGGAGGACAGGGGCCACCCAGGCCAACGCCTGGGTTCACAATGATTCCTACAACCAAGCTGTCGAAAGCGGAGGTTCGTTGAAATGTTGCATATTAATCTGTTGATTGCTCTTCGATGCTACTTGCAACCGTTGGCAATATGTAGGTACTGTGAAATTCAACAGCTAGTCATCCACGACCGATTTGATTCCTTTTATTTGGAATGTATGTAATATCCTACAGATATTATATTAAAGAAACGTGAATTGCAATTCCAAGAAGAAAGTGTATTTTTCTAATTTCGTATTGTCAACATAGGTATCACCTGTGATCTCATGATATAACTTGTAGTACGCACGTAGTGAATCGTTACAGTTTGGATTTCCAATGTTCTTTCTACTTTTAATCGGCGGTTTATTGCAAATTCATCTTTCCAACAAAAGTGAGGAAATTCATGAAAATGCCTTTGAGCGTTCCAGTTCAAAACCATGCCGTCGGTATGATTTTTTAAATTTTGGTTTATTATTTTCAATAATGAACCATTGGAATCGAGCATGAAAAAATAAATTCTTACCCCCCCTCAAAATTTGATGGTTTACGTTTTAAGGTATGTAGAATCCAAAACTGTAAAACACTGCAAATCCCTGCACAACGTTTATTATTTGTACAGAATACCCTTCTGTTACAGATCACAGGTCTCCGTATAGATAACCCTTCTATATAACATTATGTACCTACTATTCTACAAATATTATGTAGATCGCGGACCTCCGTAGGTTAGTACCTAACCCCGTACTCGTTACTAGGTACCTCCCTAAACCGTTGTGTAATAATTTATCTGTATAGGTTCCACTTCTACGGAGATAGTATAATGAACCGTTGTGTAATAATTTGCCCATCAATAATACTTCAACGGTTTTTCAAGTTGCAAAACTACCTATCAACAAAATCCAGCCCCTTCTTGGTAGATTAGCCGTTGTGTAATAATTTACCCATCAATAATACTTCAACGGTTGTTCAAGTTGCAAAAGTACCTATCAACAAAATCCGGGCCTTACTGTGAACGAACGGCTGGACGTACGGTGCTCCGGGTGGTCTTAAAAAACTCGTAAGTTCAAGAACTATTTAAAACCGTAAAAACATTCACGTAAAAAAAAGGTATAGGCGTTTTGAAAATTTCAACCCCTATTTTGAACCCCTTAGAGATGACTGACAGTAACGTCGAGCTTCGAGGACCAACTAGACCCCAAACGGAACCTATAACCCGAATTTCATCAATTTTTTTTCATGGTAACTAAGAAAAGTGCCCCGTACGGCGTACGGCGGACAGACAGAAATATTTTTATTGCAGTTTTGGATTCTAAAAACCTTGAAACGTAAACAATCAAATTTTGAGGGGGGGGTAAGAATTTTTTTTTTCATGCTCGATTCCAATGGTTCATTATTGAAAATAATAAACCAATTAAAATATTTCTTTCTGTCCGCCGTACGCCGTACGGGGCACTTTTCTTAGTTACCATGAAACCAAATTGATGAAATTCGGGTTATAGGTTCCGTTCGGGGTCTAGTTGGTCCTCGAAGCTCGACGGGGTTCAAAATAGGGGTTGAAATTTTCAAAACGCCTATACCTTTTTTTACGTGAATCTTTGTACGGTTTTAAATAGTTCTTGAACTTGCGAGTTTTTTAAGACCACCCGGAGCATCGTACGTCCAGCCGTTCGTTCACAGTAAGGCCCCGAAGTTTGCACCGACAGGCATTTTCGACTCCAGTGTGAATGAAATTGTATACATTCAAACCAAATCTCGTTACCAGGGACGATAGGAAATTTGCCGGAGATAAAATCATTGCTAGGGGCCACCTGATTATATTGGCGGAGTATGAAGTCGAGTTGGTTGTTCTGTGATATTATTTCATTTGAAAAATGATGGCTCTTTTGGAGTTTGTTGGTAGGTAGTGAAACTTGAACAAACGTTGGGTAAATCATTACTCAACGGTAAATTATTACACAACGGTTCATTATACCATATACATACGTAGAAGGGGCTGGAGTTTGTTGGTAGGTACTTTCGCAACTTTTTTCACTCCTCATCAACAATTCCTTTTCAGAACTTCATTATGTTTGTTTCTTTGTGTTAGGTACTGTTTGTCATCGGCAGAATTATTTTAGCAACATTTAACGCGTGATTTAGGTAGGTACCTAGTAACGTGTACGGGGTTAGGTACTAACCTACGGAGGGTCTGCGATATACATAATATGTATAACATAGTACATATCATATTATATAGACGGGTTATCTATACAGAGAGCTATGATCTGTAACAGAAGGGTTAGTACCCAACCCCGTACTCGTTACTAGGTACCTACCTAAATCACGAGTTAAATGTTGCTAAAATAATTCTGCCGATGAGAAACAGTACCTAACAAAAACGCTGCAAATCCCTGCACAACGGTTTATTATTTTGTACAGAATACCCTTCTGTTACAGATCACAGCTCTCTGTATAGATAACCCGTCTATATAAAATGATATGTACTATTCTATACATATTATGTAGATCGCAGACTCTCCGTAGGTTAGTACGTAACCCTGTACTCGTTACTAGGTTCCTACCTAAATCACGAGTTAAATGTTCCTAAAATAATTCTGCCGATGACAAACAGTACCTAACAAAAAGAAACACACATAATGAAGTTCTGAAAAGAAATTGTTGATGAGGCGTGAAAAAAGTTGCAAAAGTACCTACCAACGAACTCCAGCCCCTCCTACGTAGATGGTATAATGAACCGTTGTGTAATAATTTACCGTTGAGTAATGATTTACCATCGTGTAGTAATAATTTACCCAACGTTTGTTCAAGTTTCACTACCTATCAACAAACTCCAAAAGAGCTATCATTTTTCAAACGAAATAATATCATAGAACAACCAACTCGACTTCATAGGTACCCCACCAATAAAATCAGGTGGCCCCTAGCAATGATTTTATCTCCGCCCAATTTCCGATTCTCGGCGCGTCTCTGGTAAGTAACGAGATTTGGTTTGAATGTATACAATTTCATTCACCCTGGAGTCGAAAATGCCTGTCGGTGCAAACTTCGGGGCCTTACTGTGAACGAACGGAGGGACGTAAAATGCTCCGGGTGGTCTTAAAAAACTCGTAAGTTCAAGAAATATTTAAAACCGTAAAAATATTCACGTAAAAAAAAGGTATAGGCGTTTTGAAAATTTCAACCCCTATTTTGAACCCCTTATAAATGACTGACGATAACGTCGAGCTTTGAGGACCAACTAGACCCCGAACGGAACCTATAACCCGAATTTCATCAATTTGGTTTCATGGTAACTAAGAAAAGTGGCCAGTACGGCGTACGGCGGACAGGCAGAAATATTTTTATTGCATTTTCGGATTCTACATACCTTGAAACGTAAACCATCAAATTTTGAGGGGGGTAAGAATTTTTTTTTCATGCTCGATTCCAATTGTTCATTATTGAAAATAATAAACCAAAAAGGGGTTATAAATAAATCAATATTAAAATCGTCAAGTTCTACAAAAATCGATTTTTTAAACCATAAATGAAACAGTGCCTATTAATAACTGGTGAGTCAATTTCTAGAGAACATTTATTAATAGAGCAATAATAAATTCAATCACTGAGTGAAGGGGCTTATTCCCTCTATCATTTTCCAACAGGGATAGTGTTTTCATGGTATGAACGATGTCCATTTTATACTTTGAAATATTTTCATTATAATTCTCATCTGAAAATAGCATTTTGATAGTTCAAAATGCTGTTTTCCATAGATACAGCCCCCCCCCCCCCCCCTCCGGTTCACGTAACTTGAATCAGTTTGTATGCCACATCTGTTTAACCAATTATTTATTTCCTACTACAGACAAGATCAAACAGCGTGAGGTGGCACTTCTGCTGCTCCCTACGCCGTAGCTGCAGGCCCAGTGGAAACCAATCGTCCAAGAACGAAGGCCACAGTGATCGAAGCCACAAGATTTTTTCCACAGCCATTCCGCCTAAACTGCATTTCCTCACCCACTATCCCTCTTCCATGCAGCGTAATGGTCCCATTTTCTCCTTGTCCTGTCTTCGATTTGAGTCAAATTACAGGGCACTGAAAACTGCTCTGCGTTCTGTTGCCACCACCGTCAATCCCCCCTCTCTGACAAAAAAAAAATTCAGCTTCAGCTGAACAATTTATTATTAATAAGCTGGTTACCAGCTCTGACTTACAAGCCAGGAGCTCTTTACTCTGTGGATCGTACTTCCATTAATTCCTTGATTGAAGGGAACCAAAACTCTTACATCCCCTAACAACATAACTTACAAGCCTGGTTATCCTGATCCCAAATTTTGTGGACGGCCCTTTATTTGTCTAATTGGACCGTATTTTTTACTCTTCAGTTTTGGATAAGGCATTTGGGGAGTGCCACGTTTTCCTTACTGTTTGCTTCTCGGAACATTTCTACGCTTACGAAGTTACCCCAACTTGTGTTTTAAAATGGTTTGATTTAGAAAAACTCGAATTCCCCTTCCCCAACAACATGCATAAGGCACGCAGCAAACAATATGTCACCATGCGTAATTTTATCGCCCATTTAATCTACTGACTGGGAATTTTAATAATTTTATTCTTGGGGAGGAGGGGAGCAGGACCAGGAATTCTAAGATGTATTAGTTTCGAAAGGTCAGTAGATTAAATGGGCGTAGATTGAATCTAGTTACCATTGTTTTCTCTGCTCACTAGAAGGTGTAATAATCGTATAAAGCTATGTTTTTCGTTAGAAATGTGCATGATCTCCACAATCCTGGTTTCATAATATTTATCTATCTGTTTACTCAATAATTACATTAATTGAAGATTCTATTTTAAATTCATTGAATTGAGTGTTTACTCAATGTAATTATTGAGTAAACAGATACAGATGAATTATGTAACCGGGATTGTGGAGATCATGCAAATGTCACAAAAAACATTGCTTTATGCGATGATTACACCCGTTAGTGAGTAGAGAAAATCATGAGCATGTTTGTGAAGTAATATGCTTGATAACGTTTCATCACTGGTACACTGAATTTAAAATAGAATTTTCGTCTAATAATAATCAAATAAATTGATTTTGTATTTACACTTAGGGAGGGGAGAGGATATTTTGTGGGGCTGAGCTAAGAACCCTAATTATTTCTTTTGCAATTTAAATATGAAGCCTATATTTCAATATTACTCAGTGATTTAAACTGAATTTTATCTAATCATAAGCTATACTATTACATTAGACTCACTCTGTTGTATTTATTTCGTATCTATTTGAAATTGACTCCAATCCTTTAATGTTACAATATAAATATTCTGTACATACTTAAAGTGAATTGTACCTAATCATAAGAGTCATCATTAGCTATATTTCTTTATATTAGGCTGACTCTATTATATTTATTTCGTACCTATATTGAAATAATTGACTACAAACCTTCAGTGTTAATATGTAAATATCCTGTACATATTTGTTTAAATAGTATGATTTTAAACAGTAGTATTAGTAAATGTTCTTACATATGATTCAATATTCCAAAGAAACGAATTGAATTGAAATATTATTATTATACACTTGTGTTTGAAAGTCATCAAAATATAATTGCTGTTAAACTTCAAAATTTGTTCACGATTACTTGCATCCTTTTTCTCTTAGTTACTAGTTTATTACACCTACTTGTTTTTAAATTTATTACTATCATTTATTCAACAATTTTGTTTCAGTTGACAGGGGTGACGTCACTGTGAGTGAACTCTTCGTCCATCAGCATGCTATACCTGTGATAATTATGTCGTCATTAGGTTTAAATAGTAGCGCCTTTAGCTTACGCTGCATCCCCCCACCACCACCGCCATACACCTAGCTTATAGCTTGGTGTAAGGAAGAGGGGTTCAGAGTAACCTGAAGGCGCTATTGTTTCAACCTTGAGACGATCTATCACATGTATAGCATTCTGATATACGACGATTTGACCACACTTTCACAGTGATAGATCAAATCTATCACTGAAAGTGTGGTCACATCGTCGTCTATCACCTTTTGATAGATGGAAGGGATAGTTGTTTGATAGAGTTCATCTATCAGAAGGTGATAGATGAACTCCATCAAACAACTATCCCTTCCATCTATCAAAACTTACGAAAGAGTACTGATAGGAAACGATAGAGTTATGATAGGAAATGATAGTCTTTCGATAGATATGGATGAAAGAGTACTGATAGGAAACGATAGGGTTTTGATAGGAAATGATAGTCTTTCGATAGATATGGATGAAAGAGTACTGATAGGAAACGATAGGGTTTTGATAGGAAATGATAGTATTTCGATAGATATGGATGAAAGAGTACTGATGGGAACCGATAGGGTTTTGATAGGAAACGATAGTATTTCGATAGATATGGATGAAAGAGTACTGATGGGAAACGATAGGGTGTTGATAGAAAACGATAGTATTTCGATAGACATGGGTGAAAGAGTACTGATGGGAAACGATAGGATTTTGATAGGAAACGATAGTCTTTCGATAGATATGGATGAAAGAGTACTGATAGGAGACGATAGCGTTTTGATAGGAAACGATAGTATTTCGATAGATATGGATGAAGGAGTACTGATGGGAAACGATAGGGTTTTGATAGGAAACGATAGTATTTCGATAGATATGGATGAAAGAGTACTGATGGGAAACGATAGGGTTTTGATAGAAAACGATAGTATTTCGATAGATATGGGTGAAAGAGTACAGATGGGAAATGATAGGATTTTGATAGGAAACGATAGTCTTTCGATAGATATGGATGAAAGAGTACTGATAGGAAACGATAGGGTTTTGATAGGAAACGATAGTCTTTTGATAGATATGGCTGAAAGCGTACTGATAGGAAACTATAGTGTTTTGATAGGGAACGACAGTCTTTCGATAGATATTGATGAAAGTGTACTGATAGGAAACGATGGTCTTTCGATAGATATTGGTGAAAGTGTACTGATAGCAAGTGATAGATTTTTGATAGGACACGATAGTCTTTTGATAGATATGATGAAAGTGTACTGAAAGCAAATGATAGCTTTTTGATAGAAACAGATTGATAGTCTTCCGATAGATTTTGCCTGTGATAGGAAATGATAGTCTTTTGATAGGAACCGATAGTTTTCTGATAGATTAACACTATCATAACTGATAGATGGAGGTATATCTATCAAAAAATGGCCACAACCCTATCAAAATACCCTATCAAAACCCTATGAATTACCGTCCCAAACCGAGCCTACAATTTGATAGATGGGACACTATCTTCAGGAACCAATAGAGTACTGATAGTGTTTATCTATCATACGGTCTTTCATTTATTGGGCCGAAATTCGGCCCAATAGACTATCACACACTATCGGTACTCTATTGGTTCCTGATGATAGATACCATCTATCAGTTTTGATAGAAAACACCCCCCTTTTTTTTCTCAGTGTGGCCGGATCGCTCGCAAACAAACTACATAGAAGCGAGGAAGGTTGGTTGGAGTTTCGAAGAGCTGATTGTGCACGAGGCTGATGAACGACGGGCAGCGGGGGTGACCATGCATTGTGTTCTCTCAGGAAACACGGGGGACCAGCCTCTCCAGTTTTGTTCCTTCATTCACCAGTACACCCACACAGAGTCACGTTTGTCTCTCCTTCCCGTTACTACTACATGCATAATCCTTACCCATCCTTAATTGCTGTACCCCTAACATAACACCATCCCTCATAATTCTCCCACACAACCCCCCACACTCCTCCATTCGCTTTTCGGCTATCTACATTATGTTTCCGAGCACAGCTTTCCTCCGGGCTCTCACGTCTTTCGCTCTAGTTTTCAGGATAAGTTCAACAACTGCTTCATCTCAACATAAACAAAATCATCTCTAACGCACGAAGTCATTACACCGCTACACTCAGTGCCCGCGTATATCCGTTCGAGCGGGGGTTGGAAAATTTTGGCATAAGCGCCCTCCCGTGAACAAACTGTCTTTCAACAAGTTCTCGGAGCTCAGGTGTGGCAA